>OY987316.1:31812240-32275639 GCA_963920655.1 Geranium rotundifolium | reverse complement strand
GTGTTAGCTTTATATGTATAATATATTTAAATGTTTTCAGAAGATGGGAAAAAAAGATAAGGAAAAGGGTAAGGAAATAGAGAAAGAGCCGGTCAAGAAGAACAGATTTGTAGAATTCTCGCAGCTATATAAGAGAACTCCTCGTGTCGAAAATCCGTCCTCTCGTGCATCGTCTGTTCGAGATGACAGTTTCGATCACACTGTCGAGCTCGACCCAGCCACAGCGGCAGCTGTGGCTGCCATACATGCGGAGGATGCAGGAGTCAGGCGCTCTCTGCCTGGAATAACCATAGGTCAGAGTAGACCTACACCCACATCCCCGTGGGAAGATGAGGTCGGTTTACGCGACCAGCTCGAGGCCCAAAGGCAGGGTCTAGATTTCTGGGCAGATGCCCTCCTAGATGAGCCTGATGAGTCTCCCTCGTCTTCTCCCCAGCATCGTACTCCCGGGTTTGCTGCCGACTCTGGTCACGAGTCGATCCATTCCTGCCCTCCTGTGGGTCCCCCACAAGATCCCGGCCCGTCAAGATGGCAACGACTAGACGAGCCGGAAGTATTTGACAGGGAGCTGTATTTTGATGTAAACACACCAACTGAGGCTGTCGTGGACGGGTGGCCACTTCAGAAGAAAATGAGGGGTGATGTTTCTACTGACTGAGAATGGGACGCGGCTGATAGTTTGGGACGAAAGAATTTAAAACTTCGATGGCCGAAGAACCTGCAACTTCCTATTGTGAAGGACTGGAAGTCACATAGAAATACTTATGAGCGATTCGTGAATGTCACGGGGTCCATTTTTCGGTCCACTGTCCCGATTGGGTATCGACAGTGGCGTGACGTGCCAGAGGAGTTGAGGATGGAGTTCATGGAGAAATTGCAGGTATTTTTTTAAAATATTTATTATTCACTATTTCTTATTATTTTTCAAATATATTGACTTTTTGTTTTTGATCTCATGTAGAGCACATACGATGTAGACTTTCGCTCACCGTCACTGCTGCAATGGATAAATGAGCGAGCACGGGCCACAAATAAGCAGCGGGAAAATGATTATAAGAGGTTCTACAATGTCTACCGTGACGTGCTTCAGCGCAATGGTATCCCATACAAGCTGGCAGGGAAGAAAGACCAGTGGAGGTGGCTCGTGGAGCATTATGACTCCAAATTGATGCATGTATTTCTCTTTAACTTGTAAACTTGTATTTAAATATTGTACTTATTATATTTAACGAAATCTATTTTATTTATTTGGCTAGGAGTTGGGGAAGGAAATGGCTGAACTCCGAAAGAAAAAGCCAAATCACAACTTCGGTCCAATATCATTCAGAAGCTCGTCCGCGAAGTTGTCGAGAGTGAGGGAGAAAGAAGGTCTCATACCTATTTCGGCGAATATAGAGAACCACCTTCAACGGTACTCAAACGTCAAAAACAAAGAATTGAAGAAGCACCGGTAATTTTAATAATGTATTTTATTTTAGATCCTTGGTGCTTTAAATCATATTAATGTTTTCATTATTTTCAGAAAAACGTACAGAAATTGTTCAAAGAGTGGTGTGACACCCACACCGACCCGATGACGCCGGAAGAGGAGGAAGACTTGATGAACCGAGCCCATATACTAACATACGGCCGTCCGCTTAAGGGCCGGTATATCAGAGGGTTCGGTAGAGCTACTATGAGGCCACCTAAGGCTAGACAACCGGGAGAGGGGAGTTCGCAAACTGCAGCATTTGTACAAAGGACAGATGAAGAAATTCAACGACTCCAAGAACAAAATGAAACGCTAGCTACACAACTCACTCAAACCCGAGAGGAAATGGCCCAACTAGTTGCCCAACAAGTGGCCCAAGAACTTGCAAAGGCAATGGAGAAGGAGAAGAAGCGTAAAGCATTTGGAAGAAAATTGCGCCAACACATGCGTGATCCGACCAAATTCCCAATGCCCGACTCACCGACCGACTCGGAGGATGATGATGAAGATGCTTAAGTTCTTTTTATACTCTCGTACTCAAACTTTTTTTATAATATTTATGGATTTCGGGATAACGTTTAACATTGCAAACGTATGGTTTTGGTTTTGGACACATATGGATTTCGTTTTAGTAATGATTGTTTGGTATGAATTTCGTTGCTAATGGTTGTTTGATATAGATTATTTGATATGGTTGTTTAATATAGATTATTTGATATGATTGTTTGATATGGATTGTTTGATATGGTTATAAAATATTATGGCAGGGACGTTTAACATTGCAAACGTATGGTTTTGGTTTTGGACACATATGGATTTCGTTTTAGTAATGATTGTTTGGTATGAATTTCGTTGCTAATGCTTGTTTGATATAGATTATTTGATATGGTTGTTTGATATAGATTGTTTGATATGGATTGTTTGATATGGTTATAAAATATTATGGCAGGGAATTGGATATCGGGATGCCAATTTCCTGCCAAATTTTTTTAAAAATCTCTGCCCATAAAGCCTGCGCACTTATGAATGTGCGCATCAATAAGCTTGTGACTGCGCACCCTAACTGTGCGTAGTCCTTACTACCAACTGCACACAACATCAGTGCACAAGCGTTAATATCAACTGCGCACAACATGGGTGCGCAGTCCGAGGCTTAAACGTTTTGATTGTGCACACACCGTCGTGCGCAGTCATAAGCTAACGACTGCGCATGTCCTTATGTGCGCAATCATAAGCTAACGACTGCGCATGTCCTTATGTGCGCAGTTATAAGCTTCTGACTGCGCACACTGTGCGCAGTCGTTAGCGTCTAACTGCGGCTTACTGACAGCGCGCTAACGACTGCGCACCGTGCGCCGTCCTTAGCTTATACCTGCATTTTTTTCCCTCCCACTTGCGCGTTGGATACGCCGTCTTTATGACAAAATTCTTGTAGTGTATCTATTAATACCCATTCTTACTAAGACAATTTTCTATAGTGAATGTTATAAATTATATACCACATATATACATTTTAAAGTACGTTGAAAGACATTCAAGACATGTAATGCACAACAAGTTTTAACATATTTATCAAATTTTACGATACACAAAATTCATAAAAATATATATTTTAAATTGACATTATATGATAGCACAAGGTTTATTCATAATAATATTTTTGTAAAATCATATTTCACAAATTTGCTTACAAAATTGATAATATATACTTAAAAAGGTTTATTCATCACTTATTTATATATATATATATATATATCACAAAATTTAATACATTTATATTAAAATTCTTATCACGAATGCAATATATTCACCAACATATTTGAATATAAAATATAAATCAATCAATGAGAAATATACCTTTTGATATTCAAATTAACAACATTCATGTGTTTGGATGGTGAATTTCACCCTAAAACACTCTAAAAGCAATCACATGGTTAACACTACACAATTTCCCCAAACTCGCCCGACTTCTCCCTGAGCTCCACCCCCTCTACCCACCGGCCTCAGCCACCGGGGTTGTACCCTGTCCCGCCTGCAGGTTGGTTCTCCTTCCCAATCCCGCATGTCTCCTCCTGTCTTCCCCATCGATGCCCCACCCCGCCCCCCTATAAATTTGGACCACAAACCCACTCCCTGCCCCTCATCTTTTCCCCCTTGATTCCTCGATCGCACCAAGTTATATCGTCTGCCATCCTGTATTGACCTCCAGCCAATCTACTCTATGTAGACAATCCAGAGTTGCTGTCGAATACCCTTGCACTCTGACGCATTGCTTCAAAAATCTCCCAATCGCAGACGTTGAAGGAACACCGCAGCATGATCCCATTTACTGTTAATTAAAACATAATTGGCTAAATCACTAGTCATGAAATTACAACACAAACTAGAAAATTAAAGGATAGCGCAAAAACATGCTTCTTGCAAACTCAACCTCGAATGAGTTGAGACTTTCTGCAAATTCATTACAAGATCCACTCTGAGAACGACGAGCAAAATAAAATATAACGCAATAGCGTGCCTCTTTCAATCTCATGGCCTCCACCTCGAATGGATTGAGACTCTTCGCAAATCTATTACAAGAACCACCTCGAGAACGAAGAGCGTAATAACTAACAGCGCAACAAAATGTCTCTTGCAAACTTGCAGACTCTACCATGAATGAGTTGATAATCTCAACCAATTCGTTACAAGAACCACCCGGAAAATACTTAGAGTAAGCCTCTAGTGCACAACCCTTAATAAACCTGTATTGACGCCAATACATAAATATTGACGCCAAGACCCTCTTTGTTCGATATGCTTACATAAATATGTCCATCGACGTCAGAAGATTCATGATCCCTCCCAGTACTGAGCCACCAACCAACCAAAGCCCTAACAATCAAATCACCAAAATTTTCCTACCCTACCTCCGATGAGCCACTCCTAGATCCGTCTTTCCTCGATCCCGCAACAACCTAATTACCTGATTTTCTCTGCCCAACTACCGATGACCCTCTCCCGGACCCGTCTCCCCTCGTATATGATATCAAAATAATACCCTCTCAACTTTACCATCGCCAAACCCCTGCCCGCCCCCTATCCAGTCTCTGACCACCGAATCCAATTGATCGACCCAAAACAATCAAATTTATCGTCTCGCGCAAGTGATCGACGTCCCAATTAATCAGAACCCAACACTAATAGGGAAGACAACACGCACATACAAAATATAATAAAATTTCTATAATTTAAACAATAAATATTTAATTAAGTTTATATTCTAAAAGGATTTCATATAATAAATTTTCTTAAAATATATATTATTTCTTTAGTTATGGTTTTGTGAGTTTGATTTCAACTTTATAATTTACCTTTGATAAGTTGACATCGAGTTTGTTGAAATAAAACATGTTACTTCGTTACAAAATATAAGTCATGGCGTGTGTGAAAAAAAGGTACAATTTAATTTAATGTAAATGGTATAAAATTTAATATATTATTTATGATTACATTAATGAAAAAGTAGACATTTTGAAACAGAGAATACGAGTAGAACTGGCCTTTCTAATGACATAATTAATTACCTAAAATTACCCTACAAAAGAAAGTATTGAAATACGTTAAATTCGCTAGTATATCACCTAAATACGTAAGTAACACGTGGGAGACTACTGTTCTTTCTCTAATCCTGCAAATCAAAATTAAATCACGTCATATTGATCATAAGAAGTTAAGAAGCACGCAGATTGTCAAAATCAAATTGAAATTTGATGGTTGATATCGAGTACAAATACGGTTAATTGTTTGATTGACCACAACAGAAAATATACGGCTGTTTCAAGGAAATGATTCGTAGCAATCCTTAAAAGATTCGAATCGTGGTTGAAAAGGTAAGAACTTTTACTATTATATTTGTCTACTTTTATTTATGGGAGCGAATCAATTCTAAATTTATTAGACGTATTTGAATAAATAAAATTACCTGATAGTAAAAAATCGCCGCGTTTTACTCCGAAGAGCTCGAAAAGTGAGAAAAATTCAGATCATAATGAATTCGCCAACAAACACGGACCAAGTACGATAATAGCAATTTCCTTTTTAGGTTTTATTTGGGCCAAAACCTTTTATTTTGAACAATTTCAATGGCATCATCGTAAAATGGCGCCAATCACGGCTCGACCATATGAACCAATCAAATTGGACCAAAACTTGCTCCACAACCTCAGTCGCCAAGATAGCGCGTGCCTATACGTTCCCAGGGTGAATGCTCCGGTGTAGAAAACACGCGCGTGAAGTGAATCACGTTAAAAGCGCAAGTAACTAATTTTTACCAAGGCAGGCCTCTGGTGAATCATGCATGCATCATGTATGTGCATGACAGTCGTGCCAGCTCATCAATATGTACCTAAAATTTAAAAAAAGTCCGTATTTAAAAAATAGGGTAATAAATAAGAGTCGATATTGGGCATTTTGACCGCTTGGGGAGTGGTGAATGGGTTCGAGGGCGTGAGCGAGAAAAAGCGATAGAGACGTTGATGGAATAGAATATAGAGAGATTAGACTGAGGAGAGAGAGATTAGAGAGACTGACAATTCTAGTGAGAGAAAGTGAAGAAGACAGAGGCACAGGCTGAGAGAAACCCAGGAAAGGTACGATTTTTATAACATATTTTGTGGGATTTCCAACACTTGAAATGGGTCTGCATCAATTTTTCTGATAATTTATTCTGTGATGTTTCTATAGAGATTTGCGTCGTCGTCGTTAGGTTGGTTTGGGTCTGGGTCTATAGTGTGAGCTTGTCTCTCTATTAAAGTCGATAAGAATTGTATATTCTGTTCTCTGTCTCTTTGTGAGAAGGAAAATCGTAGCCTTAGGTTTGTAATCTCTGGTTTTGATTTGGGGGTTTTGTGGGTTTCGTTCTGTGGGTTTTCTCTAATCTGCTCTGGTTGGGTTTTTGTTGTGAGAAGTAACGGAGAAGAGGAGGCGATTAGGAAGATATATGTCGGTTGAGTTTGTATCGGCTGTGATTGGGGCTCTGTTGCAGCTCTGTATTTCTCGCTCAGATCGTTACTGTATGCTTCTCTGCTCGTTCCAGCAGAGGTTGAGTATTGTGTGCCCGTCTTCTTCGATGCGTTTGAGGCTCAAAAGGTGAGATGGGTTTTCTGTTTCCGGGTCATCATTCCTTGACAAACTCTCTTCTTTGAGGCTGATTTTGTTGTGGGTTTTTGCAGGACTTGCTCTGGAGTCGAGTGTTTCGGTGATTTTCACATAGAGAAATTTTCCTACCTTTTCTTGTTCCTGAGAGGGCGTCTCAGTTGATACCCAGTTGTTTCCTGCTAGTTCTGTTTCATTCAATTTAAGTTTTGCGGGATCTAGAGTAATTTTGAGCTGAGTTTAGTTTTCAGAGTGTGATGATGGTTGAGTCTGGGGACGAGTTTGTGAAGCAGAAGATGATACCCAAGAGGAGGAAGGTTCGTGTAATCTGTACGGACCCTGATGCTACTGATTACTCCTCCAGTGAAGATGAAGCTGAGAAGAGACCCGTGAAGCGTATCGTTAGGGAGATCTGTCTTCCATGTCCTGCCACGGCATCCTCTCTTCCGTGGCCTCTCGCCACTGAGTCGTCTAGCAGCAATGGAGGCAGGAGTGATAAGAAGAGGCCATTGACGAGCCCGAGCCCGAGTTCTTGCCCTTCCAAGTCCAGGTTCAAAGGCGTCCGCCAAAGAAAATGGGGGAAATGGGCTGCTGAGATCAGAGACCCTTTCAAGAAAGGCTCTCGCATCTGGCTTGGTACCTTCAACACCCCTGAGGAGGCCTCCAATGTCTATCAGGCCAAGATGCTCGAGTTCGACGCCATGGTTGCTTCTGAGAGGACCAACGCTTCTCACCCTGCCGCCTCTGAGGGTTCGGAGAGCGTGGTCTCCGTCTCCCACGTATCTCCGGCTTCAGTCCTCTTCGACTCGGAGACATCTGCGTCAAATGCCAAACCTGAGGAGGAGCCACTGTTTGATTCGGGTCTGCTGGACGACCCATTGGTGTTGCCAGACATAGTTCAAGAGCTCAACTTTGAGGAGCTCGATTCACTATTCGTAGATGGGTTCCTCTTGGACGACTATTGCAGCATAGACGACCTGTCGCTTCTCGGGTCCAAAGACGACCCGAGTGAGCTTCCAGATTTCCATTTTGAGCTCGCCAACGACGACTTTGCTTGCTGGATGAACGGACCACTCAATATAGCGTGCCCATAAGTTTTTGCAGTTAGGAGTTTCACTATTTATTCTAATTAGTAGTTACCAAAGTTTTGAAATCAACCACAAGAGCCTGCAACGAATGTGTTGTAGAGGAAGTGGATTGAGAGTGAGTGTAGTATAATTTAATTTATGTGTTTGTTGAGAGTGAGACATTTGACATGAAGAGTGGATGAGATGAGACAGTCCCTTGGGTTTTTCTGTGCTATTCGAGCCGTCCGAGGGTCTTCTTCTTCCTCTTCCCATTTCTTGCTCATTTCCTTTTCATGTTTCTTATTAATCTATTCTATGCAATGAAATCAAATATTATGATCTTATTAAGAGTAGGAAATAAGCGAAAGAGAGAATGTGGGTGTGGGGTCAAAGTAGAGGAGCCACAAAATGTGTTATCTTTGTGTCGTTTCTTAATGTCTTAGCTGTCTTCCATTTTCCTACTTCACTCCCTTTTAATTCCATGGTTAACACTGTTGTTGTCTTTTTGCTTTCCACACTCTTTGAATTGGTAATTTAATGCTTATAGTCCAATCTCACCAACTTACCTCCACAGACTCGTGACTCTGGGACGTTTGTGTTTGTTTGCTCCATTCACACTCGTTTTCCATTATTCATTAATATTTTGGTTACTCACAGTTCGTGGATTTTAAGGCACATGCGTTGCTCCTCTCCCAATCCTCATTCACTGTCATAGATTTTTATCATGTATTAATTGGTACCCAGTATTGGTTGCTCCAGTCCAGATGTGAAAATGGGTATTTATGGGATCTAATGAAGAAGTTGCCTATCATGCATGCTCCATGAGAAAGGTGAAATGGAAAGATGAGTGATCCGTACTGGTAAAGAAAAAGGGGATAAGAATGATGAGTTGGTTGGTTAAAAATAAGCTTAGGACCACAAAACTAGATACAAAATGGATTGGAGGGTTGAGGATAGTGTCGGACATGATATATGCTTCTTTTAAGGTGAAGCTCTGTTACATTCCTTCAACTTTGTTGCATGCCATTTACACGTCACTCCAAGTCTGCATCTTCATCTTTTATAATTTGCCTGCATTGCTTCTCTTTTCCCCTCCATCACTATTGGTTTAGGCATCAAAACTCCCCCTGCATTATGTCTCATGCATCAAAAAGATTGGAATCCAAAGCCTCGTATAAACAAGGGAGTGAAACTTTTGTGTAACTAAATATACAATTTTGACACTTTCCCACCCTATTTTTTTTCTTCTTATTTTCGATACCTTGAATTTCATTTTGTGTCTAAAATGGGAAAATGTCACTTAGCTCTCTCGTAGTTTACGCCTTTTTCACTTACCTCCCTCGCCCAAAAAATACGTTCTGAGAGACCCCCGAACTTTCTAAAATTCTCACAAAAGCCCAAACGGTGTTAGTTTTGTCGTAAAAAGTCCAAAATACACTCAGCTCACCATTCAATTTTCAAGCTAATGTCATTGCTTCATTGTTCATCGCACTCCGGCCACCCACTACGTCCGGCCTCGTCTCCGACCCTCCGGCCGGCCACCCCTTCTCGTTTCCGACCCTCCGTCCTCTCCCTCTCTCTCTCCAAAACTCCAAAGCCAAAGCCTCAAGATCTCGCTCTGATTTACAGAGAACAAGAACCAAAGAGATATAGAGCACATCGCGGAGGTGGGTGGAGGTCGCGGGGGCTCTGGGTCGAGCAAATCGGAGCTCGACCTCCGTCCAGAGCCGAGCTTTGAGCAGTTCAGAGACGAGCTCCAGCGAATGGACTGCTCGAGCTCCAATCTACTCGATCTCCGGCCCTCCTCGACCTCCGCCCACCTCCACCCACCTCCACCCAGAGCCGACCGCCCCTCGTCCCTCCTCCGACCGAGCTCTGACCCTCTGCCTCCCTCCTCCGACCACTAGTTCTCGAGCAGATCGGAGCTCGATGTGGGTCGATCTGGGTTCGTCGCTGGGACTCGATACGAGCTTCGAGGCGGTGGCCGGATGGAGGGTCGGAGACGAGGTCGGCTGGAGTGCAGTGGCCGGAGTGGCTCCATGAACAGTGCGGTGGGGAGATGAGGGTAATTTGGACTTTTCACAAAAACTAACTGGGTTAGGGTTTTGTGAGAATTTTGGAAAGTTCGGGGGTCTCTCAGAATGTATTTCGGGCGAGGGAGTTAAATGAAAAACGCGTAAACCACGAGGGAGCTAAGTAACATTTTCCCTTCTAAAATACCCATGAATTGAACCAAAATTCAGGGCCATTTTTGGTAAATAAATGACCCGTTATCCAAAAATGAAATTCAGGATACTGAAAAAAAAGAAAAAAAAAAGGTAGGGTATGAAAGTGTAAAAAGTGTATATTTAGGTGCACAAAAATGTCATTTTCCTTATAAATAAAAAATATAATACTCACTTATCAATTTTCTTAAATTTTTGAAAAAATTACTATTTGACTTTCAAATTTTATTAAATGTCAAAAATAACATTGTATTAAATTTTTTACTGTTTTAACTTTTAAATTCTTTATGAAATAAATAATAAAAAACATATTTGAATATATATTTTTAAATATTAAAAATAAATTTTTGGTTAAACTTCTTTTTTTCATTTTAAATAATTTTATGAAAAAAATTAGATTAAGATATGCTTTTATTATTTATTTCATATAAAAATATATTTTCTTTTTATTTTTTGAAAATTTTAATACATGATTAATATAAATACTTTTTCCATGAATTTTTAATGTTTTTGACACATGACATCCATGTTGTTATAGGCTAAACCTCCATAACCATAGGTGATAAGTTTATAAGACATGTTTTATTAGATATTTATGATATTATAAACTGTTTGATTTACTATATCTTGTTTTGTTTGTAATTTCCCTAAATTGACCACTTAGGGTAATTGTTTTAATTGCTAGTTGATTAGAGAGTGAGAGAGAATTCTAAGTGGACCTAAGCACATTGATAAATTTATATATTATTCTGATAATTTATTTATTGTTTTTTTAATTTGTGTCAAATTTTCTTTAATATTATTTTTGTGATTTCTTACTCATTTTATGCATTGATGTTCCATCTTTCTTTCTAATGTTGCGTAGTGATTTAAATTTGTGAAACTTGATTTAAGGAGTTAATAAAGATATAAAATTCAATAGAGCAAGATTAGAGAGATTATGAATATCATCAAGAGAGGTATGAAAATCCAGGTTATTGTAGGCAAGAAGACTATTATGGAGAAAATGAGAATTATGGTAATATGATATTCATGAGAGGTCTTATAGCCCGAATTGCACTTATCATCAACCAGATTATAAGAAAAGCCAACCGGATTACGAGTGGACACTTCAAGAGCAATCCACGTCATATGGTTCTAATGATAAATTTGGAGGAGAGCCGGGTTATTATTCTTCAAGGAAAGGTCTTCAAGGTCAAGGTAGTGGCTATTATTCCCACCCGGATGAGCCACTATACGGGTATGCGTACCAAGATCCAACACAAAATTACTAGTCCTGATATGACCCTCCAACATCCTATCATGATAGATCGTCACCCCAAAATCACCAAAATGACTACCATTACCAAAATTTCGGACCACACTATCAAAAGGCAGTGTTATGAAACTCGGCGAGTTCGGTTGGGAACTCGTCGAGAACTCGAGAATTGGGGTCTCTCCGAGACGAGATGGCCAAAACTCGGTCAACGGCCGTTCTCGACTTCATTTTATTCTCTTCAAATTTGTCTTTATGATTTCCACTACATCTATCCGAGTTCGCCTCCCTAGAATATGAGAAATAAGATCACATGAAGGAGAACTATAAATTAGGGTTAGATTGAGGAAGAAGAAGGAAGAGAGAGGGAGAGGGTAATATTATTTACTAGATCTAAAATATTTTCCTGTTTTTTTTTCTTCATATTCTAGATCTAGAATTTTCTAACTAACGGGCTTGGCCATCTCACATTACCTTTAAAAGTCGACTTGACACCCGAAACTCGGTTGGGGTCCACATCCGAGCCGTATATGGGTGGGTGTGATCGCTGTTCGTCAAGTAATTTGTAACCGGCTAAAATCCGGGTCGATTCCACAGGTATCAACGAGGGTCCGTACTAAGATAATTTATATTTGAATCACGGAAATTGAAATAGAGACTAAGTCCAATAGTTGGGTTTGTGTAGTATCACTCAAATACTTAATAACATAAAAGTAAACAAGTAACGAGAATTGAATAGGTTTTGAAATCAATATAAACTAGCAACCACGGGTGCTAGACCAACGGCTCAATGCCAATTCAAGTTCAGATAATCAATCAATACCAATTCAGAGAAATGACCTATGCTATAACTATATCAGCCGTCTCTCGACACTGACTGACATCTAATAATGAACCAACGACCCTTTCGAGATTTTTATAGTCAATTCACTACAACATTTTGCACGGCGATTTCGAGTCAAGCGATCGACTCTAGGAAACCGATCCCTCGAATTTATTTTGTTCAATTATCCACTATCTCTCTCGAGATTAGCTTCAAATCTAGGTTGTGACTATGATTTAGCAAATTCCATACTTACAATTAAGCATAAAGTAGAATTCAAATCTCTAAATCAAGTATCAGTTAACTTCCAAACTTGTATCATACAATAAGTGTCATAAGTCTAGCATCCATTATTTAGGGTTTAGCCCCTCATCACGGTGCACAATACACAAGACAAAATCTAAAGTTAAAGAGTAAAGAGAAGAAAATGGGCAAACTGTAGGCACTAAGTCACGGATCAGATGCTCGTGTCTTTGATCTTCTCTTCCAAATCACGCATTGGTGCAAGTCTTCTTGATCTTAGGTGATGGGAGATGAATTAAGGCTCTGGAAACTCAAAAAAAGGGCTGAAACTCGTCAAAACTCGGAACCCTTGTTCAGAAATCGTATTGAACTTTAATAGCTTTTCTAAATCTGGGAGTTGTAACGATCGTTACAATGGATGTAACGATCGTTACACCATCGTTACGTCAGCGTACACCGGTCGTTACGTCAACATTACAACTCTTCATCTCGGGGTTTGGAGGTGTAACGATCGTTATACATGTTGTAACGATCGTCACTTTTTCATCGCTTCTTCCTTTTCTTGTCTTGTATTTTCGAATCCTCGATTTAACTCAGTTTTGACCATTTTCACGTGTGTTCTACACATTCACACCGAATATACCCGAAGACGTAAAAGTGACATAAATAGGGCTCTTTTAGCCCGAGATGAGGAATAATGAGGCACTAAATATGGGTTCTAAGGCGTCGAAATGGACTACGATAGGGCCAACATCAACCAACTTAAACATACGATTATCCTCACCAATGACATTATGACACATATCCCTACCAAGATGAAGCATCATACCAAGATGATCACTCATCCCACACCTATTGTGTAAAATCAAGAGAATCAATATGATTTTCAAAGCCGTTCTCCTCAAGAGAAGATGTTGGAATTAACGGAGATGTTGATGCAATTTCTACAAAATAATCAAGAATTGATTGGAAGGTAAGAAAAGAGGATTAGGATGTGGTACTCGCTAAAGGAGACAATTATGGCCAAGGAGGAGAATTGGGCCAAAGTGGTCGAAGTGTCTATTTTGATTTTTGATTCTTCTCAAGAGACGAGACAAGAGGGGGATAACGGTATGGTAACAAATTTCATGATGATTAATGAGCCATAAAGGGCCGAAGAGCCTGAATTTATGCAAATAGCCATGCGGCGAGTGAGTACATGAAAAGAGCCGAAGTGCCAAATTTGGCTAAAGAGGGTGAAAAATATAAGAGGCTGAAGATTAACTATATTGGTTTCTCGAATAGTTTGATAACGAGTCCCTCCAACGAGATAGAAAAACCAGATGTAGCCAAAGTGCCAAAATTACATCAAGAGGTCAAAAATGAGCTAACTTTGCCTCAACAAGCGTTTGAGTTCGACTCTCCTTGATGTGGGTCCACCGGATTTCACTTTGACATCGATTTACCCACATTTAGTGCCTAATTTTCTCTTGTTACCGGGCTTTTAGAGCCCCAATTGTGTTAGTTTACGCCTTCGGGTATGATAGGTACACCTGTGTAGGATTTGGGTGAAAAAGGGAGAAAAACAAGACAAAACGAGCTAATTGGAGAATTGTGGCAAAGAAGGTCGTGATCACCACAAGAGAGGTGGCGATAGCCACTTAAAGAGGAAAGTGGGGATGGTGTGGCAATGACGTGGCGATCGCCACATAAGATCACCACGTCGCGATTTCTAGATCTATAAATACCTATCTCGGCCATAGCAGAACACACACAAGAGGCAACCTCCACTCTTACAGGTCTGTCCTAGGAAAAATTTGATCCTCAAAAGTTCGAAAAGAGAGATAAAGATGAGTTTCTGGTGCAGCCTAGCCTAGATAGGGAAAACCAAGTCAACCACAACATAATAATGGTTACTGTGGTAAGGGTGCATGTGGTTGCATGCAAAAACGTGGGCTCCACGACCAAATCTTTCTTTGAAGTGATTTATCGAAGTTCATGCGTTTTGAGGACTTGAATTCTACTTCTCATGATTTTACATGTGAGAAGGTTGAGAATTTGGGAAATTACCCTCCTGGCAGTATCTTTCTCGAGTCAAGTCCTTTTATGAAAATTTTTATTAATAAACCTATTTTATTGTATATCTTAGCCAAATAGGCTACCTTTGAGTTTATTCCGGTTCCAGAAAATTTCAAGTGTACCTTCACTGATGATGATTCATATATGCTATAATTTGTGTCCAAAATTTCGTTACATCATAAGAGATACATATTGGCAAAACTAGAAGAGTGGAAGTAAGAGTTGAGCGGAACATAACAAGCGTTTTCCGTGCTTGGTTGCTAATGTTGAACTTGGGTAGTTATTCTTCGCTCTTTTCATCAATCATAACCAACTCATTAATGCCACCACTTTTAAATACTAACAACTTGTCTTTTATTTTGATTATTTTATCAACTCAATAAGTACCCAAATTTATGAAGTATATTGACAGAAACAAGAGAACTGCATGAAGCATATATTGGCTGGATGCGAAGCAAATTTTTGCACAAATCAAACAATCATATGTACTTTTCACTACTCAAGCTTGGGCTGTTTGCAGTTATCTGAGTTTTACAACCAATGCAACTGACGAGGAGGCGATCCAAAAATTCAAATCTCACCTCTAAGTCTTGAATCCAGCACATATATGTTCATTTATCTTTTTCTCTATTTTCTTTTAATTTTTTTCCGTCAATTTTCATTTTTCTAGCTTAGTTTCTGTTGTAACTTTGTTATTGCAACTTCTGATCCTCAGTAGTATTTAATGTACTTGGTAAGTTTTAGTACCCTTATTGGGATCTTTTTCTAGTTTTCATCAATAAAAAATCTATTTTGCTGATATAAAAAAAACACTAAATTTTAAACATTTGTTCTTACAAATGTAAAATTTAGTTTGATGCACACTTTTGAAAAAGTCAGTTGCTATAAAATTTAAAACACTTAAATATTTTTTTATCCTAGTTCAAGTGAGCTACACAGCAAACCAAGATGGTATATTTTTTTAAATTTAAGAAATCAAACACTTATACCTTAACACATTGTTGTACATAGTATTCTCAAACCATGGAAATGATGAATGTACTTAATGATACAATTTCTTTTCGTATTTTATAAATATAAGAAAACGAAAGTTTCTTCGGATATTGAAAGTTGAGAGATTTGGTGGGTCATGAAAAATTTCTCGTGCATTGAATACCAAAGAAAACCCTAGAAAAATAAATAAGAGAGGACAAACTTGTACACAACATGAAGAGGAAGCAATAGGTAGGTTACAATAAAATATAATTTCTTCGACTTTTTGGTACCATCAGTTTTAATAACGCCGTTCTTCGGCTACGGAGTTTGCGTGCTATGTTCCATGCTCGCAATATTATTATTAATGTTTAGAGTACAATAATAGCATCTAAATTCAATCTATATCCCTCCATAATTAGAAACAAAATCAAATCTTCTATGCCTTTACACCAGACATTAGGTTTGGTGGGTCCTTTGAAAAAGAATCATCGAATTAATTATTTTGCACTAGATCTGCTCCCACCCTCCTTGTATTGTATCTCACCGGTCCAACACTTAAATAAATACCAACTACATTTATATGCATATACCGACATGGACATGTGAAAGGGCCATAATTCTTTTATTTTTTTCTTCTCATTTTGCCCTGTATTTGCTCTATGGGCTTGGTTTGCAAATGACCTAGCTTGTATGGGTTTGATGGCCCATCAAATGTTGATTCAGGAAACCCAACCTGTTAAGTGATCACACTTGACGCACTTAAAATCTAAAAGTAATATAAATATACATGTATAAGTTAAATTTTATAAAACCTATTCAAAAAGTTTAATAGAGCATTCAAAGCTAGTTTTTTCGGTAAAATTCATTAGAAAGTTTAGGTTTGTGCTGGTTTGCTTAGGGGGTTTTGAGTACCTCAAATCCAAAACTAGGCCGATCGTTTTTCTATCATTTAAAATTATAAATTAAACAATGAACTTAATTTAGACCATATAAGTTATGGTTGAAATAGTTTAAACTGCTTAGGGCAGGGCGTGGGTCCAGAACCAAACCAAATCGGTTAAGAACTGGACCAGATCAGAGTCTTCGGTTCTCAAAAATTAAGAACCGAAACCGAACCATTATATAATGGGCATGTTGTTATGGTTCTAGACCCGTTTCTCCAGTTCGGTTCCCCGGTTCTACCCGTTAGAACCGATAGATTATTTGATGCTGTTAATTATACGGTTTTAGATGCAGTTTAAGGTACAAATTAGATGATTTTGATCCGATTTTTAGGCAAAACATGACATTTATAATTATTAAAAATTCTAACAAAAACATGTTATGACTTAATTATTAAACTCAATCGAATTATAAAGTTCGATAATAAAATAAAAATTATAAAATATAAGTAATATATCTTTCTCGGTTTATTTTTCGGTTCACATACTCTATCCAGGCCCGACCCGTCCATAATGCAGGTGAAGCAGGCGCTTTAGGCCCACCAAATAGTAGGCCTTTTATATGTTTTTAATGTTGCTATGTAAGGCCCAATTTTATATAAGAAAAGGCCCAAAATTTGAGAACCCTTTTGGCTAATTATGCGTAGTTCGTCGTTCCCAAGCCGTCTCTGCCGAATTTAATTTTGGGGAAATTTCACTTAGCCTACCTGAAAGATATCACTTTTTCATTTACCATCACCACAAGTTGATTTTAGTCTATAAACCCCCTGAAGTTGCCAAAAGTGACACTGAAGCTGACGGTGTTAAGTTTGATGGTGAAAAGTCTAAAATTCCCTCAACTAATTATTAAATTTTCAAAATTTGCCACTCTCTTCGTTCCTATTTTTTTTCTTTCTCTATTCAAGCTCAAACCAAAACTCATTGATATTTCTCTCACTGATTTCTCTCTCCCATATTGAATTAAAAACAGGAGTTGGAGGTGAGCGAGCGGTTCGGCTCCTGTGGGATTGTTGTTCTTCATCTCGTTCCTAAACTCTAAATCTACCCTTGCAACACAGACCGAACCAGCACAAATAGATCTGAATTATTGTTTTCTTTTGCATTATGTGAAGGTACAAAATTACAGAGAAACCCCAAGAAAAATAAATTACTTAAGATGAAGCCAATCAACAACCCCAAGAAAAATAAATTACTTAAGATGAAGCCAATCAATGAACAAACACAAAGTCACAAACAACAAGCTCAATAATCAAAAGCAAAATCACATGCCCCAGATACATCAAACCAACACTAAAAGGCTCAAGCTACAAAATCACTTGGAAACCAATGCTCAATAATTAAAAGCAAAAACAGACAAAGTGAACAAAATCACACAAAACCAAAATCAACATCTCTGCAAACACATCCAAGGCTTTGAAGCTACAAAATCATACCTTTCCCTGGTTTCAAGCTCGTTCTCTCCGAGAGAAACTTCAAACCCTAAATCCTCCTCATTCCTCTCCACTTTCCCCAAATCCTGCTCCTTCTCTTCGAATCCGATCGAGGACGAGCTCGAACCTTCGGCTTTGGGGCTTGCTTTCTGATCGCAGCTCGGCGCCGACCTCGATTGTTGGTGCTTGGAGGCCATTGGTGGAGGCAATTTCTCGAGGCGGCGGCTCTGGAGCTAGAGGTAGGAGACGGAGGAATCGTCAGGCTCCGCCTCGAGCCGTCGCTGCAACGCTAGCGTCTTCGCTCTGGTGCGAACTCCGAGAGAACAATCCATGGCCGCGACGTCGCCAGAGATCTTCGATTTGTCGTCGAAGATGAAGAAGAAATCGTGAGACGGTCAAAAGAAATTGGAATGGTTGACTGTATCTGTGAATCACTGACGTTGATTTGGGTGAGGTATTTTCCACAAACCATACATAAAGGAGGATATACAATTTTTAGAAACGCCAGGAAGAAAGAGAGAAGAGAGGGTGTGAAAGAGAGGGTATAAGGTTATTTTTGGCATTTTCACAAAAAAGGGGTACCCACATGCTAGTCACGTGACATAAAATTAACGGCAGTTGGCTTCAGTGCCACTTTTGGCAACTTCGGGGGGTTTATAAGCTAAAATCAACTTGTGGTGGTGGTAAGTGAAAAAGTGATATATTTCAGGTAGGCTAAGTGAAATTTCCCCTTTAATTTTTTTTATATTTTATCCTCGTCTTTTCGTCTTCGTGGTCGATCTAGGTTCCAGCCAGATTTTGTTCCGATTTTCAAGGAGACTCCTCGATTTCTTCTAATGAGCTTTAAATTCAAAAATCCAAATTGAAAATACTCAAGTTCTTGTTATACTCATCTAAAATTCGTGATTACCAGTTATTCAATTGTATCGAGTCCACGATTATAAATCGAAACCGCATCATGAATCGAAACAATTCGATGTTTGAAGTAAGTTCTTGCCATACTCATCTAATTCTAGGTTTGAATTGTTACTATTCGTGAAGCCATTGATTTAGCACTTAACATTTAAGATGAGATTATATCATAACCTTAATTGATATCGCGTTTTAGTTGTTTTGAAATTAAGTAAATTAAAAATTTCATGCCCAATGATATAGTTGTAGCTTAAATTGTAATTAGTTTACCTTTTTTGTTCTTAAATTTATATGAAAATTGATATAAAAATCATCACCATAATGATACTTATTAATTTAATTCTATGAGATTATATATTGAACTTCTACGTGATTAATGTTAATTTTTTGAATATTTGTTGTTCTCTTTTTTTCTAGGCATGTCAGTAATTGTTGTGATCCTTTTGTTATTATAAATTATTATAATTTTTCATTGTTATTCATATTTGATGAACTCATCAAATATGTTGTTCTGTGTTTAATGGCCTTACTTTTCAGGTGAACTTGAGGCTACAACAAGACTGGCTTTTAACATTGATATTAGTTTGTAAAGATTTGAGATTTAGTAGACTAGTAGCCTTTTATGCAATTCTTCTATTCTAATATGTTTGTATTGTAAAGTTAGTTGCATTTTTGCATTTTAAATATATGTATTGTGTGTTGTCTACTTAGATTGATTGAGTAAGACTAATAATTACCCTCTTATATATTTTTTGTAAGTTAATAAAATTGGCTGTGTGCTGTCTTTCATGTGAACCAAAAGACCCGTTTATGATTTTTGCTTTAGGCCTTATTAATTGTTTAGCCGGCCCTGACTCTATCTTTATTCTTTATATAAATTGATGATAGGTCGATGATTGTTTAGTGAACCGGTTTGGTTCTGGGTACTCATCGGTTCTATATTTTAAGAATCAGAATCAAACCGAAAATTTATGATTTTTTCATTTTTAGAACCGGAACCAGAACCGTTACCTGCGGTTCTCGGTTCTCTGATTCCGATTCCGTCCCAGTTCGGTCTCCAGTTCCGGGTCCAAAATGTCCACCCCTAAATCTGCTGTAAAGAGAGGATTTAATTGTATCATGACTTATTTTATTTCTTGAGAAATACGGAGATACACATACAAGTAAAAATGAACGTGTAAAGAAAAGTGAATAAGTCAAATATACAAAAAAAAATAGGTAGCATAACTTGCGGGAGAGAACTGCGCCTGGAGATATGGTAATAAATCATGGAAATTTCTTTCTATTCTTACTACTCCTACTCAAGTTGGAGCATGAAGGTTCGTAGTGATCAACTGGTAAGAAGTTTATGAAATCGATCTCGTCCCATTCCCTTTGTAATAAAATCTTCAAGTTGGTGTTTACTGGGAATGAGTCGAGGGTAAAGTGCTAGACACGTTGATGCTTTGTTTTGGTTACCACTCTTACCATATTCTCTGTTTATTCGAGTATGGCTTGTGCGAGTTAATTTTGAGTGTAGACAATTAAAATAGCTATTCAGTAGAAACTCTTTAAATTAATAAACTTTCTAAAATAATAAATTTTTCCGGTCCCGGTTTAGGCCAATGTAAAAAATTGATAAAATAATAAGATAATAATTTTTCGGGAGATCCCTTTATAATTTTCGGTCCCAAGAAAATCATAAATTAATAACTCATAGAAACTAAAAAAAAATATATATTACACTCTATTGAAATATGATTCAATAGTTGTCTGTTTTCCTTTAAATTTCAAGTCTATTTGGAGCTCATATCTAACTTTTCTTATTGCATCAAATAGCTCAGGTGTTTTATTTTTGTATTGTATCATAAAGTTGTGAAGAGTGTTCGACGCCATAAGTGATTTCTTTCGCGTAACAGACTCCAAAGACAGCGTATCATCTTCGTCTTCATCCTCCGCATTGTTCTCAATGATAGTACCCACAATATCTTCTAAACTCTAAACCTCCGAACATGCTTCATTTTCACATGGGTAGTTCATTAGATTGTCGATATCCATCTTATTACAATAGTCACACCGATTGATCATAGTCTCGAGGTCTTGAGTTTCTTCATCAAAAGTGGATGCATCCAAATTTCTTTCAACATCACTAGCTGAACGAATTTTATAGTGTCGGAAAAAATTCACTATTGTTTCTTTTCGAACATCTATCGTCCAAGCCGGGATTGCCAAATTGATAGCATCAAAGACATTTATCTTCCCTAGATCAGATTGTCCCACCTCATAACCTTCCAATATTTTGCGGTAAAACCTTCTACGGTAATGCATCTTGAAAGCTCTTACTATCCCAACATCATAAGGTTGAATCTTTTGATGTCATGTTGGGTGGCAAGAAGAGCAATTCAACGTTTCTTAACCCTTCAATATTTCTTGGATGTGCTGGACAATTATCCACTACAATTAGAACTCTACTACCATGCATCATTTGGTCAAATGAACGAACATATTCATCAAAAAGCACACTAGTCATCCATGCTTTTTTGTTAGCTCGAAACTGACAATCCGAGCTATTCATGTTGACATTCTTGAAGCAACGAGGCTTTGCATATTTCCCAATAATTCATAGAGGGATTTTTTCAGAGCCATTTTCATTGCAACAAATAACTACCGTCAGCCTTTCTTTCTCTTGTTTTCTTCCTACAAATTTTTTTGTTGCTAGTGAATGATCAGCTCGTAGCTTATAAAATATGCCAGTGAATAATCAGAGGCATTCGAGCATGGCAATAGTTCTCTCATCCACATCTCGCCTAATCGTTTTCTTCATATCTCATCTCCGTCCCAAAGTGAATAATAATTCTATTTCAAAATACTATTTCAATTGGAAAAGTGGCGAGTTGGCTTTCACAGTTTTTGAGTGATTGTTGAGTTTTTTGGTACTTAAATTTTGAGAATAACCGCCACTAATCGTCAGTTGCTATGTTCAATAAATTTGGTATTTTTTTTTTGGCTGAAGCTTTGAGTTCATTTATTTGCTGTTTTTTTCAATAAATTTGGTCCTTTTTATTTATTGAAGCTTTGCATATCTTCATTTTTGTGTTACCCTTTCAGATTGTAACTTAATTTACACTATAAATCGGTAGTCGAATTCTTGTTTATGTTTAGTTGCAATATGTGATTTGGTCAGGGTCGGCGATGTCACCATTGATGAGGATGTTGGGACGGTGCGATTTGGAAAAAGGCAGTTTGTGTTCTTTAGGAGTCAAATCGATGCCTCTCTTTATGGCCATCCGTTTCCGCCGCTCATGTAATTTTAAGATTGTACTAATATGTAAATATATATGTTGCAGTCTACTTGAATAATCAAGGTAATCATTTCTTATTTAAATCCACTAAGTCAATTAAAGAATTCAGAAAAATAATAGAAATGAATTAATACACAAAAAAGAGAACAATGCTATGACACATTATCAATATACTAATGTCATATGAGTATAAGCTAAGAAAGTCAAGCAAGAATGTCAAATAAGAAAATAAAAGTCAGATAAAATAATCCAGAATGATAAGACTGGTATTGAGTTGTATCCAACACTACCAAGTTTTTTCCTAAAGAGCAAGGTACTCAACGTGCTGCTAAAGGTCTATAAATGCGCTGCCATTGATATCAGCAGCACAACGTGTGCTGCCCTAACAGTGTTGCCAGTAATGCGCGGACTTAATTTAGGACATCACAGTTTGTGTGCTGCCTTAACTAAAGCAGCACCTTTAAGGTGTGTGCTGCTCTACTTAAAGCAGCAGTGCTTCAACACTTGCTGTCAAAATTACAGCAACACTCTTAATATGCGCTGCACGATTTAAAGCAGCCACTCTGTATGTGTGATGCCTGAAGGCAATTTCTAAGTAAAAACAATTAGGGTTTTCAGCCAGCTTAAACCGAAACCCTGATTTTGATAATAAAATATTTAGGAATTGAAATTGCATTAATAATAGAAAATATTCGACAAGATTAAATATAGAAATTGTTCGACATAGCAAAATAAATGGATTGTTCAAGACCACCAAAATATATACTAAAACGTGAAATTAATTCGAATCAGATTCGGAAGAGGAAAGAGGATCCACCGGGGTGCCCAAGCGAGGAGGTAACTTGTGAGAGTTCCTTCAATTTCTTCTTGGTCTTCGCATAAGTTGTTTTCAGCTGTTTTATCTCATTAGCACTCGAGTCTTCATGACCAAGTCGGGATTTGCGCTTGGCATCCTTACGGTCTTTCGGTTCCCGCTGATCGGCACGCCCCCGAGTCTAGGTTCCTGTCGCCTCTTCACCATGCACTTCATAGTATGCCTCATCCATCAACAAGCGTTGCTCAGCATCCGTCATTGCCTTGGGTTCAAGGACTTCGGGATCATTCAATTGGGAATCCCGATACTCGTTGTACCTCCTACGCACAACTTTTTGGACAGTTAAAAACATATATTAGTAAAACAAAAATACAAATTTGATAAAATTGAAATTGAAATAGAAAACAAAAGAAATCTTACCACAAGATCATTATTCGATGCATACTTCTTGTATAGCTCGAGAAAGTGTTGAACCTTCGGTGCCAAACATATCACATTTTGATCTCTCATTTCGGTACAGAAGTCGAGAAGCCTGGAGAGAAATGTCTTGGGGTCCGCACTGTGGTTTGGTCTATGTTCTCGACGAGCTATTATTTTCGCACTGATTTTCTGATAAGGAATAACATATACGAGAATAAAATCTGGTTTAATAAACCAACAAAAATAGAACATGGGCAAAATCTGTAAAGGACAGATTCTAAAAGATAAACCAACAAAAAAAGAATTTCCTTCTAATATTAAACAACATGAATGTCCAATAAACCAACTAAAATGTGAGGCAGTTATAAACAATAACAAGATTACCATGAAGCTAGTTTAATCAACAGAATGTCAGTTTTACCTTCTCAAAAGTTAACGGAATATAATTTCTTGAATCATACCCTAATTAAACTATTCGATAAATAAAATTTATAAAATGAATATATATTTAACCATTAGTGCAACATAATCTATATATATATATAGTCAAAACCTTGAAGCCTGAAGCTACATACGTCACTGGAATTAAAAAAACATACTACACATATATAGGTTATGTTGTAATTACAGTGAAAGTGATATATATATATATATATAAAACAGATTGTAGTATGCTTTTTAATTCCAGTGACGTATATAACTTCAGGCTTCAAGGTTTTGACTATATATATATATATATATATAAAATTAAAACTTTGAAGCCATCACGCCCCTGTCGAGGCCATAACTCTGGTCTCACGCCCTGATCTTTAAGAGTTAACCGTACATTCATATCATCTTTAGTTCTTTCAGGTACTCATAAAACAGTGTCGATGACATTATCGAACACATTCTTCTCTATATGCATCACATCGAGTGCATGTCTAACGCGATGCGTCTCCCAATACTCTAACTTCCAGAATATGCTTTTGTGCGTCCAACATAAAGATCGACCTCCTCCCTTTGGTTTAAACTTCGGATGTAGACTAACTTGGGGGTAATTATGTTCGTCTATGAGGCCAAGGACTTCACTTCCCATCAAGATCGGGGGTGCATCGCTTATTTCTTCTAGTCCATTAAATGCTTGTCCCAAGCGACGCCATGCATGGTTTCTTCGTAAGTACCTTCGGGCACCCTGATACGTTGTTCTCCCGTGACTATGTGTAGAATCAATAGAGTTCATGTATATAGGACATGCCTTGTACCTTTTGTCTGAATGCCTCCCAACATTCCCAATCCCGAGTAGTCACTAATAGTCCACATCACAGCTGCGCGCATTACGAAAGCTTCATCCTTGAACATGTCCCATGTCACAACACCTGTTTCCCATAACTCTTTCAACTCGTCGATGAGTGGGAGCATAAAATTATTCAAACATTTACCGGGGGACTTTGGGCCGGATATCAACATCGTTAGCATGTTGTATTCCTTCTTCATGGCCATTGATAGAGGTAAATTCAGCGGGATAACAACAACTGGCCAAAGAATGTAAGGCGGCGCATTCCGCGTAAATGGACAAAACCCGCCAGTGGCTACGGCGACGCGCACATTCCGGATTTCTTTTGAGAAATGCGGGTATCTCGCATCAAAATCAATTCATTCTTGGCCGTCTGAGGAATGCACCAATGTATCATCGTCCTCTCTTTTCCGTTCCGCATGCCATCGCATCCACTCAGAAGTCTCGGGTGCCACGAACAATCGCTTAAGACGCTCCGTCAACGAGAAGTACCACACCGTTTTTCTTGTCACACGAGTATTTCCAAATATTTCGTATCTACTCTCATTGCAATAAGGACAAACTTCATCTTTAAAGTACCGTCCGTAAAACAAAGTGCATCCGTAGTAGCAAGCATCATATTTCACATGCGACATTTCAATGACCTTTAGTTTCTTCTTTGCCTCTGCGTACTTCGACACATACACGTTAGTTTGCGGTAATGTGCTGGAAACCTCACCAGCCACCTCGTCAAATGTCGTGTCTGTCATTCCCGTCTTATGTTTGATGAAAAAAATCCTCAACAATATTGGCAATGCCGTGTTGTCACTGCCTTCGTACAATGGGGTCTGCATTTCCTTTATTAACCGCTTATATTCCGCCATAGATGCTCTAGCACCCGACTCCTCAACTACGTCCAATTCATCGACCCCGTCTTCTCTTTCAACCATGACTTCTCGGAAGGGGTCCACAACATCTACAAGTTATAGTACATGATTGTCAATTGAAATCGGAGGTGAAAAATACTGTATATTAGACTCCATACTCTGACCCCTGTTGCTACTCCTATCGACTTCTCTAGCTTCGTCATGATTGGTCCAACGCGTATACAATCTCACAAACCCACTTTTAGTAAGGTGACTGCAAATGGTCTTCATATTGTGCACACGAATATTACAACACTTAGCGCAAGGACACACGAATCTATCTCGACCATAATCTCGTGGAGCATTTGCCCGTGCGAATGTCATAAACTCCACCATACATGTGAAGAACTCATTTGACCTTCTTTTCCCATACATCCATGATCTATCCATTTCACTTAATTATATCTACAACAATCACATATTTAAGATATTATTGATCATGTTATTTAGAATTTACAGAAAATTTCATATGTCAAATCCTAACTATACACGAGTTCACTTAAACCTTCTTAGTAATAAAAATAATTTTTTAATTTTTTTTATAAAAAAATTCAAACTAAAAAATTATTTTAAACATCATTTTTTATTTTTATAATAGATTATTTTTAAAAATAAAATTAATATTAACATATTGTTTTTATTTTCAGTTTTTAATCCAAGAGTATTTTCATCATTTTGTAAAAAGTTAACAGAATTTTCAGAAAAATTAATGGAAATGGCTGAAATGAAACTTTTCAAACTCAAGTGACTCCACATTTAATTTTGAAGTTAATTAAGGGGGTTTAAGTCCAACTCGAATATACTTGATGGGGGCCAATAATACAGAAGATAAAAAACATAAGATAACACATATTATGGTAAAAATACGTACTAAAATAACACATATTATAAGAAAAAAATATGTCGAAGAAATTATATAATCATGCATTAGGACAGAATCAAAACATATAGTCAATAAAACTACGTACTAACTCTATCATGCCTATACGTATAATATTGTATTATTTACATTACAAATAAATGATATTAAAAAAAATATCTTAATTGAAATACAAAAGATAATATGTACTAAAATAACACATATTATAAGAACAAAATATGTCGAACAAATTATATAATCATGCACTAGGACGGAAACAAAACACATAGTCGATAAAACTACGTACTAACTCTATCATGCCTATACGTATAATATTGTATTATTTACATTACAAATAAATAATATTAAAAAAACATATCTTAATTGAAATACACGAGAGAAAATGAGTGTGAATAATCGCCTCTTCATTTTATAGCCTCTCACAATAATAGATCCTTCTAATTCTTTTTATCTTTCCACATTTCCTCCCAAATTTCTCCCAAATTTTACTTCCAACACTTTCAACCATTTTGATGGTAGTATATATAGGCAGTGCTGCTGGGAGGCTAAGGGCAACATATAAGCGAAATGTGCTGCCACAGTTCAACGGTCATCACCAACGGTTAGAAAGCAACGACCATATAATTAAAGGTCACATTTAAAGCAACACACATGCGATGTGTGCTGCCATAAGCTCACTAAAGGGCAACACACAAAAAGGATGCGCTGCTTTAAAGGGGCTTATGGCAGCCCACGTCAAGTGTGCTAGTTTAACTCTGATTATGGTAATATACTTTTCTATGTATGTTGCCTTTATTTGTTAAGAACATGACACTCAATTGAAGAGTACTGCCCTACTGCCCAAATGGTGTAGTGCAAGAATAGACAAAGTAAAAATTAAGAACCAAATATATTAAAATTGTACATCAATAATGAGAAGAATGAAAGTGTATATTAGTATTGGAAAAAGTAAAAACGACACCATAGTATTAATATATTTAATATTAATTATAATCATGTATATAGAGGAGAGATTGTAGAATTTTCTTAAGTTTTCAGTTTGTTGGCTGAAAATCTTATGTTCTCACTGTTTACTGTTCAAAGTCTCAATTTGTAATATATGCTTTCAACTAACTCTAATCTTGGAATGAAAGAGATTTTTTTTAGTACACTACTTATCAATTCTAATATTGGTTCAAATTGTACTGTTGCATAGTATTTTGATTGTTTTGATCTCTTGTCATATTATGTGGTGCTCATAATGTTTATCTCTCTTTAACTTAAACCATAATATGTACATAATCGCGATTTAAGAAGATAAAAAATCTTATCTCATAATATCTTTATTTATTATTGTTGTCAATTCAAGTATAATTTATAAATTTGTTTTTTTAAAGGTAGGCAACATGGGTTCTCCACGATGATATTGTCAATTTCACCGTTAAGTGCAACATCGATCAGAGGATAGGTGCATGAGTGAGATTGCCTGCCGATGGTAAGTTTTGCGGTGACCATTGAGTAAGGCGAAAGAAAATGAGAGAGTGACTGATAAGTGAGATTTTGACAGTCACGATAATTGAATTTAAAAAAATATTTCGTTTTGTGATTTTAAATAAATGAGTTTTTTTTATGTATGACCAATTATATGTTCATGTTTCGCAATTTACGTACCGTAAAGATTCAATTATAGGCAATGTCGACAGAGATGTGGAAGACTGTTGTATGATAAATAATGCAATGAACCACGAAGCAGTCACAACATCAATCCAGTCAACGATGATAATCAAGTAGATATTTCTTAGTATATTACTATAAACATCATACTTCTTTGCCAATTTAATGTCTTGATGTGCTTGTATCTTTGTGTTTAAATTTTCAGCTGAATTGTTTTGATTTGAGTATTGTTTGGGATGTGTGGAGAAAAGGTTGACCGGTTCTGGATTTGTGTCTGAATGGTTGTTGATATTAATTAGATTGAGTGTCGCTCATTTAGTAGTCTTTTGGTTTTGAAATGTTGGTTGTTAGTTTTAGATTGACATAGTTCTAATAAGGTGAATTGTGAGTATAATAAATTTTTACGGGAACGTGCGGTGCTCTACCCTAGTTTTGAATTATTTAGTCAACATTTTTGGCATGTTTATGAAGATTGCAATACGTTCTTGTGATAAATATGGTCATAATACCGCTAAATCCGTCTTCACGGGCTGTTGGGACTGAATGTCTTGCCATAGATATGAACATCAATGGATCCATTACCAAATGTGAAAAGCCCACTGATCAAAGGAATGGGGCAAATGGGCTGCTGAGATTAGAGGCTCTTTCAAGAAAATCTTAAATTAAGGAGGTCAATACACATTAGTTTTTTACTTCAACCGGAATCATACACACATCTTGCCAATAGTGATTGGCGCCAGAGAGAACCATATCTTAGGAGTGATATATAATATCCAAATAATCCTTCTCGTGGACTAATAGATAGGAGTGATATTTTCACGACTAAAATATACAAAACTAGATATTTACTTACCAAAATTAGTGATGATAATAATCTGTTTTAAAAAATAAAAATAGAATAAAATGTATGAATTTTTGGAACACACATGACAATTATTTCAGTATAATTGTCATATTTGGTCGTGCACTTTTTCTTCTAATTTAAGACAGTACCGTAGAATATGCGATGCCTTACTGTTTTTACAAAAAGGTTAGGCGGTTCAGATTTATTGCACGTGTATGGCGTGCGTTATCATAAGCATTTATTATAATCATAATCAGACTATTTAGCATATTTATTTGCTACTATAAGTAAAAGTAGACAAGAGATATGAAACAGGCAATGAAATTGAAGTTGAAATCGTAGATTTTGGGTTAACAAGGAAATCTAACAAACAGATTTGACGTCACAATGGTTAAGTTCCAGTCTTTTGCGCCTCATTCATTACACAGATTTGAGAGGTTGGTGGTGGATGGGTTTCTCAATTTTTGTAGTTGATTTTATTTGCTCCGCTCCTTTTTGTAATGAATAATTCAGTTTTGGTGAGGCAGGAGACCAATGGTCGAAAAGCTTACCTGCATGAATACTGAAATGAGGAAATGGGCTTCAATTTTGCCAGTAACCAAAATTAATATAATTAAGTGGGCTACAGTCTTCTACTTAGGTTCAATTTTAAGTTGGTTCAGCTTGATTTTGAACATGTCGATTATTAATTCGGTTCGATTTGATTTTTTATTAACTGAATTTCATCAAATTCTCGAATTATAAATTGTTTTAGACATATTATTTGCTTTGTTAATTTTTTATGAGATTTACTTTGAACCTATTTTCATGAAATTCTCATATTTTGAGCTGATTTTGACTTATTAACTGGCTTATTAGTTGTTGGCCTAGCTCAGTTAATAAGTATTGATGTCTTAAAATAAGTTGCGTGTTAAAATCCATCGGTTTCAGTTTGGCTCGATTTTTATCAATTTTCATTTTATAAAATAAAAAGAATCAATGAATTTCGGTTCGATTTTGAAACGAGTCAAATCAATTATTTTTCGGTTCGATTGTTTTTTGGCACAATTAAGTTTAAATCGGTCAGTTCAGTTATCTTTAAACACCCCAACTTTCATCTCTAGCTTGGATTATAACATGCATGGATATTAGAAATTGTGTGACATTTCATCATGGCCTGGCTCCACATCATTTAATCAATCCATCTACCACCCTCTTCTACCCTATAAACACATCCACCGTCGACCTCATAATCTACACACTTTCCAACCTTTTCCACATCGTATTCTTAGAACAACCATGGTTCTTCTCCGTCTCGGTCCCGACGAGATCGTGAACCTGTTGATGAGTCTCGACTGCAAATCAGTAGCTGTTCCTTTATTAGCCTCTGCATTTTTTATCATCTTCATTTTCACGGTTTACTTGCTGTCCAAGCAACGCACCGTCTATCTGGTGGACTGTGCTTGCTTCAAGCCCCCGTCCAGCTGCCGCGTCCTGTTCGCCACCTTCGTCGAGCACACAAAGCTAGTCTACAAAGACAACCCTGAGTCCGTCGAGTTCCTAACTCGCATGCTGGCACGCTCCGGCCTCGGAGAGGAGACCTGCATTCCACCCGCCGGCCACTACCTTCCTCCCACTCCCACCATGGAGGACGCTAGAGAGGAAGCCGAGCTCGTGATCTTCTCCTCCATGGACGCCTTGTTCCAGAAGACCGGCCTCAAGCCCAAGGACATCGACATACTTATCATCAGCTGCAGCCTCTTCTGTCCCGTCCCCTCCATCTCCGCCATGGTCGTCAACAAGTACAAGCTCCGGAGCAACATCAAGACCTTCAACATCTCCGGGATGGGTTGCAGCGCAGGCATCATCTCTGTTGACCTCGCCCGCGATCTCTTGCAGGTAAGGCTGTTCATGATTTGGTTTTGAGTCCGTTTGGTTCAATTTTAAGTTTAAATGATAAGTTCGATTTAAAAATAAATAAAATCAAACCAATTTTTATTGGTTTGGTTTTAAACATGTTGATTTTTTATTCGGTTCGAGTAGCTATGAACGAGTTCTTCTGAAATTCTTTTATTTTATACGGCTTTGACTTACTAGTTTTTTATTGTATTAATTTGAACCAGTTTCATATAATTCCATAGGTTGGGTGGAGTTTTACTTATTAGTTGACTAGCATTTTGTTGACCCAATATTTTTAGACCCAAATAATAAAAATGCACGACTTAAAATTGGTCAGGTGTTCAAAATTCAAATCTATTGACTTTTAGTTCAATTTGATTTTTATCAGTTCTTATTTTATACACTAAAATTAAACTGGCGAAAATTTCGGTTCGATTCGGTTTTGTGCACTCGGTTATAATTTAACACCCTTGCTTACAGGTCCATCGCAATTCTAACGCTGTGGTCATCAACACTGAGGTCCTGACCGCAAAATACTACCACGGGAAGGAGAGGGCCATGCTGCTTCCCATCTGCCTCTTCCGGATGGGTGGCGCCGCCATCCTTATGTCTAACCGGCGTTCCGACAGCTGGCGGGCCAAGTACAAGCTCGTCCACGTGGTGAGGACCCACCGTGGGGCCGATGAAAAGGCGTACCGCGTGGCGTACTACGAGGCGGACAAGGAAGGGCACGAGGGCATCATGCTGTCAAAAGACCTCATGGCCACAGCGGGGGAGGCGTTGAAGGAAAACATCACCACCTTAGCCCCGCTGGTCCTGCCCGTGTCGGAGCAGCTCCGCTTCGTTGCCACGCTGATCGGGCGCAAGTTCTTGAAGCGGAAATGGAAGGCGTACATTCCGGACTTCAAGAAGGCGTTCGACCACTTCTGCATCCACGCGGGAGGGAGGGCCGTTATCGACCAGCTGGAGAAGAACCTTCATCTCACGGCACACAACGTGGAGGCGTCGAGGATGGCGCTGCACCGGTTTGGCAATACGTCGTCGTCTTCCCTGTGGTACGAGCTGAGCTACATAGAGGCGAAAGGGAGGATGAAGAGAGGGGACAAAGTGTGGCAGATTGCGTTCGGGAGTGGGTTCAAGTGCAACAGCGCTGTCTGGAAGTGTAACAGGACTGTCAAGACCCCGACGGACGGACCTTGGGCCGATTGCATCCATAAGTATCCTGTGCACATTCCTAAAGTCGTCAAGCTCTAGCAGTCACTGTCAAGAACTAGTTGATTTGTGTTTTGGGGAAGCAAGGTTTTAACTTATAAGGAATAAATGCAGGGTGCTACTATGTAATATATAGGTAGTGGTGTTTGTAATAACGGTACTTTATGCCCGGGTGGAATATGTGTTCTTATTCCACTGTTAAGGTAAAGTAAAAAAAAACGCAATTAGCGATAATAAAATGTAAATTTTTTTTAGTTGTATTAAAATGTAAAAATGATCATTTTAGTTGGGGTAAAGTGTAATTATCCCTATTTTTAATAATAGATATTAATTAGTTAGCATTCACGAATCATAAATGATGCGGTAACATCGTAGTGTACATTCATTATATCTTTTCACGCACTTCATCACCATTTTCTCTTTGAGTTTGTATATTTATATGATATTTGCGTCACGCTGCCTTTACGAGATTTTTAAGTGCTATCGTGCAGTATGAGAAACCGAGAAGAGAACTGAAAACTGGAGACATGTCATGGTTACGACGTCACGGTCGTGACATAAACAATGCGAGCTCGTGAAACCACTAATGCTCGTGCCCAATCACGTTACACGAAAAGGCTCAAGGCGTCATGTCACGGCCAAAGTGTAACGGCCGTGACACTATGAGCTAGCCTATGACAATCTTTTTTGTATCCGTGACAACTCTATTGCAAACTTGTCAAAACTCAGACATGGTGTCATAGGTAGTTTGTCACTTCTGTGACAAACTGTGAGTAGGCCCGTGACACCCAATATGTATAGGTTGAGACATGATGTGGCCATACAAATTTTGAGTTTTGTTTTAACCTATTTTTGAGTCTTGTCATCAATGTTTATAGTCACGTGGATGAAATCTCAGATGTTGAAGAGGAGCTAGCCGAGGAAGTGGAGCGACTCCGACAAGTATCTCCTCCTGATAAGGACGAGAAAGTAAGCTATGAGAATGATAAGTAGCCATCGAGCCTGTGGTACTAAAATTTGAATATTAGATGCTACAAATATGTCGCTTGCAAGTTGGCTCGCTGATGCTAAAATCTATAACTTCGACTAGAGCTAGAGATTGAAATCATAACGTGAAACCATAAAGCAAACAAGATATTGGGAAAGAATCAGTGTACGATTCCAATTGCAACTCATTTGAAAAGATCACATTGTCACTTTTCTCAAATTTTAGAACACAAAATAAATCCTGAACTTACCCGTATTTACAACGCGATATCACATACCTCGTTGGCATACTCATCATCGTCCATTGTCTCAATGTGTGGTTGTAAGTTCGCAGGTTTGGATCACAAGCCTCGATTTTTCACTAAGTACATCTAGAAAAGAGCTCCGTTACAAACCCCTCTCACAGTACAAATCTTAGAACCTTTAGTTACAATTGGATGAATTTTCATCAACTATTGTAAATAATGACATAATTTAATGGGTGAAACAAATAGGAAAATTGAAAAAGGTATTGTTGCCTTTCTCTAACTATATATATTAGGGATGCATTTCAATACAAACTCACCCAAAATGTTCAAACGTCCAACTAATGTATAACCGTCGGATCAGAGACGCGCGTTATCTTAGTTTGCGACACGTGACAATTATACAACGTTACACTACATGTTATACAACATTGCACTGCATGTTATACAGTTTGGACGTTTGGACATTTTCCTCTAATTTGTATTTAATATCTACTATATATATAGGGAAGTAATCACGTGAGAACCACATCTTGTGGTGAGAATAGAGAATTAATCTCACCCCTTGGATTAGAGTTTAGAAGGGTTGAGATTAATTGCTTTATTAGTGACAGCTGTTTGTAAATATGTCTACCCCTTTAAGGTTTTTTGTCTTTTTACCATTAGAAAGGGCAATTAGTTAACTCACAACCAAAAAATATCTTGCGTTGAGAAAGACTCCATTTCAATCTTCGTCTCCCAATTTCAACCTGCGTTTCTTACTCTGCAATTTTTCTCGCGAACTCAGAGGAGCTGAAGAATCATCGCCAAAATTGCTTAGAATTGAAGAATCACGTGAAGTCAATAATTTCTAAGGCGTTTAGGTTTGTGATTATGTCTTTTTTGTTGGTTTTTTTTTATTTAGTCCAATCAATTAGAATTCATCACCAAACTTGCTCATCCGAGGCGGTTAGGTTTGCAATTATGTCTTTTTTGTTAATTTTTTTTAATTATTTGTCCATATTAGTCAAGGATGGTTGATTATGGCTATTAGTGTTGTTGTTTTGAAATTATACACTACTTTTCATTTTTTTTGTTTGATTTCCAAAGCTGGTTGTGTTTGTTTTGTGTGTTGTGTGATTTGAGTGTAAATTAGTTCCTGGACTTTTTGTTTCATCTCACATGCATATGATGTATTCTCTTCTTGCAAGCCTTGTTCGGTTATGCATTTGAGATGAAGTGAAGTAGTGTAGTATGCATTTGAGATGGAGTGAAGTAGTCATAGTAAATCGACATCAATTAATACATTGCTTTTAACCTATTTTAAATCGCATGCTAATGTATTGTAAACTTCGACCTTAATCATTGTATACTACACACAAGACGTTGTAAACACAAAATATATCATAAGTGTGTGAAAAAGTTGTACTAATCAAGATTTAACTCCTTGTTCATTAGACTAATAAGGATCTTATGGATTTTATAGTCTAACATGACTGTAAATTATTAACTATTATGTTTCTGAGTGTTTATTATTTGTTTTTCACAGTGTTGTGTTATTTTTTGTGCTTGTTTGAGTTGAGTTATGTTGTTTACAATGGTTTCATCTACTCTTTACAATGGTCTCTACTATTGTTTACAATAATTTGTGTTATTGTTTACGATAGATTATATCATTGTTTACATGTTTTTGTTGTTTACAACGATTCACTTCTCTCCTCCAAAAACCGATTCACTCCTTCCTCTTTGTATTCTCAACCTTATATTGTTATACAGAATATTGTTTAACATGATTGTACATTGATGTAGAATGGCGAGAACAAAAAATACTGGCCCAACTATAGAGGAGCAAACTGTTGAAGAAAAGAAAAGACGTGCATTTTCTGAAAGAGAAATCTCTCTTCGAATCTTGAATGCCGAAGAGCATAGTCTATTAGCTGCAAGGATATCAAAGACCATGACCGAAAAAGGTCAGTGTTCTCGAGATGGTGATAGTAGCAACATAAATAACCAGCAAGTTGATATTGACGTCCCTAATCGTCCGAATAAGAAGAGGAAATCATGCACACAACCAAGTCAAAGGAAAAGTGTCAATGAAGTATTTCCTTACATCAACACTCGTTCATCGCCTAATATGTTAGTCTCACATATTGAAGGCATGTGACAAAGAAATTGTGTGAAGGAATTGAGATTTGGAAGTATATTGGATCTTGAAGTGAAGTTCATACCTCTAGAATTGGGCTATTGGTTGGTTGATAATTTTGATCACATTTCTACCTCAATTTGTCTTCCCGGTGGTTCGAAAATCCATATTAGTGAACAAGATATTCATTATACTCTAGGAATTCCTATCGGTGGTACTAAAATAGTTCTGAACAAAAAAAGAGGTGAAGTGTCAAAAGCATTGTAGAAATGGAGGACTCAGTTCGGTGTTAAAGATTTTCGCGTTAAAACATTTGATGTACGGGAAACCATGGATATTCAAAAGGAAGGTGGGGTAGAATACAAACAAAACTTCATGGTTCTCTTTGTTACGTCGATAATTCAAAGTGAAACACATAACTATGCAACCCAAACAAGTTTTGGAGTGATTGAAAATGTTGACCGAGTACAGTCATACAATTGGTGTGAATATGTTGTAAAAAGCTTAGGTCACAATAAGAAGAAATTGTTAAAATCTACTACGAAGAGCAAGTACTATTCTGGTCCTTTGACATTGTTACTAGAAAGCCCTCAACTCATTTCTATGTCTATTTAGAATGTTATTATATCATATAATATTCTAGTTCATATTTCATGTATGAAACATTAGTATTTCTATATGATGTCGACTTTATCTGTAGGTTGCGTTGGATGATAATGTTGATTCCATTCTATTCTTATACAACTTACATCATTTTATGATTCATATTACATCGTATTAGAATATAATTTGTATTATGTTGTTACTTATATTTATTAAATACCCTACTTGCTTGTTGCAGCTATTTTATTTTTCCAGGGTCGTTTTTAAGTCACGTAATGTAAAACGTGTGCGCCCATCACTGATTGGATGAACAACAAAAGAGGTAATGGAAAGGGCAGATGAAGAGAATGAATCAAGTGCATTTGGGATGAGATATATCGACAACTGTCCACCACCACCACCATCTCCAACAAACAATGATCCACCACAAAAGATACCATCTCCAACCAATCATGAGTATAATCAGCGTAACATGCCAAAAGGCAAGGTATAGTGGGTTGATCACCTTACGTTATATGTAGTATTTATATGTAGGTTAACAAACATTATACATTATTGTTTTCCTGAATTGTAGTTTAGCAAACATTAGACGTTATTGTTTTCCTAAATTGTTTGTGAATATTTGTAGGCTCTTATGGAAGAATTCTGTGCAGTGAGACGTAGTTTAGCAAACATTGTCATGGATATCAAACGCCTTGAACCGCATCTAATGGAAGAACTCGGGGAGTATCCATGTGTACATCGAGTCACTTCTCGTATGAAAAATATTCTTGGTGATACTATTGGATGCAAGTAGTCAACACAAGCACAATCATTGGACTTCTCTGATCCATATTGGGAAGATCCAGTTTTGCTTGGTACAGTTGATGCTTTGGAGGCAGCATATTATTTTTGCATGACAAACAAAGAGGAGGAGGTTAATACAACTCGAGACGAAACTCCTCATACAAATGTCCGCCCAACTAATACACCCCGAGATCAAAATCCTCAAACAAATGTCCTCATATATAATGCAACCCGAGATGGAACTCCTCAAACAAATGTCCTCATATCTAATGCAACCCGAGATTAAACTCTTCAAACAAATGTCCTCCCATCAGTACCAAGCAAACTTCGTTGGGAAGATGACTTTCCTTCTTTCAACTTGTTTTCTCAATTTTCAGACAAACCTATTACACACGTTGAAAGAGGTGTAGAGGATGCTCCTGAACCCACAAATGATAAGTTTGTGGATGTTACAGAAATTGCCAAGGAGGTTGTTAACCAAGTGAAGGATTGAGATGTGAATGGTATGGCATGTTTAGAAAAGAGTGATTGTAATTCAAAAGCGAACATGTTCAAAAATGTGTATGTCATGATTCCCAGGTCTACAACACTTAAATCTAAGAGGCCTCACAAACCTACACTCGATGGGATCTCCCCATTTTTTGACAGGCGCACAGATATCATCAGTGATTTGAAAGAAGATGAGAGTATGCTCATGGACTGGGTGTTATCACATACTGCCACAAAAAAGTATGTTCACAATTAACTATTTTCTACTTTTGTTTTCACATTACATTGTGTTTGGCAACATGTTACATTACACATAGAACAACTTTTCTGAACGAGTCATATGAAGTTACTAACATTTTATCACTTCATAACTGACTACAGGGATGTCTTATACCAATGTGGAGAGTTTGCAATACTATTCAATGAAATGCAGACTAAAAAGGGAACATCATCAGTACATCACACAGTGATAGATGCTTGGTGCAATTACTTGAATTACTTTGAAGCATATCGAAGCAAATGATCTCCATCACGCATATTTCTTTCAACGTCTTTTAGTGTTAGTTATTGATATTATAATACTTTTACTTATGTTGTACCTTTAAAGTTTCATTAACATAAAATTTTTATATTCCATGCAGCAAAGTGTGATGAATGATCCTAACAATCTTATCGACTCTAAAATTGGAATAGAGCTGCAAGATTTCAAAGATGTCAAATTGGAAAACACAGATCTTGTATGTTTCAACATTGTTTTGATTTGCCTAATTTTTATATTGTTTACAACATTGCCCGATGAGGGTCACACCATTACTCAATGTAGTTTACAACATTGCATACTATTACAACATTAATTGATGTACTGATTTGATTTGTTTTGCCTATATTTAATTTTTATAACATGTACACCATTAGTCAATGTAGTTTCCAACCATTATGTACAGTATAGTCCATATTGACATGTTATTTCTATCTTGCAGGTGTTCTTTGCAGTGTCGAGACATGATATAGAATCCAAAGCAGAACAATTTTATGTTATTTGTTTTGATATATTGCGGGGTCGTATTGAAATCATTGATAACTCCACATCCTCCATTACATACAACACAAACTATGGAAATGTTCCGGAGAGATTGGTAAGTTTCTTTTCTTAATATATTACAAATTGTTTGAAAAATTTCACAGTAATGTTTTACCTTGGCAGAAAGCTTTTCCATTATGTGCCACATGCAAAGTTTGTGCCTGCTTTCATTGAATACTTCTTCAATAGCCTTCTTCATGTCTGCATCCTGATCAGTTACAAAGAACAATGAGTGTTTCATGTTCATTGCTTTCAAGAATGCACGAAACAACCATGCATAAGACTCATCGTCCTCCGTTGATAACAATCCAGCTCCAAATGTGACTGACTTGTTGTGGTTATCTATCTGTGAAAGGAGAGAACACCATGCAATACCTATTGGCAAGAAAGAACAGTCGATTGAATAATGTAAAAAATAGTATTGGAAGCGAAAATTGGTAATGTTGTAACTTAGGATTAAAATGCTAACAAAGTATGTTTGTTTAGGATATTTACATGTTTGTGCCGTATGTGGAATCAAATGACACTGAATCCCCATACTTTTGATAGTTTCTCCTTGACTCACCATCCGTCCAAAACATTCTAGTCAGTCTATCACCTTGGTCGGTATATTTATCAAAGTAGAAATCACTATTTGTTGACTGCTTGTTGTGGAAATTATCGAAAACCATTTGGACATCAGTATCAGAAATGAATGCCCTTAAATCCCTTGCATAGTTCCTGAAGTCAACTACCGATGCTCCCACGTGTTTTGGCCCTTCCACACGTTGGTTATACAACTTGTAGGCCATAGTTGGGCCCAAGTTCACTTTCTCACAATCCAACATAAACGTCTTATGAGAACCCGTTACTTTCCTATTAGCTCTATTATATTGCTGGTGCTCGAGCTCAAAGAATGGATGATTGTGCTCCTCAATAAATTTCTTGACAACGTAACCATTGTTTGCAGCAGAAGTGACGGAAACCATTGCTTGACATCCCGTTCTCGTTGACAAACACCTTCGTTTGGTTGTACTTGACTCGGGCTGGTCTACATCCTTTTCACGTTCATATTTTCCCCCAGCTTTTGAACAAACTACATATTTCAAAATTATTACTCCCTTCACATTCTTTTCTGTAGCCAATCTAGCACCAAAACAACACTCTGTTGAGTAGCTATTGTAAAAAGATACAGCTTCAGATAAAGTTTGGAACCACATTCCAATTACAGGCTTCTTCGCATTGGGGCATGTAGGGACATATGCTTTTGGTTTTCCTGGAGGATTTATTATTGTTGTATGAAGTTGTGGTGCATGAGTCAATTCTTCTGTGGTACCTGTAAATCACATAGTAACATAAATAAATAACAAAAATACAGGTGAACACCTTATTGAAAAGTACACTCACACCTATTATAAGTTAGAGTTGAACCCACTGTAAACTACCATGTATGCCTTTGTAAACTACCATGTATGCCTTTGTAAACTAGGTAAATTAGAGTTGAACCTGTTGTTTAATTCATTATAAACTACACATTGTGAAAAGTAATACCAACATAAAAATAACCAGCATTAAACATGTTGTAAAGTACAAGCACGTCTATTGTAAATTAGCGTTGAACCTATTGTAAGCTGACACTTAAACACTGAAAGCGATAAACAACAAAAAAAGTAATCAGCATTGAACCTACCTTGTTGTAGATTAGAGTTGAACCTACTGTAAACTACAACTTAATTCATTGTAATCAACAACCAAAAGTAACCATCGTTAACCTTATTGTAAAGTACAGTCACAACTATCACAACTATTGTAAATTACAATTGCACGTATTGTAAACTGACACTTAATTCACAATTAATAATCATGTTGCAAAGTACACTATGAACTACTGTAAACGACAATACCTACAATCGTAAAGTCCATATTAAGCAATTACCTGTGCGCGACGTCTAATTCCAACGATCTCCTCCACCGACTTGTTCCCTCATAATCTCCATTGAAGAAGTGTTTGAATCTTCAACAACAAAATTCATGATTTCACACTTTATCGATTTCAAAAGCTTCACGGACAATCGGTCTCAAAAACTTTTTCAATCGGTGTTAGAATCTTCGTCGATCGGTCTCAAATCCCTCAGTTGATGAATTGATCGCATAAATTTCGTAGATTTTATCGTTCGATCTGAAAATATTCTTCGACCGGGAGAGAGGAATGAGATAGAAATTTGATCTCAAAATCTTCATAGGTTCGGTCGATCAATGGAGCTGTATAAGAAAATCGATTTCCTATTTCCTATTTGAAATCGATTTCCTATTTCAACCAATAAAAAAATTCTGAGATTTGATGACATAGCAAGTGATATCTTTGAAGCAAGATGACCATTATGCCCTTAACACGTAATTGGCTGCTGCTTTTTCAATACTACTTGCCGCACGTAAGAACCATAGATCTTAGCTCATCATACGGCTGAAACTTGTTTTCCGTTCTCACCACAAAAGTGGTTCTCACCTGATCGTTTCCCTATATATATATATAGTGATGCACTCCACTACAAACTCCACCAAAACGTTCAAACTTTCATCAACCCATCCATTTTTTCACGAGCGACGATTAAGTGACATGTGGCGGAGCGATTCGCTAACCCGGTTAGTCAAAAACAAATGGAGAGCTGAGGGCACACTCGTCATTCCAATATTAGATATGATGTATAAGTTTATGTGTTAGATTGTATAACATCATATTGTGTGTGCTGATCGCGCATTTTAAGCGCGATCATTCAGCGATTCACACTAAAAATATGCGCATTTAAAGCGAGGTCGCACATTTAAAGCGGGATCGTGCATTTAAACCACGATCATTCAACAATTCACGCTAAAAATAGGATATATCTACAGAGTGAGTGTTCATCGATACAATATATAACAGCATGTTATACATGGTACATCGATAGTAAAACAGTCATACACAAACCTCTGAAAGTGGGTAATCATTTTATGTGTTGCTGAACATCATCTCACTACACTAGTTATACAATTTATAACATCATGTTATACATGACACCACCATCAACTATTTGTTACCAAATTATTGATGATTAATTAAATATTTATTTCCAAATTAAATGAGCATTTAGCGCAGATATTTAAGTATGACATAAATTACAGGTCAACAATCACCTATTCGTTACCAAAATTATTGATAATTAATTGAAGATTTATTTTAAAATTAAATGAGCATTTACCGCAGATATTTAAGTGTGACATTAATTACAAGACAACCAAACTAATAGACAATTATGATCTCAATAATATGAATCAGCTTTAGCATAAGTGATACAGTACAAACCAACATGTTTTACAGTACAATCCGACATGTTATACAGAGTACCTCGACATGTTATACACAAACATAAAGACAGATGTAAACTTGATAAATATAAAGTTTGTCTCGAAGGAGAATCGTTTACAAAAGTATTGTAAATATAGAAAAATTAGTAAAAAACATTTAGCGACGGTGGTCAGTCGTTGTCATCCTCGTCGTAATTGTCTTATGCACCTCAAATTTGTTGTAGATGAAAGAAAAACCCTATATCAGATCGAAACCGGCTAAAATAAAAATATAGCAAATCGGAAATCACAACACACACAATCGACTGCAGATCTATCATGAAATCGCGCTACTTAACGATAATTCTCAACCAGATCGACAAAAACAAATCACTATTCTCGCCATCTCTGAGACGGAGTGAAAATCGCTCTAATCGCGTTGTTCTGAGAATCCAAACCAAAGGTGCGATGATCTGGGAATAAAAACCGTCAAAAATGCAAATATAACTGCTACATGAGAAGACGAAATGCCCCCCAATTTCTGTGTGACCTCGTTAACTCAACCCACATATCATCAGTGCCACGTGTCGCAATCAGGAAGCAAGCGCAAAAATCAGACGGTTGTGGTAATGTTTGGATGTTTGGACATTTTCCTCTGGTTTGTATTTCATATTAGGTTTGGATTAGAAGCCTCGATTTTTCATGAATATATCTAGGGAAGAGCTCTATTACAAACCTCTCTCCCAGTACAAATCTTAGAACATTTAGTAACATTTGGATGAATTTTCATCGATGATTGTAAATAATAACATAATTTAATGGGAAACAAATAGGAAAAATGAAAAAAGGTATTGTTGTCTTTATATATATATATATATAGAGAGAGAGAGAGAGAGTAGATATCAAATACAGACAAGGGGAAAATGTCAAAACGTTCGAACTGTATAACATGTAGTGCAATGCTGTATAACATGTTGAGCCTGTCACGTGTCGCAATCTAAGATAACGCGCGTCTCAGATCTGACGGCTATACATTGGATGTATTCCACTACAAACTCCAAGAAAACATCCAAACCCTCATCTGCCCATCAATTTTTTCGCGAGGGACGATCAAGCGACACGTGGCGGAGCGGTTTGCTGACCCCGTTAGTCACGAATAGATGGAGAGCTGAGGGCACGCTCGTCATTGCGATCACGCATTTAAAACACGTTCATTCAGCGATTCTCATTAAAAATAGGCGCATACAAACCGCGATCATTCATCGTTTAATGTGTTGTTGAATATTATCTAAGGAAGCTGGTTATACAATATATAATAACATGTTATACATGGCACACCAATATGTTATATATAGACAATATGACAATTATACATAAACCTCTGAAGTGGGTAATCGACTGATGAACATCATACATATATACACTAGTTATACAGTATATAACCATATGTTATACATGATACACCACCATGTTCTACATAACCAGTCAGACAGTTGCACATAAACTTTTGAAGTGAGTAATCGTTTTATGTGATGTTGCACATCATATAATTAAATAAATCAATTTCCAATAACAAATCTATATTTTCAAAATTACTAAAATATTAAAGAATATAAATTAAATATATGTATTTACAAAAATATCGATATGCAAAATTAATTAATCTAATTTGTTACCAAATTTATTGATAATTAATTGAAGATTTATTTCCAAATTAATTGAGTATTTATTGCAAATTAAATGACCGAACTACCCTCCATTTTCCGCATGTTTCTATTAATTGAGAAGAATTTCCGTCCGCGCTAGGTGTTAGCATCTCCACTCTCGCGCGCACATCCAACCCTACAAGACTCACAAATTAGAAACCAAATCCGCATCGCTTTGTAAACCTCAGCCGCATCGCTTAAGAGATTTCATCCAGATGCAGCGATGGCTCTGTGACATCAACGACGACGACCCCAGACAGAGGCAACAGTGATTCTACGTGACGACGACAACTCCAGACGGTTCGATTCGGCGATGGCGACCCCCCCCCCCCCCCAAATCAACTCTCCGATTCTCTCAAGTATGCTCAACGATCCCAAATTGAAGCTCTCTACCCTCAAAATCGGGGATGTCGTTATGTTAGAGATGCCCTACGTCAGGCTCTGTAAGGGATTGCACGCCTCTGGCCCCTCCTTCTTGATCCCCGTTGTCGACGATAAAAAAGATGAAAAGATGAAGGATCTGGGAAGCGAAGCAGAGCTCCCCTGATGTTGCCTCACGTCTGTCATCGTCGCGGTCTCCGACGTTCACTGGTCCGGTGAGGCCAATCCAACTCGTGTATTAGGACGAGATGGGGAAGTTCTGGATGGATCCACAACCCGCTGCAACGCTCCTGCTGGTAAAGGAGCTAACATTGTTGTCTCTGTCTGTGGCCGTGCTTGACAGGGAAGTAACTATATTTTGAATAAGGTACGAATTGATTCGGATAATGGAATGGTGAAATTGGGATTTTTGTCTGTGTTTTATCAATTGATGACTGATTATTTTGGCTCACTATTGTATTAGATCATCCATAAATTGACTTGTGAATTTTGATTTAGTTGTTAGTTAAACATTGTATCGGTTCACCATGAACATAATCAATTAGATCATGTATAGATAAATTTGTTTCATCAATATGATACATTTTTGTTTGATTGTGTTTATTTCCTATATTTTTTTCATCAAACGTTTTAAATATGTTTTTTGTTTTGATTCTGGTTTTACTTTGGTTCAAATTTGATCTTTGTCTCGATGCATTTAGGGATTCATTTTTTTCTGCAATTTTGCAAAGATACTGATCTACATAATAAAGCAATGATCAATTTTATTGTGTGATTGGTGTGATGTGTGAGAAATAAAATTGGATCAATGAAACAATTGAACTATTTCGATCGAATTGATGAAACAATTAAAAGTGTTCCAAGTGATTCGATGAAACAATTGCAAATGAAACAATTAAACCATTTTGAGTGAACCGATGAAATAGTTGGATGTGAAATAATTAAATCCATTGCAAGTGAACTGATGAAACAATTGCAAGTGAACTGATGAAACAATTGCATGTGAACCGATGAGACAATTGCAATTAAGCCGATGAAACGATTACATACGAAATAATGAAACGATTGCAATTGAACTGATGAAACGATTACATGTCAACCGATGGAACCATTACAATCAACGTTTAAAATAGTTTGCAATGAACCGATAAATTTTTTGCAATGAACCGACATTAAACGATATTCAATTCAAGAAATTATAATTAAAATAAATATTCGTATAGAAATACGTTTATATTCTTCTGAATGTGTAAAATGACCAAAAGGAAATTTACAATTATATCTATATTGAAATGTCATTGATTACTCATGTTTCAACCTCAAATATTAATTTTTTCATTAAGGGAAACACGGAGTTTTAGGTTTTCAGTGGATTAAAAAGTTTGTTACTGATTACAATCATGTTGGTAATTGGGCTCGTCAACGAATGAATTGAACTTAGTCTAAACTATGAAGATTAATAAAATTTATTGGCTGCTTGTTCTAAATTTATTTAAATAAATATTTTAATATAGTTCTAAAAGTAAAAATTTGTAGTTATAAATAAAGAACTAAACTAAATTAATTTGAATATGATTTTATTTTGTCAAACTCAACTTTTATTTATGTTTGAAGATTTCTCACATAAATACATTAAATCCAAAACATATTTTTGAAGATACTCAAAATTTAATTTTGGGTTATGGGTAAATCCGATTTTGGTACCTCCTTGACACAAGAAATAAAAGGTACATCTCTAATGAAGTGTTAAAATACAGTTCTTAAATTTATTTAAATGTTATTTATTTTATATTTTATTTTATTGAATTCGTTCGAGTCTGAGTTGAATTAATATTTTCCAAGCCAAGCTAATACTCCATATGTGTGCTCAATTCGGTTTGATTAACATTTGCAATTATGTCAATTTTTTTTCTAATAATAATAATATAGATGTGTGTGTTATAATGATGGGGCCTAATTAGTCTACCATAAGGCCGGCCTTGGTGATAAGAAGAAACGATAGGGTTTGGCTTGATTAGACAAAATGCGTGTAATCTTTACAACGATATAATAGGGAAATAATTGAAAATCAAATCACTAAAAGGTTGACATACAAATTGATTATTGTTGAATAATTATATATATGTATATGCGAGTAGGTAGTGTAGCTAATGTTTCTCCAATGATAATTTTACACTGTACTTTAAGTGAGGTGCAATTAATTAATTAGGTGTAGCTTGGTGGGATATATAAATACAAAAGTTAGGATAGTTTAGGTTAGGCACACGCAGTTAAGACACGACACACTTGCCTCAATGTTCGTTTGATCATAACAAGCAACTAAAAGGTATTCATTTGATTGAATAAAAAAAGACACAGTACAATTCCAGAATATGTATTTTAGATTTTTTGTATTTAATAGTGAAATTAGATAATTTGCCACACCAAAATATTTACTAACTCCAGCAAAAATATTTTCAATAATGGGTAGGTTTCGAACTGAGAATTAAACTAATTTGTAAACGGAAAATAAATAACCTTAATTGGTCATTTAGTTTTTTTTTTTTTATAAATTTGAGAGAACAATTTAATTTTAATTTGATTATAATTCTTAAAATTTAGGATCACCAGTTAAGTGGTAAAATCCAGACCAACTAGCATTGCCAAGTGTCCACCCCTCGTCCAGCTACATATGTTACTCATCTTTTATTTTGACGTTGATTGTAAATTTTATTTTCGACTAAATTGTAAAAATTAAATATTTATATTTAGTTTTTAAGTATTTTTCAAATTTGTATTTTAAAATTCTTGACGATAATTTGCGATTAAATTCGTTCATTCAATATATAAACTGAGTCTAAATTAAATATGTAAAACTAACCGTTCTAATTAGGTTAATCAAGAGAACCGAATAAGAGAATCACCATTAAAACCTGTTTATTTCTCGAATAGGATATGAAATGTGTTTTCATAAGCAGAAATTGCAGGTCACTACCCTGTATTATTCAACTTTTGATGTCACTACCCTCTACATTTTTTAGTTGCATGTCACCACTGTAAGGTTTCATTTAGTTGTACCGTCCATCACATAGTTAAGTTTGATGTAAAAAGTCCAAAATACCCCTATATTTAAAAAATTCAAAAACTAAAAATATATATATCATTTGAATTTTTTTATTAGATAAATAGTAAAACACAGATTTCAAATTTTTTTTAAAAAATTTTATTCAAATAAGTTTTTTATTACTTATTTCATAAAATTGTTTTTAAAAAAATTAAGTTAAACAAATGATTTTTTTTCATTTTTTAAATACAAGGGTAATTTAGTCATTTAAATATTTTAGTTTGAAATTTTATTAAATGATTAAAATACTCTTATATTTAAAAAATTAAAAATTGAAAAAAAAATCATTTGCTTAACTTATTTTTTTAATTTTTTTATGGAATAAATAATAAAAAACTGATTTGAATATTATTATTTTTTTTAAAACGTTGTTAAAAGTGGTTTTTTATTTTTTGAAAAAATCGTTTTTTCAAAAAATAATTTTGAAATAAGTATTTTATTATTTATCTAATAAAAAAATTTATTAAAAAAAATTTTCAAAAGTTATATATTGTTAATTTTTATTATAGGGGTATTATGAACTTTTTACATCAAATTTAACTTTGTGATGGACAGTGCAACTAAATGAAACTTTACAGTGGTGACATGTAGCTAAAAAAATAGAGGATAGTGACATGTAAAAGTTGCATAGTACAGAATAGTGACCTGCTATTTCCTCTTTTAATAATTTAGAAACCTTAGGGTCAGGTAGGATCCAGTTCCGATTACATACCCATCCCGGCATTGCAATATTCTAAAATGTATTAAGTTATTACATGAATATTATAATAGTATATAATAAAGTATTTAATAAACATATTATTTCATGTGTACTTTATTTTTATTTATACTAAAATTTATTATATTATAGTGGTAAATATATTAAATTTCTTACATGTCTATAATTTTCTTCATTAATTATTTATGTTTTTGATGTATGTACTTAATTTTAGAAAATACTGCATTATAATTACAATTATTAAAGTTCAAAACTTACGCCATAAATCTAATACATGAAGCGGAACTGGTTCGAGTCGATTGGTCTCTGGGGTTATCATGAATGTTCGTGTAAAACATTCTGCAGCGGAATTACGGTGTTTCTTCATTCGTATGAGATGGAGGTCGTGGCCCTATATGATGCTAAACGGGTCGAGCTGAACAACGTTGGAGAAATCATTAACGAGCGGTGTTCCATACTATCCACTATCGAAACATGTGTTTATTATGTTGCTAGTAATCAAATGACTCACAAATTGGCCAAGTTTGTTTTTAACTAACAGTAGCTGGGATTATGGTGAGAGATCCGTCCCACTATTTGTAGCTTCAGTTGTCTGGCTTGATGCTAGGTTAGTTTTTATTTAATTAATAAAATTCGATTTACCTTAAGAAAAATACATGAAGCGGTGAAATATTCATATATTAGTTTTTAAGATCAAAATTTCAATTCATGATATTGATATTAATTGTATAACAACAATTTTAATTAATATTTTTACCTATTTAGGGAAAATTGCAATTTAGCATTATTGTTTTGTTTCTACTTGTTATGCAGTTTATGTCTTCAAATAATATTTGTGATACTTTACTGTCATAAACAATATTTGTGAAACATTAATGTGAAGAGTATTATTTTTGATATATATTTTTTGAATATTACATGTTTTTTTTAACCACCCTTTAACATACCTTAAATATCGTGCTGAGCCTCGAACCCTAGTCTGAAGTCAGAGAGCGAGCAGTGCCAATAACTAAGTCACGCTCAAACTGGTTTATTTTGGATATATAAATGTTAATATTTTACTAAAACTACACGATAAATATAATAAAATAAAGTAACATATTCGTGTGTTTTGTATTTATTTTTATAATTGTTAAATATTAACCTTTATGTTTGTATTATAACAAAAAAAATAGAGATATATATCATTTAATTTTAAAAATAATGAATGAAATAGAATTAATTGATTTAAAAATATTAATAATAGTTAAGAGGGTAAATGAGAGAAATTAATTGGAGTTTTATAAAGGCTTAGCTTGTCTCATTTTGAAAAAAATGTTTTGACTTCGAATAGTTTATATAATTAAGCTCTAGACTCACTAATATATATTCAAGCACAAATTGAGCTTGAATCAATTCATATCGTTTAGTCTTTTTCCATATATTTAGTAAAAAGGAAAAATTATATTAAGTAAATATATATAATTAATTAATCCTGCTTGATGCCGGGCTAGTTACTATTTAAATTAATAAAATTCTCTTTTACCTTAAAAAAAAAAGAGTGGGCAAGCATACCAAATCCTAATTTGTTGGCTCTAGCTTGGAATTTTTATCAACCGATTCAAGCTCTTTTCTCGAATTCAAATTAAGTACAATTATAATGATTACGGATAGAATATTTAGTAAATAGAGCATGAGCGGCTTGTTACATGTTCAACTCATTTATCTACCGACGATAGTTCATTATTGTTAGTTATTAAAATAAGAATAAATTCTTATCTTGATTTTTAATATATTAAAATATTTGCATTAATATTTAAAATGTATTTAAAAATTCAATTATAAAAGCGTATTTGAAATTTCATAACGAGTACAATCCAAATAATCCAATGAATGAATCGCATTGAAATTAATTGGAAACTAATTGGACAAGTCGTAAATTTTTAGAACACTAGGTAAACGAAGATGGAGACTTAATGGATAACTATTCAACAATTGTAAGAGATGATTAGAAGTGAAACGACTCAAATCGTTCGAACTTCATTTGTTAAATATTCGGTTAATGTCGTTATAATCTAAATTTAAGATTGAACTGGTTTAAAAATCGAGACCATATTAGGATCTTCTTGGATGGTATATCAACTTCTCTGTCTTTGGTCGCTCCGAACCTGTTTGTATTCTCCAATTCTCTAATTGACAATGCCACTAAGAATGGAACTGAAAATTATTCAATTACCAAGAACCAATAAATCGAAATGATGCCCCAATAAAATATATATGAACTGTGCCGATTAATTTTTTTTTATTGAAGTCAACGTTATTAATTGTTCAAGCATATGAATAATCAATAATCGTTTGCCTACATTGTACCATGGCCTATCTCCAACTTCATTTAATGAACTCATCTCTAATAACCCTATAAGTATAAGCATGAACCCATTCACCATTTAGCCAATCACACATTTTTCAAATTTTACAGGTACCAGACTTGTGAAAAAATCATGTCCGTTGAGTTTGAAATTGATGTGCTCCTCTTCTTGTTCTCAGCTTTTCTCATCATCTTAATTTCCACCGTGTACTTGCTGTCCAAGCAACGCACAGTCTATTTGGTGGACTTTGCTTGCTTCAAGCCCCCGGCCGGCTTACGTATCCCCTTCGCCAAATTCGCGGAGCACGCCAGTATCATCTACAAAGAAAACCCCGAGTCAGTCACGTTTTTAACTCGTATGCTTGCGCGCTCCGGCCTTGGGGAGGAAACCTGCCTTCCTGCGGCCGGTCACTACCTTCCTCCCACGTGCACAATGGAGGAAGCGAGACAGGAAGCGGAGCTGGTGATCTTCTCCTCCATGGACACGCTGCTTGAGAAGACTGGCCTCAAACCCCAACAAATCGACATACTCATTGTTAGTTGCAGCCACTTCTGTCCCGTCCCCTCCCTCTCCGCCATGGTGGTCAACAAGTACAAGCTCAAAAGCAACGTCAAGACCTTCAATCTCTCCGGGATGGGCTGCAGCGCCGGCCTCATCTCTGTCGACCTGGCCCGCGATGTCTTGCAGGCTCATCCCAACTCTAATGCAGTGATCATCAATTCTGAGATCCTGACAGCCAAGCCTTACAAGGGTAAGGAGAGGGCTATGCTGCTCCCCAATTGCCTCTTCCGGATGGGTGGCGCCGCCATTCTCCTGTCAAACAGGCGATCCGACAGGTGGCGGGCCAAGTACAAGCTGGTCCACTTGGTCAGGACCCACCGTGGAGCAGATGACAAGGCCTACCGCTGCGCCTACTATGAGGCGGACAAGGAAGGGTTCGAGGGGGTTAACTTGTCGAGGGACCTGATGGCCATCGCAGGGGGGGCGTTGAAGGCAAACATCACCACACTTGCTCCTCTGGTCTTGCCCGCATCTGAGCAGCTCCGTTACCTGGCCTCGATGATTATGCGCAAGACCTTTGACCGGAAATGGAAGACGTACATCCCGGACTTCAAGAAGGCGTTCGACCACTTCTGCATCCACGCGGGAGGGAGGGCAGTCATCGATGAGCTGCAGAAGAACATGCATCTGACGGCGCAGAACGTGGAGGCGTCCAGGATGGCGCTCTACCGGTTCGGGAACACCTCGGCGTCTTCACTGTGGTACGAGCTGAGCTACATAGAGGCGAAAGGGAGGATGAAGAGAGGGGACAAAGTGTGGCAGATAGCGTTCGGGAGTGGGTTCAAGTGCAACAGCGCCGTATGGAAGTGTAACAAAACCGTTAAGACACCGACAGACGGACCATGGGCCGATTGCATCGATAAGTATCCGGTAGACATCCCTGATGTTGTCAAGCTCTAGCCTTCTTGGCCCGTCGCTGGTTGATTGCGTCAATATTGTTGCCAAGTGCTCAAGAAATAAATGTATTGGTGTATTGGTGTTATTGTTGCCAAGGTTATTGGTGTTAGTAATTGTACTTGATGCATTATTATAGAATTCACGGAATATGTGTTTTCAAAAGAATGATTCAGTACCTCCTGAGTGATTGCATTTTCTGCTGTTCCCATAACAAGATGATAACATAAAAAAAGAAACCACAAGGCCCTCCTCCTCCTCCTTATTCCGTCTTTGTTTACAACATCCTTCGCCAAAATGTAGTGGTATAACTTCACAATTTGTTCATCAGGTTCGGCTTCAACAGAGACGCCGGTGAAATAAGCAGTTGCTGAGAGCTCCACCGGAGACCGAGCTCAACCACGAGAAAGCTTACCCATGACATATCTGATGCTGACGGAGTCCAACTATGGTATGTGGGCTTTCAAGATGGAAGTTATGATGAAGGAACTTGTAGTCTGGGTAGCTATTAAAGAAGATGGAGCAGTGAACTAAGAAAGGGATCATAGTGCTCTTGCTGTAATAGCCCAGTCCTAGATGCTGTTTTGATGTCAATTGCAAGCAAGAAGACAACAAAACTGGCATGGAAGACCCTGCAAGAGATGAGAGTTGGCGAAGATAGAGCGGAAAAGGTGAACATTCTCGTTCTTAAACAAGAATTTGATAAGATGAGCATGGAAGAGGCCGAAACCATCAGGAGTTCTCTATGAGGGTAACGAACGTGGTAAACGAGGTTCGAGCATTAGGGAGCATAGTGACTGAAGATTTGGTGGTCTGAAAACTGTTTTGATATGTGCCTAATCATTTCTTACCCATAATTGGAACGATACAACAATGGGGAGATCTAACCACTATGTCGGTTGCAGAAGCACTGGGAGGATTGAGGGGTTTTGAGTCCTCAATAAAAGAAAGGAAAGTGGAGAAAGTAGAATGTGATCAACTTCTGCTTACCTAAGTTCAATGGGAGGCCCTAGCTCAATGGCAGTGCAAGCTCGAGAAGAGGCAGAGGACGAGGCCGAAGCAATTGGAGAACATTTGATAAGATTAAGGTATGATGTTATAAATGTGATGAATATGGTCATTATGCAAGTGAGCTTTAATAAATTAAGGTGTATCCGAAACTAGGTCTCCCAAAGAAGATGGAGACCGAAACCTGGTACCTCGATGCATGTGCTGGTAACCATATGACAGGAAGCAAAGATGTGTTTGCAAGCCTGAACCAAAGAGTGTGAGACTTAAGAAAGTTTGGAGATGGATCCGTAGTAGAGATTCATGGGCGAGGGACGATTTCGTTAAAAGGTTTTAACGATGAGCACAGAGCTTTGTCAAATGTCTATTTTATTCCTATACTAAAAAGCAACATTATCAGTCTGGGGTAAATGGATGAAGAGGGTTGCAGAATGGAGGTTGACTGGCTTAAGCTAAGACGAATTCAAAATTGTGTTTATATTCTGAAATTCAGTAACACCATGCATGTGTCTTCTGTCCCGGTTTGAAGACACCGCTTGGCTCTGACATACAATATAGTGTCATTTGGTGTTTTCAAACCTGAAGAAGATGTCAAGCTTAGGTATGACTCTCGATCTACCTAAATTTCACATCCTGAGCAGTTATGTGATCCATGCCTTGTTGGGAAGCAAAAAAGATGTCCATTTCCTAAGAAGTTAACCTTTAAAGGTAAGAAGAGGTTGGAGCTCACTCATGCTGATCTTTGTGGGCTAATATCTCTAGAAATACCGTCAGGTAATCGTTATTTTCTCCTGGTGGTGGATGATGTCTCGCGTTTTATGTGGGTAAGTTTGATAAGAACTAAGGATCGTGCACTTGAGGTGTTCAAAATCTTAAAACTAAAGTTTGAAATCCACACTTGAGGCAAGGTCCCACATTAGAAGTGTATTACGTGAAATGATAGCTTATATACACATTATACTCAAGACCCACTAGACTAGTGTTTGGAGTCAAGAGTGTGCTCTAATATATATATGGGCTTTCTCGTGGGGTGCTCATGCTTAGTAAAGGACCAGGTTACCCCCAATAAGGGTGAGATAGCAACGATTCAAGCTCATAACACTTAGGAGTTAGAGAATACACTGTACACAAAACTAGAGTAAGTCATATTGATGTTTTTAAAGATGAAACAAAAGAAAATTTTGAAATAAGTGACTTAGGAATGCTGACCTAATATTTGAGCATTGATTTCAAGCAATCATGTTCAGGGATATTGTTTAGTCAATCTTGACTAAAGATCTCGAAGGTAAGTCATATTGATGTTTGACCTTTAAAAATATCAATATGATTTACCTCTGATTTTGTGTACACCTAATGCTCTAATTGATTCTTCACAAAATCGAACTCTTTCTTTATCTCATCCTCAATTGTTGGGGTAACTTGAGCCTTTATTAAGCAGGAGAACTCCATGAGGAAGCCCATATACACATTAGAGTACACTCTTGACGCCAAAGACTAGTCTAGGGGGTCTTGAGTATAATGTGTATATAAGCTATCATTTAACATTATACACTTCTAATGTGGGACCTTGACTCAAGTGTGGATTTCAACAATCTCCCCCTCAAGTGTGGTCAAGAGTCTGACATGGTTTAAATCGGTGGCGTCGTTGGAGCTTGATATACTGGTCTGGACTGATTACTTGTTAAATTTATTGAGTCATCACTCTCCCACATATTAGTGAATACATTTTGATCTTCCCCGCCCCATCCTCTGTTTTTCATATTTTTCCCTTAAATTGCCAAATACAATAAGTTAGATTCGTTCTCTTGGTTGTGTGATGACTGACAAAGGGATTGTTGAGAAATTATTCAGGTCGGTTCCTGATTCATTCTCACCCATTGTTGGTACCATTCAACAATTTGGAGACATGAACAAGATGATGGTGAACCAATAGGGGAATTGTGTGCTTACGAAGCAACGATGAAGAGAAGAAAGAAGAAAAGAGAAGAGGAGCTACAGTTATTGCTTACACAAGAGCAATGGGAGGCTCGATTTGCAAACCAAAACAAAGGAAAAGGGCGTGGGTATGCTCACACTCGAGATTCTGTTGGGGTCCACAACTAAACCGTATGAGGGAGGGCGTAATCGATGTTCGTCAAGTATTATAACCGGCTAATATCCGGGTCGATTGCACAAAGATCAAACGAGGATCTGTACTCAAGTATTTTATATTTGAATTGTAGAAATGCAAAATGGACTAAATCCACAGTTGTAGTGAATTGTATTTAAGTGTCACTAAAGCAAAAAAATGTAGTAAATAACACAAGTAACGATGGTGAAAGGGTTTAAGAAATCAAGTTACTAAACAATCAGGGGTGCCAAACCGACGACTCAATGCCAATCCAAGTTCACAAAAGCATTCAATCACAATAATTCGAGTAGTGGCCTATGTTATAGCTATGTTATCCGTCTCTTGACACTAGATAACACATAATATTGTACCGATAACCCTCTCGGGATTTTAGAATCGGTTCTCTATAGCTTCAAAACCAACAATTTTCGTACTGAGTGATTGACTTTAGGAGACCGACCCCTCGATTCTACTTATTTCGGTTCTAAACTATTCCTCTCGGGTTTAGCTTCAAACTTGAATTATTAATTTGAAGTAGCTAATTTCACCATTCATACATAAGCATAAAATATAATCAAAATTCAAATGAATGAAATCAAATATTCACGTAGACAAGTTCAAGCAAGGATTGTCATGTGTGTAGTACCCATGATTTAGGGTTTTACCCCCTCATATTAGTGCAAAATATAAAAGTCATGGAGTCGAAATTAGAGAGGTAAAGGAGAAGAAATCAGGCAAACTCTGAGCACTAAATCTTAGATCGAATGCTTGAATCTTCTCTTCCGAATCACTTCTCCTTCCTAGTCTCAATGATCTTAGGTGACGGATTTAGGCTGCAAAAAACGTCTGGAACTAGTAAAGGGGGCTGGACTTAGGTAATTTCAGAACCCTTGCTCAATGGTTGCTGCTGCAATTTATAGTTTTCTGGAATTTCACGATGTGTGGATCGTCACGCCATCGTCACTCCTCCGTCATTCGTCACGCCATCGTCACTCCTCCGTCACTCGATCGTCACAAGACTCTATAACTGGTTCTGCATTTGTGACGATCATGTGACGATCGTCACTTATGTTGTGACGATCGTCACCTCTCCTGTGACGATCATCACTTCTCTTTGATCCTTCCTTTTTTCTATTTGATGTTCAGAATCCTCGTTTTGGTTGGTTTTGACCCCATTTTAACTTGTATTATGCACAATCAGACCAAACATACCCAAAGGCGTAAAGTGGCAAAATTGGGGCTCTTAAGCCTGATACGAAGGATAACTTTGCACTAAATATGGGTAACGAGGTGTTGAAATGGACATTTGAGTGGATCCACATTACGTGGAAGAGCCCAAAGTTGACGGTGTAGAGGCAATCAGTCACTATGTAAGTTTGATAAAAACAAAATAGGATCTTACAGTTGTTCTGATTTGGGACATTATGCTTATGATTGCAGCAAAGAGGGAAAATATGAGGTGTATCTGGCAGAACAGTTCAATAATGACTAGCTCTTTTCCTTCTTCACTAATAGCCATAAGTAGAGCATGCTCATCATCATTTAGTTGTTCTGCTAGATACGCCTCATCTTTTCCCTCTTTGATGCATTTATAATTATAATGTCCCAAACGAGAACAATTGTGACATTATACTTACATTTTATCAAGCTTACGTGGTGATTGGTTGTCCTTACCACGCCAATTTTGGGCTCTTCCACACCCACACCCTTTTCCTCTGTTTTGGTTTATAAATTGAGCCTCCCATTGCTCTTGAGTAAGCAATAATTGTTGCTCATCTTCTCTTTCTTTCCTTCATCGTTGATTCGTAAGCACTCAATCTCCTGATTGTCTCTAACACCGTCATCTTGTTCATATCTCTCCATTATTGAATGGTACCAATAATGGGTAAGAATGAATTACGAACCAACCTAAAAATTTTCTCAACAATCTCTTTGTCAGTCATCACACAACTAAGAGAACGAATCTCATTTACTGTATTTGTCAATTTATGGGCAAATTCTGCAACGACCTCCTTATCGTCCATGATCATTATGTCGAAGTTATGTCTGAGCACCATCATGTTAGCGTTATTCACACGCTCTTTCCCAACATGCATCTCTTTGAGTGTAGTCCAAACTTCATTTGCTGTTTTTTTTCTCAGCAATTGCCATTATGGCTGGGTCTGGGATCACTTGAGAGATTACAGTAAACGCTCCACGATCTTTCGATTTTTCTACCGCTGCATCTTCTTCCACAACGTCCCAGAGCCGCTAACATCAGCTTCATCTTCATTGACCACACAATACAGTTGACAACAATCAGCATAGTGTAGATTAAAGGAAACCCTCGACTCTGAACCTTGCTGCCTGAGCTTGCTGGCGAACCTCAAACGCTGACCACAAGTCCTGTCATGATCACCTGATGCTCTGATACCAATTAAAAGCAAAAAACATAGAACGACAGAGCACAAGCAATTCGGCAAAACCAACTTTGGTCCTAGTAAATAATTCTAGGTACTTCTTCCTTTATTTATTCTAGCAGCCATTACAAACTAAGTATCAAAAATAGGAAACTAACAAACAACCAATGAGAATAGCTTATGAAATGGTCATGCTTGGACTGGGAATATAGACTAAACCAAATAATAAAAAAAGAAATAAGATTAGATTCTAACATCGTTGACTGCCCTCCGTAACTTGTGCCAGCCTCTCTATAGTGGATGATCTTCTTCCCCTTCTTGCCCATCGGTCTTTTAGAGGCCGTAGATATCTTGAGTAGCGAGTCGGTCGGTGTTTCCTCGGTTTACGGGTTAGTTGGCGGTTCCACAGTTGTTGTCGACCTTGTCACGCCATCTTTAACATTTGTCGTAGAAATCAACGATTTGTCTTATGTTTTTTCTTTAGAAGACACATATACAAACGTCTCTACCCAAACCATTGACATATCCCCTTGGATTGGGTTTGAGCCGCCTCTGTTGGGCTTCCCTTGAGGGTATATTCATGTTGCTTTTGAGCTGGGCTCCCCTGTGTTAGGCTGCTTTTGAGTTGAGCTCCTCCTCTTTTAATGGTTTTTTTTCAAGCTTTGTAGTGGTGAGTTTTCCTTCTCCCCTTTTTCTCCCGATTAAACTATTGTTCTAGACGATCTTGACGTTTCTCTCACCACACCTTCTTCGAAAAATTTATGGTGAGGATGATAAAAAATATATCGTAGGTGGCGTAAGAGGTGGAGGGTTTATGTTCTCCACCCATCTGGGGCTTAAATTGCGTGTCATCATCCGTTATTTCTTTCGAAGACTTAGAAGATACATTCATCTTTAACCCCAAGTTCTGGTTTCCTTTTAAGTGAGTTATTATATTCAGTCTCATCGGATAATCCATACCGTTTCAATTAGATCTACATCATTTTCTTTCAAGTGTTGCAAGCTAATAATGTTTCCTCTCTTATGCCTATTTAGCCTTTATTGTTTACTTTTATTATAACCTTTTACTAGGGTTTATTTTTTCAAACTAGGAATTTGATCATCTTTTTTCCTGAGAATGGTAGGCAAAAGAGAAGTTTGTTCGGGGTAGCATCATCATTAACTTTAAAGGGAGCAGTGAAATCATGAAATGCGGCATGATATATTTTTATTTTTCTCAATAACATCAAAACAATTTGGGACTAACAACTGTTACAGCTTGAATAAAGCAGCATACAAGTTTAGTAAAATTAAAACCAAACCAGCCATCCAATATGATAATACACAAATATAAAAATTGCTTTCAAATTGTTTCGGCCTAGATGTCAAATATTGTTAGAACCTAAAACGTTTGATCGCCTGGCTTACGAAAAAAAATGTGTGTTGATTGAAAAAGCCACTAATTTGAATACAATTCATTTGGTAAGACTGTGGTGACGATCTTCGTCATTTAGGCCCACACTTAACAGGGTAGCTCGTATGGTTGCTCTACCCAAACTCGAGCTTGGCTCAGGATGGTAGCATCGCCCAAATCTAGGTATGGCTCAAGCCTCTGGTTACCCTAAAAGTACTAGAGCTCGACTTTTTCCAGCGACCACCACGCAGACATATGTCATGTTGTTGGAAGGAAATTGTTGCAGTGGATAGTAAGGTGGTTTCAATTCACGCTATGATCCTCGTCATCTTCTTCAAGATGATGTCATCACAAAAATTTAAAATAACTTATAATCCATAAAATAAAATATTTTTATTTTTTAATTTCCAAGATTTAAATTTACTTTTATATTACAATTTAGGGAATATGACATTTTTGTGCACCTAAATATACACTTTCGACACTTTTATACTCTACATTTTTTTTTCAGTACCCTGAGTTTTATTTTAGGACAATAATTCCAAAATACACATGAATTGAACCAAGATTCAGGGTACTTCCAGCCATTTTCCCAAAATACTCATGAATTGAATCAAAATACCCATGAATTAAACCAAATACTCATGAATTGAACCAAAATTCAAGGCTGTTTTTGGTAAATAAAAGACCAGTTGTCTCAAAATAAAATTCAGGGTATTGAAAAAAATAAAAATAAATGTAGGGTATGAAAGTGTCAAAAAGTGTATGTTTAGGTGTACAAAAGTATCATTTTTCATACGATTTATTATTCTTACTAAAATTTTATTTTTAAAACTTATAAGGAAACTTTAAGACATTTAATGAATTGAGGTGTACATCTTAATGAAATGAAAATTGTGCCAAATACGCTACATGTACTTTTATCTTAAAAATTAAAATTGTCTCTTTACAATTATATGGTTGATTTACATTTTTTCAAATTGACAAAATTATTTATTCAATCATTTAAATTGGTTGTGGCAATCTCCGCATCCATGTACTGTAGATATACAAGAACTCATAGTATTATTCAAATCACGGCATCACTTAAATTGGTTGGAAAAACCCGCGATATATTATAATAAGAGTATGAACATGAATGTTATAATAATTTGCAATAATACTTAATTTCCCCCTATTTTTATAAAGGAGCTGACCCGAGCAATGTATGAAGCAGTAGGGTTGGCTTATGCCGACACTTGGATGTAATTATTAATAGCAATTCAATTATGAAAGAGGATAAATAAAAGAAGAATTGACGATGAAGTCCCTTAAAGGGTTTGACATTATCCAAATTAGAAAATAGAGTTTGAGTTTTGAGTTTCATACGTACTGATTCGAGCCCTGTGATATAGTTGGGGGAGCTATTATTATTTGATTTCCCAAATTCAATCGATGCTATTTTGAAACAAATTGTTTGTTTTGAATTAATGTTATATTCTGGTGTTTCTTATAATACACTTGGTGTTCATATTGAAAAAAAAATTATATTTAAATTTATTACTCTCAACTCGACTAGCTTAAATGTTTAATGTATAAATATAAATTTATTAAATTATAATCAAAATATATAATAAATGAGCTAGCTCTCGGTGATTTAAGAAATACACTGCCACTTCTGTATTGTTTCATTTATGTAAAATAAGTATCACCATTTTATTCATTCATAAGAGTTAAATATAAGCTGTCCAGTGATTTTTAATTTGTATATTATTATTTTTAAAAAAACTAGGATAATTAATTTATATTATGATATCAATGATAATTCATATAGAATAACTCTAGCAGTAGAATTTAAGAAAAAAAGTGTTGCCCATATTGTTATAAGAATGTGATATGCATTTTATCAATGTCTTAAAGAAAAAATTGTAAAATATGGTCATAAACTAGTCACTTTTTAAAAAAAGTGGTAGTAAACTTTCTCGATTGTAAAGAATAGACGTGAGCTTAACATTTTTTTTATAACATATAAAAAAATCAATATTAATGAAACTACTCTTGAAATTAATTATTTTCCATTTTATTTTTTCTCAATATTGTTATAATTTGGTCAAAAATTATTAAATATTAAACATTTATCAAAATATCTTCATTTTATTTACTTTTAAAATATGATAAATTTAAAACAAGTGGGGTGAGTAACTCATGATAAATAGAAAAATATTTATTGAAAAACTCATGAGAGAATTTATTACGATAGGGTTTATCTTCCTAAGCCTTAAATTCACGTTTTCCACGAAAGTGGTTTATGTTGAAAATCATGTTGTAATCCGACCGTGCATATTGTAGCACAATTGTTTGATTCTTGATGTGCCAAAATTTTAGTCTATTTCGAGAACGTATGGACCTCGATCCAAATCGATAACTCGTTATTACCTCCGAAAGTAACGGTGAAACACCATTGGAGAATTTTTCTTTATGATATTAAACACCGATTTCAACTACATAATATTAATGTCGTGAACATGATTATGATCATTTGCGCATGCAGTTTAAAAATTAAAACCGAATTCAAGCGAAAATCAAGAATGTTGACTAAGGGATGGTCAAGATTGATGATTATATACTAATGGCATATCTTCCTAAATACGCAGTTACAAATTCATAATTAGAAATAACAGTTTTCATTTTTTAAGTCGGTTCACCGTTTTTCAATTCAAGACCATTAACAAGACTGTTGGATCAAATAAAAACCATTTATTAATAATCGGTCGAATATGCATATACTAACTATCACAGTTGTCAGATTCATAATCTTCATATCATTCCTTATCATTGTCCTAATTTTCCTTCTTGTTGTCCTTGCTGTAGAAGAGACTTAATATAGGGTAGTCGGGTAATTATGAAGCTGCACTTGTCGGAAAAAATTTACTGAAATTATGAAATACCCTTTTCGGGAGAAAAGTTGTGAGGGACAAACAGTGGGGAATGAGAAATGAGAGGTTCTGACAAATTTTATAGAAATAAATTGTAACATCGTATTTCACATTGTGCTCCGTTACAAACGATCGGTAACAACGCCCATTGTGAAATATCGTCGTTACAATTTAACGGTCACCTCATTGACTTAATTTCATATCGTTAGAAGCTAACGGTAAGTTATTGGTCAATGATCAACGATTTTGTAACGGCGCACATGTGTATATGCTCCGTTACAAATCACTGTAACTAACAACGTATGTTCAAGGATACGCCGTTAGTCCCATTGTAACAATGTATTGTGAACGATACGTCGTTACAAAGTCCATTTGCAATAGGCATACAATCCTCCCATACGTTATTAATACGGAAAAAAATGACAGTGATTGGATATGGGTTTGGATCTCTAAAATAGAGAATCGATTAATTAGTTTCGGTATGGTCCAATTCCAAACCCGTGCCTAGTCCTAGACTTCTTGCATTAGCCTAATTACACAAGAATAACAAAAGTATTAATGTACAGATTGTTGTATTCAGTGATCATATATATATATATACACACACTAAAAAATTCAAATGGTTTTCATCATAGTGTTTCCACATATATACTCTATACAGAAGCACACTTGCAAACAATAAAATTGAATAATTATTTGTTGCATTGCAGTATAGATCAGTTTACCTTCGCCTAAAGACTAATGTGTGGTCCTTATCCTATGGGTTTTTTCCATCTATACATATATGATATAGAGGGTTTGGTTCACATAGCTCATGACCAAACTGTACATCTATGTGCGACAAGTTACTGTAGTCTGTAGGTAATAATTCTCCAATGAAATTTCGACCATTATCTGTATGTTACGCAATTTATTAATTAACAGTAGCATTCGGTGTGATAAATAAATTAACACAGAGTTGGATATAGCAATTGAATGATGCGTCGGGCTATGCTTTGTACATAAGTTTTTCTTCGATCCAATCATAACATAAAATATATTCAATCATATATTTTGAAGTTTCCTGTCGGATATGTTATGTGATTTCATTTTAAATATTACACCATTCCTTATACATATAGTAAAATCCTTCTCGGTATAAGGTTTGAACTCGAGACTTTTATATTAAAAGTGTAATGTTAAAGGTCCTCTTTTCTATTTGTTTTTTCGATTAATCTGTACACGAAAACGATAAAAACTCATGAACATGTTTGTTTTGGAACGAATAAATTAAGTATACTTTTAATTTAAAATAATAATAAACTTACACTGAGTACTGGCTACATATATATGACAGAATTATTTAACAAATATAATAATAGAAACGATACAACTCCATCATATATATTTGGGAAGTACTATATACTCGATCTTGGCTCATAATATGTATTCCGTAGCCAAAAATATTTATTACTAGCTAATATAAGTACTTCAAATAACACATCACTTATTATGACACATAATAGATAACCATATTTGTAAATCTGCTAACAAATTTAAAATGAAACTGAAAAAGTCTTACATAATTATAAACAATAATATAAAAGGTTAATTACACTTTGCATACTTATAGTCACGCGTTTTACACTAAACTACAATTATGATAAATAGTTTAAATTGCGGTCAATTTTCTCCAGCACTATTGAAATTTGGACGGAAAACATGATTTGTTTTTCAAAAAAGGCAATGCCATGAATTGATTTGAAATTCAGTTTGATTTAGTTCAAACGGATAATAAAAAAGAATTGATTTATGCTCTAGGCAATTGGACCGGTTCAATATAAAATTTTATTTAACTAATAATCATTAATTTACTAACATCTATAAAATTAATTAAAAAAAAGATTTTGTGGACACAAAGCCTCATTGCCGGAACTGTCATCGGCGAGACGAGAGGAGAGTGCTCTAGCGAGGGCTCCTTTCCGACCATGGGCTCGTTTCCGGATTAGTTTCCCGTCAAGTTTGAATATGAAATCGGTGATGATTTTCCCAAATCTCCAAAATCCTCGCCATGTCCCCAACATACTAGCTGGAATCCCTAAATTCTCGTTTGGCCACCATCGATGAACAGGGGTAAAATATGCGACTCCAAAAAAGACGAACGGCTAAGTTTCTGGCTTAAACACTTTCTCCGGTGAACCACTGCCTTTGAAACCCTCTTATCTGCCATGATAAATCTGGAATTGTCAGTGCTAATCGAAGGTGTTTTCGCAAACTCAGATCTATCTTCGCGATGGCGATGCTAGTCGTTCTCGAATAGCTCCGCGACAACCCACCGTCATCTTATTGATAGCATGATCGAATTGAAGTCTGGGACATATATTTGATGATTTTGGTATTTTAGTTCTATTTTGAATATTAGCAATTCGGTGAAATCGATATGAAACGATGCCGAAGGTCAGAGGTGCGGCAAGACATGATCGTCCGGTCCAGTATCTCATCGTAGAAATTAATCCTGGTTTATTTTTGGACCAAGTCAAACCAGGTTAAATTGATTAAATCATTTCAGGGGCATTTTTGTCCTTTTGAAAAATATTAGGTTTTCCGTCCAAATTCTAAGATGTTAGAGTAAAGTGTCGAATAACGCAATTTAAATTTTTTATTATAGTTGTTGTGAAGTGTAAAACGCGTCATTATACCATGTGGAAATTGTCATTATACCGCGTCGTTATATAATTACACATGAGGTCAAGAGTTTGAATCTAAAATATGGTACTGGATGGAAAAGGATAAATGGGTTGTAAGAGAGGACATTGTAATTTCAAAAAAAATAATATAAAATAATGCAAAATTTTGGAAATTAGTAAAGAACACTCAAAAGTCTAATGCAAGCCAAAATTTTGTCATTACAATCACTCACCAAGAGAGGGCGCGCTACTAGCTTCCGTCCACTTCATATGCATTGAGTTGCTATAATGAAAGGCAATATACAATTTTGTCAACAAAAAAAGGTCATATGCAAAGTGCTTATTAGGTCTAATATTGTAATAAATATATGTAGAAAAAAAATCAATTTCTATGTGGACAATATTGGTTTATGATCAAGCTATGAGCTTTGGTACGTAGAACCCAAACAATACACCCTACATAACCATCCTAGAAAAGAACAACAATAATATGGAGATTAAAAGTCTCACTTATGATAAAGAACATAAGAATCCATTAATATCTAAGTAATCATGAGTTTTTATTATTGTATTAAAATTGTTTACCTACACTTATCCTCTTCCTTTATATAAGCATAAACACCTCAACCTCAAGCATATGTCATCTATACACTTTACAATTTCTTCATATCATACTTTGGGAAAAATCATGAATTTGTTGGAAGTTGATGAGTTCTATTTGGTGCTCTCAGCTTTTGTGATCATCATAATTTCCATGGTTTACTTGCTGTCCAAGCAACGTACCGTCTATCTGGTGGACTTTGCTTGCTTCAAGCCCCCGTCCACCTGCCGTGTCCCCTTCGCCGCCTTCATCGAGCACGCTAGGATCGTCTACAAAGACAACCCTGAGTCAGTCAAGTTTTTAACTCGTATGCTGGCCCGTGCAGGCCTGGGCGAGGAGACCTGCGTGCCTCCCGCCGGTCACTACCTTCCTCCCACTCCCACCATGGAGGATGCCAGGGAGGAGGCCGAGCTCGTGGTGTTCTCCACCATGGACGCGTTGCTCCAGAAGACCGGCCTCCAGCCCAAGGACATCGACATCCTCATTGTCAGCTGCAGCCTCTTCTGCCCCGTCCCTTCCATCTCCGCCATGGTCGTCAACAAGTACAAGCTCCGCAGCAACGTCAAGACCTTCAATATATCCGGGATGGGCTGCAGTGCTGGTATCATCTCCGTGGATCTCGCCCGCGATCTTTTGCAGGTAGGGCTGTTCTTGATTTGAGTCGTTTGGTTTGATTTTGAACTAAAATAATTTATTTGATTTTAAGAACATAAACACCGAAACCGATGAAACTCCGTTTAATTCTGTTTTGAATATGTTGATTCGGTTCGATTCGTTATGAACTAGTTCTCATGAAATTCACATATCTTCTACTGTTTTAATTTATTATTTGACTTATTCATTTTTTGTTAGATTTTGGGCCATTTTTCTTATTCATTGACTTACTTTTTTATTGACCTAATATTTTTAAACCCAAATGATAGGGATCATTGACACAAAATGAGTCATGTCTTCAAATCAGTTGGTTTTGAATTCAGTTCATTTTTTATTAATTCTCATGTTATAAATTGAAGGGATAATTACATTTTGCCCATGCTAAAATGATCACTTTTACATTTTACTACATTTAAAAATAAAGTTTACATTTTACTATCGCTAATTGCGTTTTTTTACACTTTGCTCTAACGGTGTTAGATTTTGGATGAAAATTTTCATTTTATAACAAAAAGATCAAAATACCCTTAGGGTTTTCTTCTCTAACTAAGATCAACCTCCACTCAAATACGGCAAGACCCGGTTTAATTATTAATAATTAAAATAATATTAATTAATAATTAAAATAATATTATTTATTAATAATATATTGAAACTTTCGAATTACATGACTCTCTCATACGAACTCTATTTCAGGCTCATAGTGTATCAAATCGAAGAGAATCGAAAGATCAACAACTTTAATGAAATATTTATTTATTAATACTTAATATTATTTTGATATTTAATAATTAAGAAATATTAATTATTAATAACATATTTAATTATTAATAATATGGTGAAACTTTCGAATGACATAACTCACTCATACGACCTATGTTTCGGGCTCATAATATATCAAATCGAATAGAACCATAAGTTCAACAATTTCGAAGAAATAAGGTTTTGTCTAAAATTTCATCCAACGACAACAAATTTTTTAATCTTTAAAAAAAATTCGTCCAACATTTACCAGTATTAGAGCAAAATGTTAAAAAAGTTATTAATAATTAATTATTTATATTTTTGGTGATAATTATTTATCACGTAAAATTAAATAAATTATTAATAATATATAGACAAATACTTCTTTCTTCAAAGTTGTTGACTTCCAATTCTCTTTGATTTGATATAATATATGAGCCCGAAACAAAACTCGTACGAGAGTTATGTTATTTGAAAGTTTTAATATATTATTAATATTATTATTTATAATAATTATTATTACTATTAATTGATATTATTTTAATAATTAATTAACTTTAAATTTTAATTATTAATAATTTATAATTGAAAAAATGATTTCCATTAATTTTTATTAAATAATTATAATTAATAATAATAAATTATTATTTTATTAATAAATATTATTAATATAAATTATATATTATTAATAAATATTATAATTTGATGAATAATGGAATCAATTTAAAATTTTGATTGATAATTGAGGGCAATTTCGACTTTTCATACAATATGAAAATTTTTCATCCAAAATCTAACACCGTTAGTGTAAAGTGTAAAAAATACGCAATTAGCTGTTGTAAAGTGTAAACTTTTTTTTTAGCTGTAGTAAAATGTAAAATCGGCCATTTTAACATGGGTAAAGTGTAATTATCCCTAAATTGAATTGGCGGATTTTAATTCGATTTGATTTTGAGTCAAATCAAATTAATTCCTTTCAATTTGGTTATTTTTAGACTCGATTAATTAATACTCGTGGTTGCAGGTCCACCGCAATTCCAACGCCGTGGTCATCAACACCGAGATCCTAACCGCGAAATACTACCATGGAAAGGAGAGGGCCATGCTGCTCCCCATCTGCCTCTTCCGGATGGGCGGCGCCGCCATCCTGCTGTCCAACCGGCGGTCGGACAGCTGGCGGGCCAAGTACAAGCTCGCCCACGTGGTGAGGACTCACCGCGGGGCGGACGACAAGGCGTACCGCGTGGCGTACTACGAGGCAGACAAGGAAGGGCACGAGGGGATCATGCTGTCCAGAGACCTGATGGCCATAGCGGGCGAGGCGCTCAAGGCGAACATCACCACCCTAGCCCCGCTCGTCCTTCCCGTGTCCGAGCAGCTCCGGTTCCTGACCACTCTGATCGGGCGCAAGCTCTTGAAGAGAAAATGGAAGACGTACGTGCCGGACTTCAAGAAGGCGTTCGACCACTTCTGCATCCACGCGGGGGGGAGGGCGGTCATCGACGAGCTGCAGAAGAACCTCCACCTGACGGCGCAGAACGTGGAGGCGTCCAGGATGGCGCTCTACCGGTTCGGGAACACGTCCGCGTCGTCGCTGTGGTACGAGCTGAGCTACATAGAGGCCAAGGGGAGGATGAAGAGAGGGGACAAGGTTTGGCAGATAGCGTTCGGGAGCGGGTTCAAGTGCAACAGCGCCGTCTGGAAGTGTAACAGGACCGTCAAGACGCCCACGGAGGGGCCGTGGGCCGATTGCATCGACAGGTACCCGGTGGACATCCCTGACGTCGCCAAGATATAGACTTGTTTTGACTACTTTAGCAGCTTCGTTCGGTTTCTTATTAACCGATCTCACAATAAGATTAACTAGCTAGTGCCGGTGCTGTTAGGTTTTAATTAGTGTTTACTTGTTATTGTAATGATAATAAGTCAATAAATGTAATTTCTGAATTTCATAGTTCGAGGCATGTTTGTTGACACGTATTCTTATAACTCTAAATTAGTACGTATACTAATTAGATATCATGTACTAATTAGTACGTATTGTTTCGGTCAGAACAATCAATGAAATGCAAGCTCCACTTGTTGATTAATATAGCAAGTACTCAAATACTTCTAAACATCACATTAATTAGCACATTCAATTCCATAAAGAAATTTTCTTTTGTATGCAACATCAACGAGCAGAGTTGACTAGACAGTGGATTTAGTATGGGCTTTAGACTTGGGCTTGCATGTAATTGGGCTCACGTAGAGAACCAACAAATTAACTGGTGTAGATCGAGCTGGTTTGATGGTAATAGAAGATTGAGGGTTGAAAATCTTCAAACTTGATTGATTGGACTTTGCTAATTGATGAGTTATTTGAATGTATAGAATATTTTTTTAACCTATTGATTAAGGTTCTTGGGTTCCAAAATTGATACTATTTGAACAAATGGTTGTAACATGATATGTTCATCGCATGGTATTTGATGAGAAACAAAAAATACTAGATTGTACGTCAAAGTTGTAGAAGAGACGTAATGACAATCATTATTTTGAAAATGATACCGGAGTTAATGAAATTTGAAACAAAAATATGAAAGTAGACAATGTCATTTTCTAATGAGTGGTAACTTACAAAATAACAAACATAGGAAAGCTTCATCATCATGGTAGAAGCTTTTTCTTATACATGGAGCATTATAATTATATGTAATTATATCTCATTAGTTCTTGTGATGATTACGGTTGGGTACACCTAATGACAACCGGTAAACTTATTCCTTGAAACACCCGCCATGTGGCTCTAGGGCCTATGAAGATCGTGATTGTAGGTTTAACTGCAAGTAATTTTCGGCTTAATTTTCAGGTCGAACTCTAAAAGATTAAATGTGGTATCAACTTGTCTAAATTGCGTGTACAGTAAATCCAAATTCCTAACGATTCTTTATAGTTTTTGGATCACGATTTCAAGTAACGCAATCAAAAGTAAAAGGACGATCTAAGTGAACATGCAAAGGGAACGGATGAAATGTGTGTTTCTCATATTAATAGAAAACCATGGGTGTTGATTTTCTATTTAAAATTATTCTATCGATGTCATGATATCAAAATTACTATGTTATGTTGCCCTAAGTCACAGACCGTTATGTTCGATTCTCGATATTGAACACAACTCAATCACTACTCGTGAATTGTCCCTCGACATCCTCAATAAGGCCATAAAACCAACTATCACGGGGCTAGAGACTCAATGGACCGATTATCTCCATACACCAAATCTCTGGGTGATTATCAAGCCTTACACTAACTCTACTCTCGTAAGCAACCAATCTAAATCATAATTACCTAATAGATCAAGCTAGATATTCAATTCACAACCAATAATCAACCCATAAGCATATAAGCAAAACCAAAATTAATTCATCAATAAGCAAATATTCAAACATCCATCAACACCGATAGTTGTAGGTTTTTTTGCCTACAACCATGGTCAAATCTTCAATCATAGACAAAAGAAGAGTCATAATAACAAGATTAAAAGCTAAAAGAGTAGAAAACTCTAAACCCTCAATCTTGCTACCAGCTCCAACTTGAGAATTGATGGTGAAGATGTTGAGTAGTGCTCTCCTCTTCCTTGAGTGCTCCTAGATCCAAGATTTCTTGAAGCTTGTGGTCTCCAAGTCCTCCAATGGCCTCCAAGTGCAAGGGAAAGGTAGAAGAAGAGCTGGAAATGGTGCTGTGAATATTTAAATTTCGTCTCCAAGAGGTTCTCCCTGAAAAATGGGTCTTCATGTCCTTAAATACGCACATAAAATTTGCGTGTCACGAGTGTTAAGGAGTTACCTAATCCTTCTCCTATTAAGGATGAAGTTGAATCTTTCTCTTATCATGCTTCTAGTTGAGTCTTCCTCTTATCATGTTGTTGTTGAGAAAGTTAATTATAGCTCCACCTATTTCTCATATCTAGTTGTCTAGCATTGTATATAAATATGTACTCATTGTTTAACGATGAGAAAAAATTCAATACAAAGCCTTTACATGGTATCAGACTAGTTTTCGATCCTCCATTTCTATTATCTCACAGTAACAAAACATTTTTCTTTTGTTTTCTCTCATGGCTATCACAAATTCCGCTGCCACTATATTCAACCCTCATGATTTGAACTAACTATTTACAAGTCTCATCCTCACAAACGTCATTAAGCTCACGTCATCAAATTATATTATTAGGAAATTGCAGGTTCAAGCCATTTTTGAGGGTCACGACCTCTAAAAATTTTTAGATGGCACTCACCCAATGCCTGTTTCGACTGTGCTCTCCGCTGCCACTCCTCCCCAACAAATAAAAAACCCCGCCTTCATCTCTTGGAGGCGACAAGATCGACTCATTTATGGTGCTCTCCTTAGCACCTTGTCATCGCCGGTTGCATCACTAGTCACTCAGACACAGTTTTCACATGAAATATGGGTGGTTTTACAAAACACTTATGTCCGAGCTTCACGTGGGCATATCAAACAATTGAAGGATAAGCTCTGTTCCACTACAAAGGGATCTCTTTCGATCTCCGAATATATGCACTCTCTGAAGGCTACCTCAGATCTTCTTGCATGTATTGGCTCTCCGGTCCACCCTGAGGACTTAACTGATTATGTTTTGCAGGGTCTTGATGAGGCATATCGTCCAATTGTGGATGGTGTTAAATCTCAACATCCCACACTTCAGTTACCTACCTCTACCCGATTCCCTGCAACATCCCATCACCCACCTGAAGCTCATTCCCTTACTGCTACCACCAATGATCCAACATGGCTAGTTGACAGTGGAGCGTCTCATCATGTCACACAAGATCTTGATAATTTGGCCCTCCATCAACTATATGGTGGTCCGGAAGCTTTGTTTTTGGGTAATGGTAAAGGTCTGGACATAACTCACACTGGTTCTCTTAAGCTTTTCCAGTTTTCGCTTTCAAATGTTCTTTGTGTTCCCTCCATGTCTAAAAATATTGCCTCTATTTCTCAATTTACCAAACAAAATAACTCTTTCATTGAATTCTTACATGATCATTTTCTTGTGAAGGACCTGCGCACGGGGAGAATAATGCTTAAAGGACCCTGTATTGATGGGATTTATTTCTGTCCATCCTCGTCGCCTTCAAACTTCCATCTTCAAGTTTCAGACTCTTCCGTCTGGCATCATAAGTTTGGTCATCCTTCTACTCGAGTTTTTAAATTTCTACAACAAAATTTTTACTTGGGTTCTTCACAATATCTACAATCTGAATGTACCTCCTGTCAAATAAACAAAAGTCATAAATTGTCATTTCACACATCTACTATCACATCATCTCATCCTTTAGAGATTATATTTTCTGATGTTTGGACCTCACCAATTGTTTCTTATGATGGTCTTCAATATTATTGTATATTTATTGATCACTTCACCAGGTACATTTGGTTTTATCCTCTTAAGAGAAAGTCGGACACCCGTCCCGCGTTCATTAAATTCAAAGCGTTAGTAGAGAACTTTTTCCAACACAAGATCAAAGTTTTATTCTCTTACAATGGTGGTGAATATGATGCACTCAATTCTTTTCTAAGTGATAATGGTATAAGTCATTTCACCTCACCTCCTCATACACCAGAACATAACGGTCTATCGGAACGACGACATCGTCATATTGTCGAAACGGGTTTATCCATGCTCACTCACTCTGGTATGCCCATTGATCATTGGCCACTTGCCTTCACTACAGCGGTATGCCTAATTAATCGTCTCCCCTCATCGACTCTTCACTTTGACTCGCCTTTTTTCAAACTTACTCATCAACCTCCAAATTACAATAAGCTTAAGAGTTTTTGGTGTTTATGTTTTCCATGGCTTCGACCATATGCTAACAATAAACTTGCTCCGAGATCTACTTTATGTGTTTTTGTAGGGTACTCTACCACTCAAAGTGCTTATCAATGTCTTGACCCGACGACGAGACGCATCTACACTTCGCGCCATGTTCAGTTTTTTGAAAACGAGTTTCCATATCGTAGTTTTCAAGCATCTCCTGCGTCCTCTTTCATCTCGCCTGATAAGTGGACAAATATACATCTACCAGTCCCACCTGTTCCAAGAACATATCCATCAGTCTCTTCTAGTCCTACACACCCACAAACTCCACCCACAGACACTATCTCAAATTCCAATCACTCAATCCCAAACCCCCTTCCACGTATCACTTCACCACTTGACCGTCTAAATCATAACAGACCTGATCCTGTTACCCGCCTACAAAACAACATTACTAAGCCCATTCAAAAGCTAAATTTACTAACTCGTGCTACTCCCTTCACTGAACCCAAATCCATTACCCAAGCACTGAAAGATCCTGAATGGCGCGCTGCGATGCAACTTGAATTTGACGCTTTACAACGCAATTGTACTTGAACTCTAGTTCCCGCTTCTACGTCTCAAAATGTTGTAGGATGCAAGTGGGTTTTTCGCATCAAGCAGAAACCAGACGGATCTACTGACCGCTACAAAGCACGGCTCGTTGCAAAGGATTATCACCAACGTCCAGGATGGGACTTTAACGAGACTTTCAGCCCTGTTGTCAAACCAGTAACAGTGCGTGTTGTTCTCACTTTGGCGGTACGTCACAATTGGCCCTTGAAGCAATTGGATATTAATAATGCATTTCTCCAAGGCAGTTTGTTTGATGAGGTTTACATGGCTCAACCACTCGGATTTGTTGACAAGATGAAACCACAACATGTGTGTAAACTCCAGAAAGCAATATATGGGCTTAAACAAGCTCCACGGGCATGGTACAATGAACTTCGTGGCTACCTACTTTGTCTTGGCTTCATTAATTCTGTGTCTAATGCATCCCTCTTTGTCTTTCGTCACAAGCTAACAACTGTTGTACTATTAGTTTATGTCGACAATATCATTATTACATGAAACACATCAACTGCAAGTGACAACTTGGTCGGATTGCTTGCTCGTCAATTCTCTTTGAAAGACTTGGGCCCTTTAAATTACTTCCTTGGAGTGGAAGTACTACGGACATCTACTGGTGTGTTGTTGAGTCAACGTAAATATATTTCTGACCTACTCATCAAGGCTGGAATGACTGAATGCAAGCCCATCTCCACTTCTATGTCTACTACAAGTAGCCTATTGCGTCATGGAGGTGACGCACTTCAATCACCCACTGAGTATCGGATTTTGGTGGGTAGTTTGCAATATCTATGTCTCACTCAGCCTGACGTGGCCTTCAGTGTCAATAAACTTTCCCAGTTTATGCAATCACCAACAACTGAGCACTGGCAAGCACTTAAACGAATTCTTCGCTACCTAGCTGACACTACTCATTGCGGGTTACATATCTCATCATCATCTCCATTATCTCTCCATGTTTTCTCCAATGCGGACTGGGCCAGCGACAGAAATGACTACATCTCCACAACGGGGTATGTCATATACCTTGGCTCAACACCAATTTCATGGAGCTCTAGGAAGCAACGTTCTGTAGCTCGTTCTTCAACTGAAGCTGAGTATAAAGCTTTAGCGGACACTGCAGCTGAGCTCTTGTGGATCTTATCCCTCTTCACGGAGTTCAGTCTTAATCACACTTATACACCAGTGATTTATTGTGACAATCTCAGTGCCACTAGCCTTAACTCCAATCCGGGTTTTCACTCCAGAATGAAGCATATTGCACTTTCATATCACTTTGTTCGTGAGCAGGTTTTAACGAGGAGTCTTTAGAGTCTCCCATGTTTCGAGTGATGATCAACTTGCAGATATTCTTACCAAACTAGTACTTCGTCCACGATTTGAAATACTTATGAACAAGTTGACTCTAACCAACGGGTTGTTCAACTTGAGGGGGAATGTTAAGGAGTTACCTAGTCCTCCTCCTATTAAGGATGAAGTTGAGTCTTTCTCTTATCATGCTTCTAGTTGAGTCTTCCTCTTATCATGCTATTGTTGAGGAAGTTAATTATAGCTCCACCTATTTCTCATATCTAGTTGTCTAGCATTGTATATAAATATGTACTCATTGTTTAATGATGAGAAAAAATTCAATACAAAGCCTTTACATGTTAACAATATTGATTAAGTCTTCCAATATTTTATATCCTATCTATTATTATCTATTGTTAATTGTTGGAGACATTGTAGGATCTATAACTACTTTATCTCTACTTTATATGTTCTCGTGTGTATAAATAGGATGAATAGCTACTCATTATAAATACACAACATTTATTATCAATTAATATGGTATCATAGCAGGTCGATTTAGGCCTCTCCTTTTTTTTACACAAAACTACCATTTTGATTATGAATTCATAGTTTATCATCATTAATGGCTACTTATTCATCTTCACTCCTACAAAATTCTTACGAAACCACAAAACATTTTGCAATTGTTGCAATTATTTTCCTTTCACATATCACAAACCTTACGAAACCACAAAACCTTTTCACATATCACAAAACCTTACGGAATCACAAAATCTTTTGAAATTGGTTCCCTTTCGCATATCACAATTCTCACCCCTACAAAATACTTAACACGGAAGCTTCAAATCAAGATTACGCTCGGATGAAGCATATTGCACTTGCAAACCACTTTGTCTGAGAACAGGTTCAACGTGGCACATTTAGGGTCTCCTATGTCTCTACTGACGATCAGCTGGCTGATGTACTAACAAAACCACTCCTTCTTCCTCGGTTTGATGCTCTAGTTTGCAAGTTGAATCTTTCCCAATAAATGATCAACTTGAGGGGGAGTGTTAACAATATTGATTAAGTCTTCCAATATTTTATATCCTATCTATTATTATCTATTGTTAATTATTGGAGATATTGTAGGATCTATAACTATTTTATCTCTACTTTATATGTTCTCATGTGTATAAATAGGATGAATAGCTACTCATAATAAACACGCAAAATTTATTATCAATTAATACGACCATGACTGCAATCGTGACACAGAGTTTGTCACGATGCCTTGGCCCGATCTGGCCTTCAGCTCCTTGATGTTGCTTCGTACCTCGCCCGTCACGATCATCCCTCTGCCCAAGTTGTCACGATCGTGACTTGCCTAGTCAGGATCGGACCTCCCTCTATTCCACGATCACTGCTCTGTCGCGCTCCGCCTTGTGGTGACGGTTTGCCCATTTGGAAATATAGTTGTCACCATCGTGACAGCTGGCCATGACATAGGCTTATTTTCAAATTCCGAGTTGACTTCTCTCATAAGCAACGAGCTTCCAATCTCTAAAAATCCCGATTCTTTCACCTAAATATATGAAATATTCTAAAAGACCCATATCGTAAAATTGAACATTTTCGACTATCATTGGTCTGGTACGAAGACAAAAATTGCGATAAATGTGCGGTCTAGTGGGCTCAAAAGGGGAACAATCGACCCCACATCCTCTAGATTGTTCGATTTATTAGATAGGCAACTTGATTTTCTTTTAATTTCGCAAGTCACTTAAAAATCATTTTTTTCTCACTGTTACAAACGTCATTACTTTTTATACATTTTTTCAAATTTATAAAGTTACTAAAATACCCTTATATTTTTTATTTAATATTATTTCAAGTTGAACTAACTAAAATGTTCTTATTTGGACTTCAAATTTTTATTCAAGTGTCATCCAACACACAACACATCCGTCCCATTATTGATGATTTCTCGCGGGTGACAGACTTCCGGGAGGCCACCTACCACCAATACGAGGAGAACATTACTGTAATTTCATGCACATGAAGATGATTGGGAGAGAATTGAGGAGGAAGCTGTATCGTGGGCATAGAGTGAGTTGCAGCCGGAGCAGGAGCTTCAGTCCCCGGTGCAGAAGGGATCACAATAAACGGGATTATCGCGAAAGGGACCACGATCGACCGATATGAAAGAGATGGTGGGAGAAGAAGGCACAGTACAAGGGGAAGCAGGAGCATATATATGGCCTTTTGGCTTCATGTTTAGCTTATGCTTTGCTAGAACTATGAACATTGTGTTTTTCTACCTATGTAGACAGTAAAGGGTTCTCATGATGCTTTACTTCTATTTTATAAGCTGATATTTGAGTAACTATTGAAATATCCGCTTCTATCTATCTTGTTCAGAAAAGTGAACATGATGACAGTATACTACAAAATAGTTCACCCAAGTACAAGTTTCAATCTCACAAAAAGTTATAAATGTTTGTGTTAAATTAACAAAGACTTTTAAATAGTTCACCCATTTTATATACATTTTTTATTCATCTCTACTAGTTTTAAATATATATTTGTTCTTGATTTAGTTAATTTGCGTTTACTTTTCACTCATCTTGATTTTGGTGTTATTTGATATTTTTATAGGTTTTGAGGAAAATAGAGGCTAAATAGGCAACATATATTTCATAGAGCATTAAATCCAATTTGGTCCAAAAATTTATCAAAATGAAAACAATCGGATGCTCTATAAACTTATAGGAGGAAGTTCTATCTAACTTGAAAGGAAGGAGACCAAGAATGCAATAAATGCATCGCCAAAATGAAAAATCTGCACAACCTAAAAATTGCTGAAGAGCATATTTTCGAGAGTCGTAACTAATTTATTCGTGTGTCAAATCATGTAAGCTTTGTGTCGAAATTGAAGAAAAATGAAAGAGCTATAATTTTATTGAATGAAATTTGTTCCAATTCTTTATGTAACGTGGAAGAGTTGGAAGTTTGGTCAAAAATTATGAGCACTGCAAATTTGACCCCAAGTCAAGATCTACCCCGACCCACGTTAATGACACCAAAATTTAAAATTTATACTATTTTTATCAACTATTTCACCCTCTCATCTACAACTAGGCTCAGACCCGACCATGAAGCAACTCAAACAACTTTTTTAGGCTCTATGAGCAAGAAACCATTTTACAGCATATACTAGACCCGTTTCTAATGAAAAAAACCCAAATTTTAAAACCCTTCTCCCCAAAATTATACATTTTTTATGCGCCAAATCCACTTTCTAGGTTTCGCGTCCCAACTTCCCAAATCGCCGAATTCTCATTAGTGAACCATTGATTTAAAAAAAATTTCTTTCCTCCTTAAAAGCTTCAGCTTAATTCGTTCTCACTTCTCAATTTTTTCATACTCGAGTAGACTCGTCAATTTCTTCTCACAAACATTGAGATTGAGATTATTAAATAATTTTGCATTTAGGGTCCATAAATTCATGGATTTGGATCTGAATATGCATACTTATTTCAAATTTGTATTCATTCATCTATTTTTGGATAAAATTCGAGCATTTGGCCAAAAATTCCTTCTTAGTTTTCATCTGAAACTCCAAACACATCAACGACACAATCATTTTAGGCCAAAAATTCACAAATTTTTCAATGTCTGATTGTCTGAGCTACTTGACTTCCTATTTTTTATGGTCTTAGGTAATTTCACAAATTTGTTTTTGTGTCGGTGTATTGTTTGATTGATTAGGGCTATGTAATATATTAGGTCTATGTGATTTGAGGTCATCTCAAGTAAATTGAATATTTATTCGAAATCCTTTTTATTAGGGTTTTCTTAAGAAAAAAATGAATTTTATCAATTAAATAACAACTAACTCGGTATCAAGTTGGACAGCTGAAGTTACATATGATGTGACATACCCATCATCATAATCACAGTTATTGTTAGTTAAAACAAACAAGGGTAATTCGTGAGCCATTTGATTACAAGCAAAACAAAGAACAGAAGTTACGATAATAGATAGTACGCAACATTTTTCGCTAATGATTCTTTCAAATTTGTTCAACTTGACCCGTTTAGCATCATGTAGAGACACAGCCTCCAACTCATATGGATGGAGAAACCCCGTGATTTTGCTGCGGAATGCTTTACACAGGCATCACTGATAACCCTGGAGATCAATCGACTTAAACCAGTTAGCATCATGCAAAGCCACGACCTCCAACTCATACGGATAGAGAAACCCCGTGATTTTGCTGCAGAGCGACTTAAACCAGCTTCCTCGATCAACCTTGCGATCAATATGGGCATCGTCAAATTCAAATCCTATCGGCTCATTGGGTTTAACCAGATCAACCCATCGACACCAGGGACCCCCCGTTTCCTTCAAATACTGATTTCAATAAGACACATATTGATTTTGAGCAAGCCGAGGCCCCCTAGTTCAGTATGTTTGCATGAGTCTACCCACCGACGCTAGATAACTCTGGTTCCCTCCCAGTACCGGCTTACCAACCAACCAAAAGCAAAACCTCCCAGCCCTCCAAGCTCCGTCGTCACAACCCAAATGCGACGTATCTGTAACTCCAGCCTCACCCATCTAAACCCATCCTCAAACCACCCGACCTCGCCTCCATCAAAACTCGGTCTACCACCCGACCATGCCTCCATCAGACCCAGATCTACCTCCACATGAGCTCTTCTCCTACCGCCGCACCACGCTAACGTCGCCGCCAGTACCACGCAGACATCGGCATCCGTAGGAGATCGACGTCGCGAGACTTCGCCCAATTGTGACGAAACAAACCCTAAGAGTAAGGTACATGCCGCCGCAATCTTCGTTTTCCTTTTGATTAGAGTTTATTTTTTTCATATTTAATTCATGTTGTTTGTTATTTTGTTTTATAGTTAATTTGTGAATCATTATTAGCATGAGGTAGATTAATTTTTTATTTTAAATATTTAGCTGATGAATATGAATTACTTGTAAAGAGCATGAATTTGGTTTAGTAAAAGAAGGCATAAGAATATGAAATTGTTACTCAAAACCTTATAGTGAGTGTTATACATAGCGCAATCTATAAATAATTGGCTTAGAATATGAATCTCATATTTTTCAACTAAAATATTTTATCGGTTGATGCTATAAATCTAAAATTTTATTTTCTAGTTGATGTTATGGATTGAACAATCTATAAATAATTGGCTTGCAGCATGAATCTCGTCTTAATTGAATATTTACTCAAAACCCTTTTGATTAGGGCTGATTTGATTTTTCAAATTTAATTCATGTTCTTTGTCATTTTGTTCTCTAGTTAATTTGTGAATCATTATTAGCAGGAGGTAGATTAATTGTTTATTTTAAATATTTGGCTGAAGTGAATGAGTTACTTCCAAAGGGCATGAATCTGGTTTAGTATAAGAAGCATAATAGTATGAAATTTTTACTCGAAACCTTATGGTGAATGTTATACATAGCACAATCTATAAATAATTGGTTTAGAATATGAATCTCATTATTTTCAACTGAAATGTTGTTTTCCGGTTGATGTTATTAATTTAAAATTTTGTTATCAAGTTGATGTTATGGATTGAAAAATCTATAAATAATTGGCTTGCAGCATGAATCTCGTCTTAATTGAATATTTTCTCGAAACCCTTTTGATTAGGGATGATTTGATTTTTCAAATTTAATTCATGTTTTTTGTCATTTTGTTCTCTAGTTAATTTGTGAATCATTATTCGTATGAGGTAGAATAAATTTTTATTTTAAATATTTGGTTGGTGTGAATGAATTACTTCTAAACTACATGAATTTGGTTTAGAATAAGAAGCATAAGAATATGAAGTTTTTACTCAAAACCTTATGGTGTATAATATACATAGCACAATCTATAAGTAATTGGCTTAGAATATGAATCTCATATTTTTCAACTGAATTGATTTTTTTTTCTGTTGATGTTATTAATCTAAAATTTTGTTTTCTAGTTGATGTTATCGATTGAAGAATCTACAAATAAATGGTTTACAACATGAATCTCGTCTTTTTCAACTGAAATTTTGTGTTATGGTTGATGTATCTGAAATTTTGTTCTCTGGTTGATGTTATGTACTGCACAATCTGTAAATAATTGGCTTAGAGCATGAATCTCTTCACTTTCAATTGAAATTTTGTACTAAAGGAAGAATTTGTATCAGTTACCTAAGTGATTTGATAGTTGTATTTTATATAATAAATAAAAAATGCCCAATTTCTAATTTTTGCTTTATGCCTCAATATTTGTTGAGTTCAACCTGCCTACAACATTGGGTTTCCATTTCTAAATTAGTTGCTTTAATGTCTTCTCAAATCATTTTCGAAGCCTAGCGGCAATAGAATAATAAAGAGTAAGTCAATTCTAATATTGAGAGTGGAATTGACGATTTATGACTTAGGATAACAACTTAGCACAATTGTTGGTTTTTATCGCGTAAAATGAATTTGTTAGATTTTAATGTAACTATTTAGTTGTGTTTTAATTTCATCGTCAACAAAACCTAAAAATTAGTATTTTACATTTCAAGCAATTAACTCAACAAACAGTTACAATATTTGTTACCTGTGGATTCAACCCGGACTTAACCGGAATATATTACTTGTACGACAACGTGCACTAGCGTGTTGAGTCAAGTGTCGGGACTCTGGGAACCCAACAACGATGGTGAAGAGCAAGAGGCATGACAACATTTTAAGTGAAATGAGCGCAAGTCACGTGAGATCCAAAAAAGTGAGATGATGCTCATGCTTCTAGTCCTAGTGTCAACGGAACGACTCGTGGTTGAGGTCGATTATGATCAATGAGGGGATGTTATAGCTACAAAAGGATCTCGACGCACACACTGCTAAACTCTAGAGGCCAATCGAATTGGTTTGGAGGCCAAAAAAGCAGGAAACATCCTCAATAAAACCCCGATGGAGGGATTGCAACAAAAAATCAAGGCAAAAGAAAGGAAAAAGGAGGAAAAGATGCTTCGGGAGATGGAGAAAGTTTGACGTCTTTAGCTTATAGGTTTGTACGAAACAATAATTGAGGGTTTTTTAACGAAACCTTTTTTAGTTAACTTTTCTTAAAATCCTGTGTGGGTAGATGAACTGCTTGTTGTTTTATTTTTATAAATTGTTTGCAAATTTAAATGGGTAGTACAACGAAATTCGAACAACTTTTTAAAAAGTTATGCTCGAGTATAGCCACCGACACAAATTGCCTTACTCAAATACGTCGACTAGTTTAACATTATAGTCGGCATAAATTGTTGTGCGACAATTCCTTTACATAATTGATGCATATTAGCATACTCAAGTGCATCCGCCAGGTGACCAGTTTATAGTCAGCATACATTGAACATGTACGTGATGCAGCGTACGTGGTTAGGAAGAACTCTTTATTAAAATTCGTTGATTCTCAATAATACCAAAAATGATAGATCTTGAGGGAAACCTCGGTTTTTTTATTAAAATTCAAAACTTCAATAACCGAATAACAAAAAAGTCTAAGGGTGCTTAAATAGAGAAAAACAAATAACTAAAAAGGAAACTCTAACTTGCTAGAAAAAAAAGAAACAAATATTAAAAATTGCAAAATATGCCCAAAATTTATAAAAACGCGATTTTGACCCTCCAGATGACCTTGGATGGCCGAAATCCATTGTAATTCATGGCCTGCTCAGAACACTGATTCTACCTGAAAACACTAGTTTTTTGTCGAAATCGGACACTTTCGCACCAACTTCGGGTGTTCTAACTTTTGAATAAAAGCCTTCTTGAATCGCACCGCATCATTCCCACCGGAGTCGAGAAGATTTGGCCTCGAATATGAAATCGCATCATCCTCATTAGAAGAAGAATCACCTGTGAAAAGAATAAGGTGCTCTACACCGAAAACATCAGATGTAGGAACATGGTCAGGAAGGCGCAAACGATAGGCATCATGATTGATCTTCTCCACAATCTCGACATGACCAATCTTCTCAGCAGCAAGCTGGCTATATTGATTCTCAACCAGTATAGCCCACACAAAGTCACCGACATCGAACTCCACAACACGACGTGTCTGGTCAGCCATCTCCGTATACTTGGTCGTAGCTATAACCAAATGGTCATGAGTGGCATGATGAACTTGAGCCAATTGTCCCATGAACTTGTCGGTAGAAGCATGGTCCTCATGAGCATATGGTGTTAAGAAGGATCGACATAGTATCAACAGAGGAAAAAAAATCATTGGACACATACTCCTCCGCATCTATGTCGGCATAATCATCATAAATCGCCACATTTGTGTCGGCATAATCATCATAAATCAGGGTCAAATCTGTGAGAATGGCATATTCGAATTCACAAGTCTCAACAAAAAGGCTACAAATAGCATATTTAAGACTGCCATCAAATTGTGGAATGTCCACCTTGAAACCCCGTTCCCACCAATGGTTAGGGCGTTCGGGTGAGCGATTCCGGTAACCGATGAAAGGATTCTCGTCTGTGACAGTATCATCATCACGACGACGCAATTCATCCATTCGTCGCGTCAATAATTCAACATGTCGCCTCAGATCGTCGTTCTCACGGCGAAATTCAGCGTGTTCACGTTGTAACTAAGCATGATCATCATCAACACCATGGGCTCGCGGCTGTTTACGGGGCGGCATACCTTAGGATCGACTGAATTTGATACCAACTGATGCATCGTACGTGGCTAGGAAGAACTATTTATCAAAATTCGTTAATTCGCAAGAATACCGAAAATGAGATCTTGAGGGAAATCTTGATTTTTTTTATTAAACTTCAATAACTGAATAACAAAGACGTCTGAGGGTGCTTAAATAGAAAAACACAAATAAATAAAAAGAAAACCTAAATTTCTAGAAAAGAAAAGGAAACAAATATAATAAAGTGCAAAAAGTGCCCCAAACTTATAAAAACGCCATTTTGACCCTCCAGATGACTTCGGATGGCCAAAATCTATCGTACCTCATAAAAAATTCATGAGTTTTGCTCAGAACATCGTTTCCGCATGTAAAACACTAGTGTTTTGTTGAATACTTACACTTCGCACTAATTTCGGGCGTTCTACCTTTTGCATAGAGGCCTCCCGCATCAGTACGGTAACTGTCGACGCATCTGTACTAGTAAGTTTTAAGTAACCGACGTATAAACACCCTTTAAGTACACGACCCATTTGATGTGTTACTGTAACTGGATTTATAGTATATTGTGTTTACAATTTGTTTAATATAATCAATATGAACATTTATCTTATAATGACATATGATTAAATATTATTGAGTATATGTTTGAAAAAAAATAAGACTGAACTCCCGGAAAAAAAAATTGTAATCATAATTTCAATATTAATATTAAAGGGTTAATTGCACTTTATTACACCTAACTATAGCAAAATGACATTTTCATACCCTAACTATTTTTTTCTTTTTTTAATACCCTCACAATTATTTTGTGACAAACTATACTAAAATGACTTGAATACCCCTGATTTAATAAATCAAAATAGAAATGGTCGAATTTGATTTATCAAACCAGATTTGAAATGGTTCAAATTTAGTTTTAAATTTTTTTAGCATAATTTTAATTGCATTTTAAATAGAAATCAAATTGAATCATAGATAAAAAATATTGAACCAATTCAGTTTATGGTTTCTTAAACCAAGGGTAGTTTAGGTATTTTAACCATTTTAGGGGTAGGTTGTCACAAAAAAATTGTCAGGGTACTAAAAAAAGAAAAAAAAAATAGTTAGGGTATGAAAGTGTCATTTCGTTATAGTTAGGTGTAACAAAGTGTCATTATCCCTATATTAAATTTTGTCATTCCAAGTAGAGGTGTAAACGAGTCGAATCGAGCCTCATTTTAGTAGGGACCGGCTCGTGAGAAAAGGGTTCGCCTCGGGCTCGAACGAGCTTCCGCAACTAACCTCGAGTTCGGCTCGAAATAAAATAGTCAAGCTCGAGTTCAAGTTCGAGCTCGGCTCAATTCGATTCGCTTAAAATTCAAGACAAAATTCATTAAAAACTAAATAAATAATAAATGAGCCAACTTAAGATTGACTCGCCTTATTCAACTCGTTTAATTTTATCATAAATTTTTTAAATATATTAATATAAATTTATATAATTAATTATTAAACGCGCCGGCTCGCGAGCCTATCAAGTTAGGGGTGTTCACGGTCCAAGAACCGAACCGAACCGACCGGAACCGAACAGAACCGACCAATTTGGTTATCTAAAAAATTAAACCGAAACCAAACCGTTCAAAATCGGTCGGTTTAGCAAACCGAACCGACATATTCAGTCGGTTTTCGGTTTGAACCGAACAAAACCGATACATGTACATGGTTGCATTTTTCAGACCATTTTAGAGAGAGAAATGAGAGGTTGTTCATGGAAAATCCGGGAAAAGAAAAAAATTGGAGAACACGAATGGAGAAAGTGGAGTCGTCGACCAGAGGATGTCACACGTCGTCCGAAGGAGGTGGCTGCATCGGCCGGAAGAGGTGGCGACGTCGGCCGGAGGAGGTGACGGCGTCGAGTGACGGTGAGAGGTTCAGTGTGTGTGAGGGTTTGGTGGGGTTCACACTGTGTGAGCTTGAAGAGAAGAAGAGAGGCTGCTACTCTACTGCTAGGTTTTGATGATTTTTGAAGGTAATTAATGCCAAATAAAACTAAAGCCTATTACCATTTAAAAGCTATTAAATAAACTAAACAACTAAGTCTAAAGCCCATAAACTAGTCCACTACTAAATTATTTTAAAAATATTATTTTGGGCTCAAGATTTAGCCAATTAAAGCACATTTGTGAGAGTGAGTTAAACCGATCGGTTGGTTCGGTTTTCAGTCTGTTTTAGTTGATTAAACCGAAACTGAACCGACCACATTCGGAACCGACTAAAACCGAACCGACCAAAATTCTGTTCGGTTCGGTTCGGTCGGTTTTGGTCGGTTCGTGTTTTTTTAACACCCCTATATCAAGTCTTAAAAGCTAGGCTCGAGCTCCGCTTATTTATTAAACGAGCCAAACCTTGAGCTCAAATTGGGCTCAAACTCGATTATAATGAGCCCGAACCAAATATTAAACTAGCTAAGCTCGAACGGCTCGTTTACGGTCTTATTAATCCCAAGTAGACTAAAATAAACATTTGTGGAGAAAATTATCAAATAAATTAGGGTATTCTATATAAAGCAACATCACATTTGTTCTTTTGTATCATTCTTGTTTTTTGTTTCTACTTGACGCGGAAGTTTTGACAATTCATCTACCACGAATTAAACACCAAACTATCCATCTGCCAACCATATTATAAAAGCAAGTTATTGTCTATAATAATTGTACATATACTTTTTGTTGCTGCCATGCCTTAATAATATACTTTTAACGTTTTCGTTGTTGGAGATATGCTTTACAATCAATATAATCAATGAATCTCCAAAGACCCATTTCTGCAAATCCTACAAATTGTTTGATAAATTTGTAGTACATATAGTACAGTTAGCCTCGGCCTAAACTTTAAATTACTACAACAGTACGTATACGCGGATTCGTTGGTCGCTACCAATTACTAGCTTGTACCTTCGTATGTAAAAAGGTGCGGTGGCTAATGTTTCTTCCATGAAATTTTCACCGCTATGTCATGCAATTTAATTGATTAGCTGTAGCTTTCGGTTGGATTAATAAAGATGAAGTTGGGATAGAGTTTCCAGAGGAATCAGTCATTGAATGAGGGGCTTGCTTGTAGGGTATAGGCTGCCCTAATCTCTCCTCTCTTTTTTTGGTGAAACAAGAGAGCATTGCGCGAACATATTCATGATTCATCCAAGCGAAAGCTTATATGGATCGCTTTGGTTGAATTTATGTTGAAGATTAAGATTTTGTCCCGTGCGTTTTTCGTCGCCAGAAGTCTGACTCAATGTTGTGTTGACATATAGTCCAAGCTCCTCTACTTGAAGGTCCTTGAATTATAACTTACAATATTGTAGCTTGTCTTCTGCTAAGCATATGGTCTACCAACTATAAATGGGAGTCTTGTAAATGACGACCTGATGGCTAATTGTTTGGTATAATGTGATAATTTTGATGTTCGGCTGTGGTCAACCAGAATGTTTATATATAAAAGGACTCCTATTTGTAAAAAAGCCACATTCCCAACCGACATTGCTTCAAAGTTGGTTGTGTATGAGTATTCCAGATCAAGTTATTGACAGACCATACTCGATCAGTTGTATATAGGTCGGGTATGACCTTTGTTCATTTAAATGAGTCATCAAAGAGTAATTTTCGAGTGTTTTGTGTACAAATTAAGGTTGTAATCGCATTCAATTAGTCTAATTAAACCATCATCAATCAATCTGTTAAAATAAAAAGGAGGAACTCAACCCAATTAGGCATACAATTGCCACCATCTTAAGTAGACGTGTAAAGGTGGTGGCAAAACTACCAAAATTAAGACAAAATATTAAATGAGTTTTTTGATGTCAGAAAAACCTCCAAATTAGAGTCAGTATTAAAAAGCAGACCCCATATAGCAACACTATGCCACCCATTCCCGAGCCCTTACAAACCCTACAAGAGAAGCTAATAAGGTCGATTAAAAGAAAACAAGTAAGGTGGCAAATTCAGATTGAGATTAATTGAGAAATACATAAGATACAAAAATGTAGTTACAAGTGGAAAAGATGTGAATGGCGGGTCCAATAAATAAGACCCAAATTTAAGTGACATGTGTCCCACTCTCATTACTCAACTCATCTGCCTCTCACCATTATTCAATTTATTTCTGGTCCCCTTCCCCTTTATATCCTTCCCCTCTCTTCTTTCCCCAATTCGACCCACACTCTCCTTTGCTCTATTTCCATTTGGTTACACAACAAAACCATGCCTCCCACTTCTCCGGACTTGAACAACTCCGTCAAGCTCAAGTACGTCAAGCTTGGCTACCAATACCTCGTCAACCATATCCTCACCCTCCTCCTCGTCCCCCTCATTGCGGCCGTGGTCGTCCAGATCCTCCGGATGGGCCCTCACGACCTCCTCAGGATGTTTTGGTCTCTCCAGCTCGACGCCGTCCAAGTCTTGTGTTCTGTTTTCCTCATAATCATCATCTCCACTGTTTACTACATGTCCAAGCCCCGCACCATCTTCCTGGTGGACTACGCGTGCTACAAGCCCCCCGTGACGTGCCGCGTCCCGTTCTCCACCTTCATGGAGCACTCCAGGTTGATCCTCAAGGACAACCCGAAGAGCGTCGAGTTCCAGATGCGGATACTCGAGCGCTCCGGCCTGGGGGAGGAGACCTGCCTCCCCCCGGCCATCCACTACATCCCTCCCACCCCGAATATGGACGCTGCCCGGAAAGAGGCAGAGCTCGTCATCTTCTCCGCCATGGACTCGCTCTTCCTGAAGACGGGTCTTAAGCCCAAGGACGTTGATATTCTGATTGTGAACTGCAGCCTCTTCTCTCCCACCCCGTCCCTCTCCGCCATGGTCATCAACAAGTACAAGCTCCGCAGCAACATCAGGAGCTTCAACCTCGCCGGGATGGGCTGCAGCGCCGGCCTCATCTCCATCGACCTCGCCCGCGACCTCCTCCAGATGCATCCCAACTCCAACGCCGTCGTTGTCAGCACCGAGATCATCACCCCGAACTACTACCAGGGGAACGAGCGGGCCATGCTGCTCCCCAATTGCCTCTTCCGGATGGGGGGCGCCGCGATCCTGCTCTCCAACCGGAGCTCGGAGAGGCGGCGGGCAAAGTACAGGCTCGTCCACGTGGTGAGGACGCACAAGGGAGGGGACGACAAGGCCTTCCGGTGCGTGTTCGAGGAGGAGGACAAGGAAGGGAAGGTGGGGATCAACTTGTCGAAAGACCTGATGGCGATAGCGGCGGGGGCGCTCAAGTCGAACATCACCACGATAGGCCCTCTTGTCCTGCCCGCGTCGGAGCAGCTGCTTTTCTTAGTCACGTTAATAACTCGTAAGATCTTCAACCCCAAGTGGAAGGCGTACATACCGGACTTCAAGCAGGCGTTCGAGCACTTCTGCATACACGCAGGAGGGAGGGCCGTCATCGACGAGCTGCAGAAGAACCTGCAGCTGTCGGGGGAGCACGTGGAGGCCTCCAGGATGACGCTGCACAGGTTCGGGAACACGTCGTCGTCTTCGCTGTGGTACGAGATGAGCTACATAGAGGCGAAAGGGAGGATGAGGAGAGGCGACCGGGTGTGGCAGATCGCGTTCGGGAGCGGGTTCAAATGTAACAGCGCAGTTTGGAAGTGTAACAGAACCATAAAGACGCCAACAGACGGCCCGTGGGCCGACTGCATCGACAAGTACCCGGTGCACATTCCTGAAGTCGTCAAGCTCTAGCTTCAATTCGATTTCGACTGATCATATCCGTATTTCACCATGTTTTCTTGTGTTAATTTCTACCGCATATTTCTTACTGATCAAATTTGCATAGAGGACGACAGGGCCAAAACTTGCTAGTTGTTTCGAAATTTATTATTTTTTGTTTTGTTTTGTTTATTTTGGATTAATCAATCATCGAACAAGTAGTGCTGCAAAGTTTGGAGCAGGAAATAGTTGTTTTGTCGTGACTTGATTATTGGAATAATGCCATGTTTAACCATTGACTGTAAATATGCCATTTATATATCAGGATTTGATTAAAGATTGGTCACTTTCAGCAGCAACTATCATACTCCAATAGTGTAAGTGAACAAACATGTGCATCGTCCAACAAGAGGCAAGGTGTTGATCCTGACCTATTCTTTTTCTACTGTATGTTTGGATTGAAATCACTCATCGATCTCTGTCTCTCAACCGCATCAATTGACCACTCTTCATTGCATTCATTACTTGTTGATGGCAAAGTGTACGTAGGATGTAAATTTTGACAGTGACGATATCGAATATTTGTATTCGAACTTGATGCTCTTCATGTTATAGGAAAATAGAAATTGGATGGGTGCATACATGGATTTAGATTATGTAATTCAAAGCTTATTTATTTGATGTTTTATTTATCCTCATGGGTGCCTGAATAATAAGCGGAAATAAATACATTGAGGCAGTTGTCACTTCCTTCTGTACATAATTAATAATAAGCAAGTGAGCCTAATGTCACTGCCTGGGAGGATTTGATCCTTTGGGCGGGTCCCTGCAGTGTCTAGGGTGAAACTTAGTGACAACGCTGAGCGTAAACCAGCCCTTCTGGCGGGGTAGCATTACTTGGCCACCAAGCAATCTTGGTAGAGGCTTCTTGGTGCGCACGGGGTTGATGTGGAATGGGTCGGCCGAGTTGGGCAGGCGGTTCTTCAGCTTAGTGGGTCGGCATGTTGTCAATGGGCGGGCTTCATTGGAGCGGCTTCGTCTTTAGCGGCGCGGACAATCAGTCCAGCCGTTCTGTAAGGGACCCATTGGAGGCTGGAGTTTTCTAAGTTACAATCCTTCTTCTACGTGGACGGGCATTCGTCGCATGTACGAGGTTGGATGCTCGTGCGTCGGGCAAGATTGCGATGATCGGGGAGACAATTGGAGTTTTTTGAGTGAGTCTCGATTGTCTAAGGTTTTAATGATGGATAGTCATAAATGTGCCCTTGAACCGTGAGGGGAAGAGGACTCCACGAACTCAAATAAGAGTTTGTGGATAACATCTAAACATATTTTTGCGAAAAATCTCTTGGATGTGAAACTAAACTTTAATTAATTATCGTACATGACTTACATAAAGAAAGGTTTGTTTTGATTGATGCATGTGAATGAGAACACCACTTACATTTCTCCCCACTCGTGCACTTGCGTGCGTCGGGTACCTAAGGTATAGTTGACTCGCAAACTAGTACATCGGTTAATTAAGTAATATTATACTTGACACGCGTCATTGTATACATCGGGTATAAATTATTGTACACCGACGAGACAATGCGTATTTGGAGAGCTCTAAGAGGATTAACAGTCAAAGTATTTTTATCAACGGTCAACGACGCTATGCTTATTTGGTCTATTACCAACACATCACAATATTGGATGCACAATGCAATATCTCGTCGGCTATACTTTTAGGGAATGGTTATACTGTTGAGGGAAGTTAATTATGACCAAACTTTTATCCACGTAGCACTACACTAATAAATAAAATTTTATCGGTAGAAATAGACGAATGGGGGGATTGGTGGGTTTGACATGAATGTTTATGATTCATTAATGAGTCCAGCTGAGTATTAAATGAAAGTGACAGCAATCTCATGTCCAAAATAGATGAATAGATCCAAGAGTTAGGATTTGGTTCAATAATTCTCCACTCAACCGCATACACTTAACTTAAGGGACGGATCGACAATAAAAATATGCAGTTGATCGTTAATTTGATTATGAAACCCGTGTTTATTTCAGTGAATTAATACACCATTGTTTAATGACTTCATCACAACCTGTATGTATTCATCGTCCAACTACAAATTTAATTACATACCTAACACCTAAAACAGAAACCCTGTTCAACAAGTAACTTGTATTTGACCTTGAACTGAAATGAAACCTAATATAGAATAAAATTGCAACAATGGATATGTCTGAAATGCTTTGCACATGCGTTACATATCATTTGTAGAAGTAAGATTTAATTTTTCAAATGAAAGGTTCTGTTGTACGTGCTCTGCGATCGATCTCAGTCAAATGTATAGTTGAACTTGGAACAGTGAAGAGTCAGGAGGGTTGGTAGCTACATGAACCTTTACATTAATTATGTGTTGCTGGTTTCTGGGCCTCGGTGTCTTGCTTCTAATAAGGTCTTGGGTCTTGGATTTCTCATATTGAGATGTGAAATGATGATTACTTTGGATTCATAAATATGGACCAACAACTCCGTGTGGTGGTAGCTATATAGTGGCCGCATCGCAGCCTTATCTTGGTGCCCTAACTGCTCACCTACCACCACAGCTGCAACCAGTTGGAACTTGAAACAGATCCAAAAGAGTTGGAAATTTGTAATATGTGTGAGAATGAAACTAGGAGTGCTACTGTAATTTGATAGTACATATTTTGTAATTAATTGCCAATTGGATTAATGTTACCAATTTTTCAAGACTACCCAGAATTAAGTTTTTAGTAAATTTTACCAACCTAATGGAATTAAAAGGTCGTCGGTGTGGCCTTTTCTTCTTAACTTGCTTTCCAAGCTCGGGTTTTGTCAGCCTAGGGTAATCGTCAGTCTTAATGGTTTGAGTCTTGTGGGATCAATATGGCATTTTTAGAACCATAGGTTGCGTTTCAACAAAAGGAGAGAATAGAGAGGGAGAGGAGGAGGAAAGGAAAAAAGGTCAACATTTTGAAATTTTAAATGACAATAAGGGTATTTTAGTCGTTTCACCTTTGAAGTTTATTAAAAAGCTAACGGAATGTAACTATCACGAGGAAAAAAATTTCTTAGCGCACCTGTCACAACAAAAAAATAGTTAATTAAAAATAATGTCAAGTAAAGTGCAGTTTTGTGAGTCTATCCTTGGAATTAAAAGTCTTGCTTTCCAAGCTCGGGTTATGTGAGGCTTAGGTCCGTTTGATCTCATAATGCACATCTACTGTCTCACATTCTTTTATTGTGACGAGCGGGCATATTTTTTGGGCCTTTTGTTTTGTACTGAGAAATCTAGCAAGCGATCCCCTCTTGCCGAACCTTTTCATTCTTTGTGTAAAGGGCCTCTCTGCTCTAATTTCCACTTATGAGAGGATGGGGTAGCGTCATGGGTGTATGGTTGCTATGGGAGCTCCATCCTTAACCTTAAGTTGAGGTAGAAGAGGATCATCTGGGAGGACATCATTCTAGCAACATAATGTTATTGAAGTCTTTAGTTATTTTCCGTTCTAAGAGTCGGGATCAGATTTATTTCCTTGTTGGGTTTTAAGGCTGCTAAGGACGCTGCGGCCTACCTTGATCTTCCCAACCTGATGCGGGGGAATAGAAAGGCAGCACTGGGTACATTTGGGATAGAATCATGTACAGGGTTTTCGAGTAGGAGGGGCGTTTTTTGTATGAGGCAGGAAAAGAGTAGAATGTATGTGATGTCGGGCTGGAGGATAATATTGAGTAGAATGTAGCTCGGTTTCGTGGAAGGGGTTGGGTCGGAAGCACGACATTGTGTGGCAGGATTCGTGCATCTACTCACCTCACGATTCCCTCCATTATAGTTGGGTTTGTACAATAAACGGGAATGGAATATCCCACTTTTTACGTGATTGTTTATCTCGTTGGGGTGTCAAATGGGCGGTATTGTCATTTTAACCATCTTGGGAGGCCTATGGAAACCATCGACATAGCTGTAATCTGGTAGATCATTTGGACAGACCAATTGATGAACATTTGGAGCTAGTAGTGTTTCAGGTTTCATCCAAGTGAGCTTGCACACAAGGCATGCCTTCGGTTTCCTATAACCTTGCCTGACTACTCAATTACTTGCACAATTCCCTCTAAATACCTATCCATCTCTCTTTGCACAATTGAAAGTAGTGTAACAAAATAATCCGATACAAACAACGAATTGAGGGTATTATATATAATTTGTTTGTCTCTATCCATTTTAAATAGGAATGAGATACTACTCATTCCATGCTTGAGTAGATTATTTCTTCAATCTTTGTTACACTTAAGAGTCTTAAGCTTTTGTCTATGGGCCACAGTTTAATATACTCATAATTTCTACTGTAACAGTTGAAGACCTAATAAATAGTAACAACATTCATATGAACTTCAAGGCTTTTCATGATTGCACTGCACCGGACACGTTGCTTCTTTTCCGAAACTTAAGTGATATTGCATCAGAAATGGGTTTAAATTCAACTCCGGAATGAGAAGAAACAATAGAAATCAGTCACAAGCCATTACCAGCACCACTTAAGAACACTATATTTAATTGGATTAAGGAAATTTATATTGGTGCACTTACAGATTCCAATAACAATCACTGGCGTTATAAATTCATACCTAAAATACAGTAGCCACGTGGTGTAGAAAAGCTATCTCCCCATGATTGACTTTAAGCATACCCGGCCATTCCCACAGTTGAGCTTGCACGATTGGCTTTATGAACTGGCTTGGTAGTGGCCTTGGTGAAATACATGTAGAAATATACATTCAGAACCATTGTGGCGACCACAAAGACTGCTCCTGCAATAAAAACACCTTTCCGTAATGCCTCACATGACAAGTTCTGAGCATATATCATTCCACGGTACTTGGTGTGGTAGGCATTCTTAGTTGCACCTGCAATTAGACATGCTTCTGCAACCAGAAAAGTTGCCCTGCATATGTAGAAAATCCAAGAAAACTTTTAATATTTCTACTTGTAAGGTGACAATGCATGTGACATGACAACCCCAATCCTATTTTGGAAGAAATATTCAAGAGTTAAATTGTGTGGCAAACAATTCTATAGAACTTTTTATTAATTTTTGACCTTATATGATTAACTTCTTCATACTCTTGAATTTGAAGAAAGTGGAACAATTATTTTGGGAGTACCATAATTTTCTGCTCATACTGCAGCAGTTAATGATATGGATCAGAACATGGTGGCAACTACAACAGTTAAAAACACTCTAAGAAGCAAAAATGATAAAAGCAGACAGAACCAAAAATCATTTCAGTTTTAGTAAGTAAAATAACACATCAGAATTGAAAGGAAAAAAAAAACAAATAGCACCAGGGAATCCATGATCAATTAATTTATACTTGAATCAATCACAAGTATTGAAATTGATAGCTTATTCAATGATTGTCAATTTGACAATTATTGAAGATGCATCTGAATGGATTGCCCTAAGAAAGACGTAAATACAGCAAGAATGAAATATTATAAATTCTTACCATGATGAGACAAAATATATAATGGCCCAAGCTCGATCGCTCCCAGGTGTTAAAGGTCTCCCAAAACACATGCATTTCGTCACACCCATTAGTAGTGATTGACCTGATAGAAGAAACAAGAAACCACCCACTCCATAACCAGTTGCAACATCTGACTTGTAGGCACAGTATGAGGTATTTGTGATTTCGTCTAAATGTACGATGCCCTGTTTTTCAAAAATAAAGTTTCTTTAATGATAAGTACAACTCAAAAAAATCACATACTAATAGTATATTAATTGGGGATGTCAGCAGTCAAGCAAAAGATCCTTTCATTTTAAACCAAATGTACATTTTCTATGCAAAATGACAGGCCATATAAAACAGAAGGCCTTGGTTGATGAGTCAAATTGCAATTTTGAACACTCGAGTACCAGAACAGGATAATCTGTTCTAGATTGTATAGAGCATATAACATAGGATAAACCATATACAACAGATGGCATATAATTGCACTATAAGCACATGCCATCTATGGTTCTGGTTCAAAGAAAGGCGAAGATGATGCAAAATATTAAACCAAAGCATCCTTCATTACAAGCCATTCATGCAAAATCCCATAAAGCACATGAGCTCATACATATTTAGTTCAAAGAAATGTAAAAGCATTGTTATTTAAGTAAACAAAAGAACAGTCTTCCTCTCCCTCTGTCACTCACATACTACATCCATAAAAAGGATGCACCCTGACTAAACTGGAGAGGAGAAGCATCAAACAGTAGAGTTGAATGGGTGTACATCTGGCACATTCCATATTCACAGATCTTAAAATGTTATGAGAGAACAAATATCAAAGACCCTATGTAGTAAGTAATGCACACATTACTAAATCAATTGACAAATTGAATGCAATGAATTGACATATGTTCCAGGTGACAAGGTAAATCTATGTTTTAAATCTTTTCTTGCATTAAAATGTAATTTCAATTTTTAATTCAAAACTGGAAGAGGATTTAAATTGCAAGAATGAAGAATCAATGCATAGTTGAAACTAGTAAAATGTTCCCATAAAGGTCAGTTAATATACCCAGACCATACAAAATTTCTACAAGTTGAGTAGCTACAGAACCACACCACCAACAGAATAAGAGTAATTCCAATTTGCATACTTGAGAATCCAAAAGGTAACGAACTGACCTAAGGTAGTGTTTGCATAAGTATTTGGGTTCAAGAATGCTTGAGCTCTCTTTGATAATAATTAAATAAACACCAAATCAGCTTCATTCCACAGAACAAATTTATGTCGCCTAATACTCCAAAAACTAGAGAAATTAACACCTCTGAATTGGTCATCTAAACCATGAATCGCGCATTTCAGAGGAAGAACACAACAAGAAAAGAAACAGCAAATCAAATACACAGATCTCAGTCACTAACACCACACACAACCACAGCTTAATGATGAAAAAAGGAAAGAGAGAGAGAGATAATTACAGTGCTTCGTCGTCTCTCGGCAGCAATAGAGAAACCGAAGGCGACCAGGCAGAGAAGGACCACCATAAGGTGGACCAGGGTGGAGCTCCTCCCTTCCCCCATTATCGTCGTCTTCGAGACACTAAACCCTAGCAGCAGCTAAGAGAGTGGAGTGTAGATAAGTGTGAAGTAGAGAACTTGCTTTCTATAATTTCTACCCAGTGAATGTGAAAGTGGACTGGAGACTGGAGGACAGAGTTGAAAGTTGGTAAAGGCTCTTCTCTCGGGGAAAATACTAATGAGGACATATCATATCATATATAGTCCCACGCGCCCCCGAAGCGATGATCAATCACGCGACTCAGCTTCCGAAACTTGGATATCACGCGTTTGGTACACGCCAACACAGGAACGTGAAGGATAATCAAGTTGGTGCACTACAGCCGCGGACATTCCAGCCGGGTTTCAAGGGAATTATCCTACGCGGCCATAACCAGATTGTTACCGTGGGATCCTTCATTTATCTACCGGTTTGGGATGATTTGACAATCTCGACCTTGTTCTTATTAGAGCCGGAGTGCAAATTTCTCGTTTCTATTAAAGCTAAATTTCCTCGTCGTGTTTGAAATTTTTTGATTTTTCATTTTCAGCTCAAAATAATGTTAAAACCTATTTATTTTTTGATATTTTTTATTAAAATTATCATTTTAATACAAAATATACTTAAAATATTATTATTTCATTATATGGGGATTATAAAATATTATTTTAATAAAAATATATACTTAAATATATTATTTTTTATTACATATGTATTTTTCATTAAAAAAAATATTTTTATATATATCGGGGCAGAAACGGGTAGAAATATCATATCTCATTTTCGTAGGGTCGGCTCAATCATTGTCGAGGCCTAAAGTAAAATATATAAACAAAGAATTATGGCCTATGTTTTTATATCTAACCTTTATTTTGGAGCTTTTTAGAAAAAATGAGTTCAAATTATTAAGAGAATTTGACATATTTTTAGTGGGCCTAAAGCGCTTGCTTTAGTTGCTACCCCCTAGAGTCGGTCCTGCATTTTCGGTCGGATTTGGGGATTTTTCACCCCATTTTCATCCGGGTTTGGGATCACCATCGGGGCAGAGAATATTGACATCCTTAATCATGGGATGGACTCGGATACGAACGTCCTTTATTGTACAAATCTTAGAACAAATGACAATTGTCAGATCATAAGAAGCAACAGCATGGATTAAACGCGATGAAACACGCTAAAATAGAGATGAAATCAGTCAACGAGGTTATATGAGTCTTTTCGAAAGCCCATTAACTCAATTGCTTCCTGAAAAGAAGGGACGATAATCATGAAATCGTGTATAAATCATGGGTTGAACGAGTCATTCAACACATGTTTCAAACTCAGATCCCAAATTGATCAGTAATATGATACTTCGAGAAGAATACGATGGCGGTTATTGAGATATGCGGCATTGAATCGTTGTTCAACGGTGAGTTCGATCTTATAATAGGCTTATATTCATTAGTAGATTCGAATCTATTTTTACTGATTACACATGGTTTACTTTATAGATTGTCCAACAATCGAGAACATGACCAATCACTAAACATAAGAAGAAGGTAATTGAAATTTTTTTGCATGCTCTTAATAATTTAAGAACCGATTATGCTCTTAAAGCTCAAATAAGATATGCACTGATTATGTCTCATTTCGAATTTGCTCTACAGGATCCCTAAGTACCATAATGGATCTTACTGAAACAATTGAGAAGCCATGTATTAAAGATATAATATAATTGGCAATTTTTTAACAATTGATCATTATAGATTAATTTTTGATGATTACAATACTTGACTAACTGGTAGACGAGACAACGAGATGGACGATCGATGAAAATGGTGACTATTTACCAAAATGTCCGACATGTATCAAACCAACAATTGGAATGAGGTTTCCTGATCTCCATGTCGGTATCAATATCTACAAACAATATTAGAGATATTGTGGTTTCATATCCCGACTTGGTACCTAAAAATCAATAAAATATGTGATAACGTTCAAGTATGTGATTTGTGCAACGGAGGGTGAGCGTGTTGCCCGAACTACTGAAAATGACGAAGAGTTCCGACATTAGACAAAGAGAAGGTGCATCACAACCCGAACTAGATGTCGCGCCATGATCTCATCGAAGTTGGTTGGGGATGGATAGTACATTATTGTGAAATTCTTGGAGGCACACAATCATCCATTTTACAACCAGGAACATTTCCAAGAGTTACGTGGCAATCGATCCCTAAATGACACATAGAGACTAGTTATAATGGACGGTCAGAAGGCGAACATCAAAGCGACAACGACATACAATATATGCAGCTCTATAGTAGGTGGACATGAATATGTCGGAGCGACCGTTGTTGATTCCATAACTGCCAAAGGGACTTGAAGGTTTACATATCGAATGCGGATGTCCATATAGTAATAAACGATTTCATTTATGATCAACGGGCTGATGCAGACTTTTATTTTGAGTACAATGTGGACGAACATGATCGGTTAACAAGGTTGTTCTGGGCAGATGGTCAATCAAGAATGAATTGTGCAAAATGAGGAGATTGTATCTTATTCGACTTGACATATAGAACCAATAAGTAAACAATACAAAGTGTCATTCAATTCAATATTTTTGAAATAAGGTTACCTGACTAACTGTGTCATTTGATAAATCATAGGTACTCGATGGTTTTTGTCACATCACTGGCGTTGACAACCGTGGTCGATGTGTCAGTTTGGGGCAGAGCTTATCTCAAAGGAAGACATCCAGTCTTTTGTCTGGGTATAAGAAGGAAAAAAATTGAAGAATGTGCTCCTTCCAATCCACCAATTCAACAATCGGACACTCTATTCTAGAAGTTAGAAGACTAGGGAGATCCAGATGAATATATGTGGAACAGTGTGGTGAACGTGGGCTAATTCATTCCTCACCTTCATGCACTTCTTCGAGATATGGTAATAGAAGCGATGTTAAGACCGACCATCAACTATCAGACGATGAAACCAAAGACCCTGACGATTCAAACATTCAAACAGGGCGGACCAGTATTCACCAGGTCTTTGGCCTCCTGAATCAGACTCTATCAACTTTAATAGGACTTCTGATACAAACAAAGGCATTACAGATGAGTAGGATGAGGAAGGAACCGACGGTGATGGTGGGGTAGAAGAATCAAAACAAGAGTTGGACGAGTCCAATGAAGGTAATGATGGGTACATGGGTGATAACGAGAAGTAATTTCGTGAAGGAATTATTTGAGGGTTCCAATCATATAATTTCATGCACATACAAGAAATTAACCTCAAATATCCGAATTAATTTGGATCTTGCATGATCATGAATTGATCACGAGATTTTATACTAGAATAAAACTTTAAGTTTACCTTAATTCAAAATCTCTCTGTTACTAAATAATATTTAGTAACCTCTAAAGAACGTCCACACAGGAAGAGCAATCTGGGGATACTCACGACGACCCTTGCTAGAAGATCGAAGCAAGCAAAACGGACGGAGCGAGGGGAGAAGGGTGGCCGAAATCGGCTAGGAGAGAGAGAGAAAGTGACGACTAGGGTTTTGGAAAATAATTCCCTTAAATTTCATATCTGAAAATTACTCTTTTATAACCCTTATTTGGACTTTAATTAATTAAAGGCCTTAATGGGCTTAAAGCCCAAAGTTTTTAATTAATTATGTAGAGAAGACTATTCTGGCTTAGCCCATTATGGCTAGGCCCAATTTAGCTAATTTAATTAAATCTATTTAATTAGATTATAATTAATTAGTCGTGCTAAACCGTTCTTGATTTCCGGTTTAATCCTAAACCGAAATCAGTCTAATCCGGTTTAATCCAAAACCGGATTTTGTCTCTCTCATGATTCCTCCATATGATTCCATCCATTTTACTCAACCTTTAGTGTGTGACCCTCTAGGCTCACGACACGTCGGCGGACTGGTAAAATTACCATTTTACCCTTTCCATCATGAGTGGCCTCTAGCAAGACATCATGATTACCCAACGCTTGTGATTATCGAGATTTCGACTTAACCTTGTCATACATGAATCTATCATTTTATCCTCTTGATATCTTTGACAACCACGAGGCATAGACAAGTCATCCTCGTTCTATTGTCCTGTTTCTTGATTCTGAGTTAACTGAATTATAACTGATACTACGTATCGACTGCATGGCCATGCTATTGTATTTCAGTTGTACTCATCAAGTGGCCTAAGCTGATATCTGCTCACACGTCTGTATGAGGGATAAATCATTCAGCGATCCATTGAGTCAACTTATGTAACTTGTGATCGAGCCAATCACAGTCGTTATTGTAACCCTTTTATAGGAGACGTTAGACTGAGTCAAACTCGTCACTCATTACATATTGACCTCAATGGTCCTTCCGTCTGAGGATGTGATTTCATGAGCCGACATATGAGTATGTTCATGACTGTGTCTATGTAACATACTCGCGATCGGGTCGTCCTATATCACCCCTGACTGGTGATACTATGACCTAACTCTGGCCCCCTTCTGGCCATGATCAGTAGAGCGTGATCATTTAGAGTTAACCTCATACCGATCGCTTCTTATGAAGCTATTCTGATCGGGGACTGCTTAAGTAAGATTTTATCTGATTTGCAGATCTACTATTGTGTGTTGACACATCAATGATACAAATCAAATCATACTTAAGATATTACTACAAAACTTAGTAATATGAATGCCGATTTTATTTTAATTAATAATCTTTATTACATGATTAGATTGAAAATACATTGTGCTAGGGCACAAAAACCCAACAGTCTCCCACTTGCCCTACACCCAATTGGTATTCCAATCTAAACCCATTCCCCTGACATGTTCCTCATGCTTAGGCTGCGGTAGTGCCTTAGTCAAGGGGTCAGCTAGATTATCATACGTTGAAACGTAGCTTATCTCTACTTCGCCTTTATCAACCATCTCTCTGATGATGTGATACTTTCTCTCGACGTGCTTGGTCCGATTGTGAAATCTGGGCTCTCTAGCAAGTGCTACGGCCCCCGTGTTGTCACACCTTAAGCTCATGAGATCAAACGTTCGCGGCAGCACATCTAATCCTCTCAAGAAGCTCCTGACCCACACCGCTTCCTTAGCTGCTTCTGATGCAGCTATGTATTCCGCCTCCGTGGTGGAGTCGGCTATTGTCGCTTCCTTAAAGCTTTTCCAACTGAAAGCTCCCCCGTTGAACATGAGCACATACCCGCCTTAAGACTTAAAGTCATCTAGTTCTGTTTGAAAACTAGCATCAACATATCCAGTGACGCTTAGTTCTCCTTCTATCCTGCCATACACTAAGAAGGCGTCATTTGTTCTCCTCATATACTTGAGGATACACTTGACGGTAGTCTAGTGATCTTGGCATGGGTTAGACTGAAATCTGCTGGCACAGCTGAGGGCAAACGATACGTCAGGCCTCGTACAGATTATGGCATACATAATGGATCCCACTGCCGAGGCATACGGGATTCCATTCATTTTCTTAAGCTCATCATGTGTTTTAGGACACTGTTTCTTGCTGAGCTTGATGTCATGTCTTACCGGGAGGTTCCCTTTCTTAGAGTCAAGCATTGAGAATCTTCTCAACACTTAAACCTAAAATTCTCTTGGATCGATCTCTGTAGATCATGATCCCTAGAATGTAAGCGGCCTCTCCTAAGTCCTTCATGATGAACCCGAACTCGAACCCGAACTCTTTTACGGCTTCATCGAACCGTAAGTTCCAACTCCTGGAAGCTTGCTTTAACCCATAAATGGATCATTGCAGCTTACGCACCTTTTCGGGATGTTCTGGATCGACAAAACCTTCTGGCTGGGTCATATAGACATCCTCCTGCAAATTCCCGTTAAGTAATGCGGTTTTGACGTCCATTTGCCATATCTCGTAATCGAAATATGCTGCAATGGCTGACATCATCCGAATTGACTTAATCATAGCTACTTTGCGAAAAAGTCTCATCATAGTCCATGTCTTGGACTTGACGATAACCTTTTGCATCCAGTCTTGCTTTGTACGTCTGAGGCTTTCCGTCCATATCTTTCTTTAACTTAAATATCCACTTGCAACCTATGGGTTTTATCCCAGGTGTGCTGTCTACTAAGTTCCAGACCTGATTGTCTTTCATGGGCTTCATTTCCTCATCCATGGCATTCTGTCATTCTTTTGAGTTGGGACTGGCCAAGGCTTGCTGAACTGTTGCGGGATCATCCTGATCTACAACTATCAAGTCATTACCCTCTGTGGCTGGTAAAACCATATCTCTGATTGGGTTTTGACGAGATCTTTCAGACCTCCTTGGTCCTACAGGAGTTTCTGTTGTAATATGACTTGGATCATTTACTTCATCGGATACTTCTATATCCTCTTTAGGCTGTTCCGTGTCTTCTCGAATTTCTTCAAGAAGCACAAGACTCGCACTAGGTTTCTTGGATAAAAATTCTCTTTCCAAGAAAACCCCACATCGAGCAACAAAGACTTTGTTCTCTTCGGGTTTGTAGAAGTAGTACCCCATGGTTCCTTTGGGGTACCCTACAAAGACACACTTATCTGCCTTGGGTTCGAGTTTATCACAAAGCAACCGCTTGACGTAAACGTCGCACCCCCAGATCTTGAGGAAAGACAACTTGGGAGATTTCCTTTGCCAAACCTCAAATGGAGTGGTCTCCACTGCCTTTTTAAGTGCCCGATTCAAAATGAATGCGGCCGTTTCTAGGGCATGGCCCAGAACGATACTGGAAGGTCGGCGTGACTCATCATGGAACGAACCATGTCAAGTAGGGTTCTGTTCCTCCGTTCGGAAACACCATTCTGCTGAGGGGTTCCTGGCGGAGTTAATTCTGAGAGTATACCGTTATCCCTTAGGTGACTGAGAAATTCATGATATAAGTACTCACCACCTCGATCGGAACGAAGTACCTTTATACTTTTACCAAGCTGGTTCTGTACTTCATTATGGAATTCCTTGAATTTATCAAAGGATTCCGACTTATGTCTCATTAAATAGGCATACCCATACCTACTGAAATCGTCGGTAAAGGTTATGAAGTATTTAAAACCTCTCCTGGCTTGTGTACTCATGGGCCCACATACGTCTGAATGTATTAGACCCAGGAGATCACTCGCCCTTTCACCTAAGCCGCCAAAAGGCGCATTTGTCATCTTTCCCATAATACAAGATTCGCATCTCTCGATTGGTGTGAATTCAAACGGGCTTAATAGCCCACACTAATGAAGTGTCGAGACGCGTTCTCGCCTATGTGGCCTAGACGACAGTGCTACATCACTGTCTGGTTTAAGTCATCTGACTTCAACCTCTTATTTACGTTATAGTTTGAACTGTAGTTAGTGTTATCAATATTTAAAATATATAATCCACCAACCATAGATGCAGTGCTTGATAAAGTAAATAAGTCATTGTCTATGGCAAATACAAAACCAAGTTTGTCCAAACTGGACACTGAAATAATATTCCTACTAAATGTAGGTACACATAATACATCGTCCAATACTAAAATAAGCCCTGTGGGCATCCTAAGACCAACAGAACCGTCCAATACTTCCCGTTCCGGCCGATCGACCCGTGGCGCGGCCGGGGTTAGCCTCTCTACTAGCCTCGGCCTCCCTCGGGTCTCGATCCTGATCTTACTCGATCAATTAAATTTTTCGGCAACATTAAAAAAAATTCCAGCAATTAATTCATTAACCAAAACATAGAATTTGCAATTTTTCAAATTCACAATACCGAATTAAATCGCAAAATTAAATCTAGCATGGCATGCTCGAATACAAAATCATGCATAACCAAGGCTCTGATACCAGTGAAGGAATTATTTGAGGGTTCCAATCATATAATTTCATGCCCATACATGAAATTAACCTCAAATATCCGAATTAATTTGGATCTTGCATGATCATGAATTGATCACGAGATCTTAGACTAGAATAAAACTTTAAGTTTACCTTGATTTAAAATCTCTTTGTTACTAAATAATATCTAGTAACCTCTAAAGAACGTCCACACATGAAGAGCAATCCGGGGATACTCACGACAACCCTTGCTAGAAGATCGAAGCAAGCAAAACGGACGGAGCGAGGGGGAGGAGGGTGGCCGAAATTGGCTAGAAGAGAGAGAGAGTGACAGCTAGGGTTTTGGAAAATAATATCCTTAATTTTCAGATCTGAAAATTACCCTTTTATAACCCTTATTTGAACTTTAATTAATTAAAGGCCTTAATGGGCTTAAAGCCCAAAGCTTTTAATTAATTATGTAGAGATGCCCATTATGGCTAGGCCCAGTTTAGCTAATTTAATTAAATCTATTTAATTAGATTATAATTAATTAGTCCTGCTAAACCGTTCTTGATTTCCGGTTTAATCCTAAACCAAAATCGGTCTAATCCGGTTTAATCTAAAACCAGATTTTGTCTTTCTCATGATTCCTCCATATGATTCCATCTGTTTTACTCAACCTTTAGTGTGTGACCCTCTAGGCTCACGACACGTCGACGGACTGGTAAAATTACCATTTTACCCTTTCCATCATGAGTGGCCTCTAGCAAGACATCATGATTACCCAACGCTTTTGATTATCGAGATTTCGACTTAACCTTGTCGTACATGAATATATCTTTTTATCCTCTTGATATCTTTGACAACCACGAGGCATAGACAAGTCATCCTCGTTCTATTGTCCTGTTTCTTGATTTTGAGTTAACTGAATTATAATTGATACTACGTATCGACTGCATGGCCATGCTATTGTATTTCAGTTGTACTCATCAAGTGGCCTAAACTGATATCTGCTCACACGTCCGTATGAGGGATAAATTCTTCAGCGATCCATTGAGTCAACTTATGTAACTTGTGATCGAGCCAATCAGAGTCGTTATTGTAACCCTTTTACAGGAGACGTTAGACTGAGTCAAACTCGTCACTCATTACATATTGACCTCAATGGTCCTTCCGTCTGAGAATGTGATTTCATGAGCCGACATATGAGTATGTTCATGACTGTGTCTATATAACATACTCGCGATCGGGTCGTCCTATATCACCCCTGACTGGTGATACTATGACCTAACTCTGGCCCCCTTCTGGCCATGATCAGTAGAGCGTGATCATTTAGAATTAACCTCATACTGATCGCTTCTCATGAAGCTATTCTGATCGGGGACTGCTTAAGTAAGATTTTATCTGATCTGCAGATCTACTATTGTGTGTTGACACATCAATGATACAAATCAAATCATACTTAAGATATTACTACAAAACTTAGTAATATGAATGTCGATTTTATTTCAACTAATAATCTTTATTACATGATTAGATTGAAAATACATTGTGCTAGGGCACAAAAACCCAACAATTCTACTAAAGCTTGTAATGTTATTTGTTGATGTTGAGACATTGTGTGACTTGAACATTACTATATTGTTTACCTTTGAATAAAAAATTTAAAAAATTGAAACATGCATGATGTGCAAATTATAGATGAAACCAAAATAAATATAAGCATGAGCAAAATCACAATTCAAATAAGTACACGAAAAATACTCAGTTTGGAGTATGACATATTAAGTACATGTTGATCATTAATCTGGGGTGTACAATATTATAAAACTTGCAAATTGTAATTAGAAGAATCATGTAAAGTAAGATGGCATAGGTAATGAAAATATAATAACGAAGCTAACGTGATTACTTGATATTGAACTTTGCACGCCAAAAGAGTTATACAATTCATGAAACATAAAATCCAAAAAAGTAAATGTTCCAAACTAAAAATATCCAACTAGATTACCGAGGTCTTCTAAACAAAAACAACCATAAACCAGTTATGTTTATTCAAAAACAAGCAAACCTAAAAAAACACAAGTCACGTCGTCACTGTGTTTTGCTGCTATCTTTTACTTTAAAATACAATGCCCAGATTTGCATAATGTTCAACTGCATGTTCATACAGGGTCTCCCATGCAATGTTCCGGCCCCAAAAGATGAGTTTGAAAAGCATTCGAACCTAAACTTGTGTATTTGAGCAACCTGCAAAAGAGGTGTAACCAGTTCGAAATGAAAAAAATGCATTGTACAATGAAATTGATAATTTTCAAATAATGTACTCACATGTACGTTGTGACAATGTAAAAACAAGTAACATACCTGATTGGTCCTTAACGCGGCCTTCCATTGTGCCAAGCCCATGTAAATCTCAGAGTGCCACGTTGCGAATATTTTGGCATCCACCATGGTGTATCTAAGCAAATGACATAATTGATCATTTAAGATAATGACACAATAAAAATACATTTCCAATGACAATGGAATATATAAATAAGTGACATATTATATAATTACCGAGCAAATGACACAATAGAAAATTGCAAAGCTAATGACAAATTGGAAAATTACATGTGCATGAGACAACAAAAGGTAAAATTGGATGTGAATCACAAATTAGAACACTACGCAAGAAAATGCTAGAATAGACAATTCAATAAAATGACACAATAGACTATATCAAATGACACAATAGGAAATACTTACAAATGACACAATAGATAATTACGATCAAGTGACACAATAGAAAATTACCAAGCCAATGACACAATAGATAATTACCGATCAAATGACACAATAGAAGATTACCGAGCCAATGACACAATAGAAGAACATTTAGTCAATGACACAAATATAAGAATACAAAACCAATGATACAATGAAAAGAACAATACAATGACACAAGATAAAACAGTAGATGTGAATGACAGAATGAAACAATTGCATGTTCATGAGATAAGTCATCATATAATATAACATCATATGTACATGACACGTTTAACACTACTAGATAAAGATCAGTAGATCGAAGATGATCACATGATCATCAAATCAGAAAGTTTCGATGAGATAATGAAAAATACTATTTAATAACACATTCAGCTGATGAACAAGATGATAAATCATGCATAATTCGAACCCTAAAAAAGAGAATAAAAGTCACCAAAAACAAAGAAAAAAAGTCAAAATAAATACAAAATTTAGATGAGACATATACACGAACCAAAGAATAAAATAAAAATGGTAACACATAACAACAAACTTGATATCCCTTTAAATTCAAGTTTCTCTATGTATTGATTTTATGTGTGGGTAAGTGGGTAACTATTAAGGTTTGCATGTCGGAAAAACCCCAAATCCAAAAACATGCATGACCCCCAAAAAATCAAATCAAGTAGATCGAAAATGTTATATGGAATATAACTTCAATCAGACATTTACCATCACTCCTCTTCTTCGGGATGTTGGCTATCCTCTGCGACTTGCGACTTGAAGACGACAAAGTCACACAACTTTGAATGCAGTTGTTGATGAACTATAAATCGAATCAGTATAGTTCTGATGAATATTCAAACGACTATTTAAGAGTACGGCGGGAGGACTACAATAATCTAAGGTTATTGATCAAAGACAATCACACAATTTTAAGTTACCTCTTATATAGAATCGTCCAAAGGATTCTAATTCAAGCTGATAATTCAAATAGCGAAATTGCGATAATAATTATTATCAGAAAATTAATCCAATAGTAAATTTGTCAGTATTATCCTTGTAAGTTGATGAAAGGACCGTCCAGCCTGTGTTTGGCTAATATATTTACATTGACTTGCCATGACAGCTGTCGTCCAATCAGAATCATAGAACTCGTGATCGAATGGATGAAAGTCGTTCGAATGTTTGTATAGTAACCTCTGTTTGTATCCGATTAGAACCCCCTTAATCATAGCTTGATTTGAGGAAGTATTATGAGATCATTGGAGGCCCATGGGTCAGCCACATGTGTAGAAGCCCATAAGTTTATGACAGCCCATTTTTCATATTAGGCCCACTGACAAAACAAGACGCAGACAGTAAGTTTGTGGAACAAAGTAATAGGCCTAAAATTTAAGGGAAAGCAGACAAATAATTCAAGTGTTTTGAGTTTGTATGGGGAAAATGAATTGAAATTGATGGTAACCACCCCAAGTATTGTGTATCACAAATTCTCTTGTTATCTCTCTGTGTCTTTATTAGTATTGACAACAAAATTGAGAGAACTTTCCAGAGGAAAATAAGGACATAAGATTCAATGATATGGTTCTTGCTCGACCCCATCAATATTGGAGCTTGTGGAGCCGAGTGAGGATGGACTGTTGTCACCTTGTAATCATTTTATTTGCATTAAATTGAGGTGGAATAAGCCTCCATTATTATGTATAAAATCGCTAGTTGAACATAAAGAATCTTCTGAAAATTGTTAAAGGATTAGTCTATAATAAATTAAAATTTATAAGAGATTAATCAGACAAATAAGAAATTTTTAAAACACTCACATTAATAATAAGTATTTGAAACAAAGTCACTAGAGTATTTTTGTGAAAACTACATCAATTTTGTCGTCTATGTATAATTAATAATTGACTTAATTTTACTTGATAAATAATTATTACTAAAAAATATTAATTATTAATAACGTTCTTTTACATTTTGCTCTAACACCGTTAAATTTTGGACGTAATTTTTTAAAAGAGTATAAAAAATTTGTTGTCGTTGGATGAAATTTTGGACAAAAACGTATTTCTTCAAAATTGGTGATCTTCTGATTCTCTTTGTTTTGATATACTATGAGCATGAAATGGAGCTCGTGTGAGAGAATTATGTTCTTCAAAAATTTTAATATATTATTTATAATTAATATTATTTTAATTATTAATTATTAATAAAAATTTCTTTCTTCAAAGTTGTTAATCTTTTGATTCTCTTGAATTTGATATACTATAAGTATGAAATGAAGCTCAGATGTGAGAGTTATGTCATTCGAAAGGTTCAATATGTTATTAATAATTTGAAAATTTTGAATTATCAATTAATATTATTTTAATTATTAATAATTAAACCGGTCTGACCAGATGTGAATGAAGATTGTTCTTAGTTGGGAGAGAAGACCTTAGGGGTATTTTGGTCTTTTAGAAAATTAAAATTTTTCATCCAAAATCTATCACGTTAGAGTAAATTGTAAGAAAACGCAATTAGCTGACCCTAATGTAAATATTTTTTTACATGTAGTAAAACATAAAACGGGACACTTTAATATGAACAAAATGTAATTAACCATTAAAATAATTATGCAATCCTTAAAAAATACATTACTGTTCCGAAACGTTTAACATGCATCCAACTCACATTTTTTACCTTTAAAATGATTTATAAGTAGGGCTAACTTATTATATACTTGTTTAAACGTTTTATGACTCTAGACTAGACTATGGTTTGAAAGAAACGGGCTTATAAACAAGAAAATGAGGCTAAAAGAGTGATACTAAATCTAATGTGATGTGTCTAAGATGTTACGTTTGAAACAAAGTGAAAGGCCAAGAAGCCAGCCCGCTCCGTTGATGATCGATATCACCACAAAACTCGACTCCTAATTTCATGATGGATAAGATAAATCGACACGTGGCAGGATCAAATGGAGCACATAGCGATAAGGCTACAAAACACAATGCCATCCTCAAATGTGGCCATCCAACGGCCAAATCACACATCAATCCTACGCCGTTGGATCTCACTGCACATTGTGCAGTTTTCGCCTATAAAACCCAAGGCCTCGGAAGCACAACGACTCTTAAGCTGATCACACTTGTCAACAGTGAAAAAAAGAGTGATGGCAGCACCAATGATGTCATCGGCCACCACCGTCGCTAGAGCCGCCCTCGTGTCCCCGACAAACTTCCTCGGCCTCAAGCCCCTCTCTCATACAAACAACCTCAGCATTGCCCCCCGCTCCAGGAACAGAGGAGTCACCCGATGCATGAAGGTAATGTCGTGTAATTTACATGTTATTTATCAACCATAGGAACGCCCGAATACGATGCAATGTTCAAATAAACACATTTTATAAGCCTAGACATAAACATCCATCTATATTGAAAGATGCATTTAAGGACAAGATCAGACTCAATTGATGAGATGACACTTTTAATTCAGTACAACGAGTTGGTGTGTATAATGTGATGACATAAATTTTGTGTAACATAAAATAATTTGCAGGTGTGGCCTCCAGTTGGATTGAAGAAATTCGAGACACTTTCGTACCTTCCACCGTTGACCCAGGAGGAATTGGGCAAGGAAGTTGACTACCTTCTTCGATCAGGATGGGTTCCTTGCTTGGAATTTGAATTGGAGGTACAATGCTAGATTGATTTGAGTGTAATTGGATTAAATGTTGATATATATGCATGAAGTTGTAAATTGGGAATGTATGTGTAGCATGGATTCGTGTACCGTGAGAACAACAAGTCCCCGGGGTACTACGACGGGCGTTACTGGGTGATGTGGAAGCTGCCCATGTTCGGGTGCACCGACTCTTCTCAGGTCTTGAAGGAAGTTGAGGAGTGCAAGAAGGAGTACCCAAGTGCTTTCATCAGGATCATCGGATTCGACAATGTCCGTCAAGTGCAGTGCATTAGTTTCATTGCACACAAGCCTACCGGTCTCTGATTTTATTTATCTTCATTGTTAATTTGAACTTGGGTTTGGAATTGGAATGTTCTTTTAAGGCTTCAATTTGTAATGTTGTTTGGGACTGCAACATTGGCTTTCATATGGCACAGAGCATAACAACTTGTCAACTGCTATCAAGGCTTCAAGTTATTACGGTAACGATGAAATTGGTTGTGATGAGAACATACCTAGCATTCATTCGATCCATCCTAAATTTCAAGATTTTCTGCATGAAAACTTTGTCTTTATCCGAACCCCTTCTAATAGACGGTCCGCATAAAATTTTGTATCATCTTTCTATTCTTAATTTGATCAAACTAGTGAAGAACTCGCTTCGTACAATATTTATAGCAATCATTTTCTCAATCAATCATAGTTTACTTCAAAACTTTTGTAAGAAATTGATTGGTAATTATTTTTTCCTCATTTTACTACATTTCAAACTAATTTAAAATATGTATGATATCACATTAGCTACACCAAATATGAGCAGAACTTTCTAAATATTATACAGCGAGAACATTTTCTTATAACTTATATCTCGAATTTAACGTTGAAAATACTCTTAAACTTTTGGACGTTAAACTTGCCCTTAACCACTTTCAACTCATCATATACATACATTACGACCCATTTTTCACCTCGTTATGGTACACGACACATATCAATCATAAAGACTCGTGTTGTACCCAATTTGAATGATATAATTGTCAAACTTATTGTACCACTATCTAAAAGTTATAGTCTTCCTCTTTGGAGGCCTACATACAAGCTCTCAAATCTTTTTTTCTTATGTATGGTTCAACTTCGTCTCCCATTGCAGCAAGCAAAAGAGCATACATAGTATATGTAACGGCTTGTTTATGGAATATGGCTCAATTGTGCACACCTCCTCAGTATCCTGAAGTGCTTAAGCCATTAAAACCTACATCGGTTCGGTGACTTCATGTATTTCAACCTCCTAGGTCAATCTTGACCCAATGTATGTTAATCACCAACTGGCTCTAAGGGTTTCTAATTTGTATTGTCTGAATGTTGACATTATTCTTCTGTCCACAACTTGCTTTCTTCTAAAATTCTTTTTTACTTTATGTGTTTGTCAACACTCTCAACCTTTGGAAAAAGTATGGACTCCATTGTGGGGATGGACATGAAATTCTCATTAAAGACTACATTCTTGTTGAGTATGACGATGTTATCTACGCACCTTGTAGTTGTACCCTTTAATTCCTTCCCAATACTCCTTTATTTGCTCTTGAATCCAGTCACTTACATGATAGTAGACTGTGTACCTAAAGCCCTCAATGTTGAGTAATGATTATGCTTCCCATACCACACCTCGTGAGGTTTATAGATATTATTTCTATATGAAGTTTACGATTGATTAGAAAACATGTGGTGTTTGTTATACTCCGTGTTTATAACCTTTAGTTATTTTATGTAAATATTTAGGGTAAATTTCAGATGACGCACTTAATTATACGCGTGTCTCACATGCCCCTAACTACAAAATCAATCTGTGAGTTACTTTAACTATCCAAAAATCTCACTTTACCTTTTTTGTTGACTTTTTTCAAAATTCTATTAAGTTTTTTGTGAAATGACGAAAATACCCTTATATCTGAAAAATGAAAATAAATAAATAAAAATGATTTTGAATTTTTTTTCTATTTTCTCGTTGTACAGAATAAAGAATAAAAATAATATTTTAGTATTAATTTTTTATTTAAAAACAGTTATTAATAAAAATAAAAAACGATGTTTAAAAGTAATTTTTTTTGTAAAAAAAACTTTTTAAAAATTATTTTTGATACTAACAAAATTTTATTCTTAATTTTGTACAACGAGAAAGTGAGAAAAAAAGTTCAAAATCATTTTTATTTATTTATTTTAATTTTTCAGATAGAAGGGTATTTTCGTCATTTCACAAAAACTAACAGAATTTTGAAAAAAGTCAAAAAAAAAGGTAAAGTGTGATTTTTGGATAGTTAAGGCACCTCACAGATTGATTTTGTAGTTAAGGGGGGCACGTGAGACACACGTATAGTTAAGGGGGGGTCATGTGGAATTTACCCAAATATTTATATATTAGGTCGGGCTACACAACTAAAGTTCAAGCTTATTAGTTGGATTTGTTTCAGACATTTATACACATATTTTAGTTCATATTCTTTTCATGTAAGACTTTATATTCTCAACATTTTTCCTCTCGTGTATTTTGTAAGAGCTAGTGCTCTAATCTAAGTCTTTTCCACGTAATCCTCTTCTTATGCAATGAAATGTATTTTCATTATTATTGTGTTGTAATAATGAGTCAAACGATAATTTCATCTAAAATTATTGAGTGTGTTATCACTAATAGTAGAACCTTTAGATACTATAAAATTATGTTTGCCGAATCTCTAGTCGAATACTTATCCATAAGTGACTAGCCTGAGGATGACTTAAGATCAAGTTCTGCTGATCTAGGTAATGGGATTACCAAAGTCATATTACGGATATCATTTGGAAGATGGTATTGGATTACCTGACTTGGAGTATGGTGCATAGACTAAATCACCAACGCATACTCTGTCGTCGTGTGATCACTATCTTAAGACTTTGGAGCGAGTGGCTCACATGCATGTCACTCCATTAGTTTGACATGTCATAACGCTACCTGTAACAAGGTAGTCATAACAGGCATCGTTGGCTCTTGGACGTGTTGTAGTGGGAGCGCACGTTGCGTCCGAAGTGATTTGTTTCCCCACGGTGAGATGTGGTGAAGGGTATAGTTTTGGCCCCCTTGATCAACATGACTGAGAAAGTGTGTGGTCGCACCAGTTACGTCTCAGTCATCTCTAGATTAAGGAACTCGATAGAATCGATGAGGATGATGGCTCTATGCCTCATTTCGATCGTATACGCCTTAAAGTAAACAAAGGGTTAATGACACAAATAACAAAGAGAAGATATCGAACCGATCGATACCTCTTGGACATTGGGTAATCATTACGTTTTACTAGAGGCCACTGGTGATGGATCGGGTGAAATGGTATTTCACGCCGATCTGCCAATGGGTCACGGGCCTACAGGGTCACACGCTAGAGGCAAGATTCGAAGCAACTTGATGGGATTCAAGAGGTCCAAAATAGGTTAAGTGTGACATTGTTGCAAATATGAGAGGTGGGGTGTTGATCGGCACACCTCCCATGTGGGGTGTTGATCGACGCCTTTATGGTGTCGATCGGTGCTGAGGCACGTTGCTGGTGTTGATCGTCACCTTCCACTCCGAAAGAGTGTCGATTGACACTCGTGTCTGATGGGTAAAACCCCAGGCCCTCACCCGAGCCTATACATAGAGGTCTTGGGGAGAGAGCTTCCACAAGCCAAAGAGGCAACATTTGCTAGTACACATAAAAATAGTTGACTATTGATCAAAAACTAACGCCGTTAATATAAAGTGAAACGTTAGTCATGTTTAGGAGCTCCATTGAGAATCGTGCAAATTACAAATTAGATATGCAAAGTTTTTCATTAAAAAGTACTTTAAATGTACATGGGTGTAGAATGTAATATAATGCACTGAAATTACTCTAAACTTTTGTTTTAAATTGAGGTATTTAGAGAGTTGAATTATAATAATTGAATAATGATTATGGTGGTTTGGGGTGTAAGTTGGTCCAGTCAGTTTGGCCATGATAAGTTGCGAATTCAAATTCCATGTGCAGAGAGTAAAAGGAATTTTGTAATTACGGCAAGTTGGACATCATAGGGTTTGGCGTCCTCAGGATGCAGGAGATCCTGCCAAGTGTCAAAGCGAGTCGCCGACCTACTTGTCCACCTTTACCTGCCAACCTCCCCTTGATATTTTCCCTATAATATAATTAAGAAAATTGGTGCTAAAACCAATGAGATTTCTCGCGGGAGGCACCGCCTGCGTGACCCTCCAATCCAATACAAATACACTTAAAAATATCACATTTATTAATTTGAATATTATAATATTTCTGATTCTTCTGTCCCTTTCTGTATTCATTTTACAACTGTGTGTGTGTTGTGTCCTTCACCTGCTATAAATCAGACCACACATCTTCTTCCCCAACCTTCCTTCACCATTCATTTTCTTCATTACCCTAACACACACCAAACCCTACTACCTTTCTCTCTCTCTCCATATTTTATCGGAGGAGGATAGTTAAGCTTCTGTACACTTCTTAGGTAAGTTCCTACCTCCTCTGTTTCTGTTGATTCTATTGCAGATCTGGAGCTGGTTATTTTTTTTTTTTGCTTTTTAAGGACCAATTGAGCTGGATCTGAACTGATTTCTCTATTTTAACCCCCGTTCTGGTTTTATATATATTTGTCTTGAGAACCAACAGTTATGTTTGGAAATTTTCTCGGGAAAATCTCTTCTTCCTCCTTGATTTTGTCTGATTGTTTAGTTTTTCATTTTCTTTCCAATTTGTTTGGACTGGGTCAAGGAATCAATACGTTTTGCTTGACCCAGAACTCGATATAACCAGTTTCCTTCCTCCTCCTCTCAGATCCGAAGCTGTTGTTAACGTCTTGTTTGGTTCTAGGTGTTTTCTTCGCTGTCTCTACAAATATGCAGCACTTTGCTTTCCAGCAATCAGCTTTCGTCGGCCGGGACGAGATGTGGAGCTCCGTCTCCGTCGTTCCCATCTCCGACCGGAAGGACTCGGTGGTTTGCCCCAAGCCTCGCCGTCCCACCCCTCTCAACGCCGCCGTCGACCACCCCCTCCGCCCACTCCGGTGGCATCTCAGGTATTTTCAATTTCAATAAAGCTGTGATTTCTTTCTGGGAAATGAATCATTTAAAAAAAACTAATTTGGAAATTTTCTCTGTTTCAGCCACCAAGCGGAGCTGTATGATTCCAAATCAAGCTCTGATCTTCTAGACATCCTTCTCGCCAAGGTGAATTTTATTTTATATAATTGTTTTGTTAGGTGTATCTGTATGTATCCATGTTAAGAATTAAGAATTGAATCTAGATTTTTCAAATCTCAAGTTGGTATTATTTTAATTTATTGACTCATTCCTAAGGTGGCTTGTTTTGTTTCAGGGTGGTTGTGGCGTGGAACAATCTGGCCATGGCAACCAAGTAGCCTCGTCGCCGCCCCCATTTTTTTGCGGGTCGCCGCCGAGTAGAGTATCTAACCCACTAATTCAGGACGCTCGATTCAAGGACGAAGGGGCCTCGCAGTCTCAATCCCCTCTCCCGCCTGCAGTGTCCTCTCCGGCGAGGAAAGCAAGCTGTGTGAGGGGGAATTTTGGGAACAACCCGGCAGTGAGGGTCGAGGGGTTCGATTGCCTGGACAGGGGTAGCAGGAACTGCAGCATCCCTGCCCTCGCCTGAGAGCGAGACGAGAGGGAGGATATAGGAAGAGAAGTTGTATAAGTCACACAAGAGTTGATATTGATAATGATAGAGAAAGAGCATAAGATAAGATGAATTTTGGGAAGATTTGGGACTCCTCTTGCTGCTAATGTACATATGTTCAAGGGGTTCTTGGTTCTTTCTTTTGTACGTATTGACGTCGTCTTTTTGTATGTAAATTCAGGTACAAGTATTTATAATCAACTGAATAAAAGAGTTGTTTTGTTTAGGTCATTGGAGATTGTGGGCATGAGAAAAAAAAGAGCTCCTCTGCCCAATATCCAATATTCTCTATTTGTAGGTATATAAGAAGAGAGTCAATCAAGGAGGAGATGGTGAATTTGTAATGGCTTTTTTGAGAAAATTTGTATAAATGAAATTGTTGTCTTTTGGGTATGAAATGAGAAAGTGTGTTGTATGTATTCCAATTTCCAAATACAAATATGATGCCGATGGGTTTTGTCATTTGTGGCATTGCTTTTGGAATTTGAATCTGAAAAGGCAACTTGTTGCTTATGTTTCACGCCAAGAAGTCTTTATAGTATAGTGGTAGGGCTCTTTATGGGTCAAAGCTGGAGTGAGAGAAGAGAACAATGTTTGTTGTTGTTGCTATGCTTTTATCATTAAGCATGGAGAGAATTGATCCGGAGGATCCACCTCTGTCATCTTCCCTTCTCTGTCTCTTTTCTTCTTTATTTTATTATTATTTTGACAGTGTTGAGTTTTGTGCACTCCACCAGGCCAGCTACTAGATTTCTTGTTTTGTATAATTTGTTCTCGATTTTAGTTTTATGTTGCATTACAAACTTCTAATTGTTTTGGTATCATTAATTTCTATATATGTTGCAGTAATAATTTTATTGTCGATTTGGGTTGTTCATCGAAAATCGACGATGTCTCGTGGCGTCACGGCTCCGTCTGTGAAGGCTTCTAGTACGGTTATAGTTTCGGGTCTTGCGGTGGCAGCTGCGACAACAGTTGGCGGTGAAGGAAACAGATCTAGTGGGATGGCAGGAACGGAGTCGAGTACGGTGGGGTTGAGGACGGAATTGCAGGTGGGGCGAGCTTGGGTCGCGACGGTAGATCGGTACTGGAAGGGAACTGGTGTTATTTGGCGTCGGTGGGCAGACTCATGTAAGCATACCGAATTAGGGCGTCTCGGCTTGCTTAAGCTTCAATACGTGGGAACCAGCGATTTTGATTGGTTGGTAGATCGGTATTGGGAGGGATATGGAATTATCTGGCGTCGGTGGGCAGACTCATGCAAGCACACCGAACTAGGGGTACTCGGCTTGCTTAATATTCAATACGTCACTTGTGTGTCCTATTGTGATCGGTACTGTAAGGAAAAGAGGGGTCCCTGTTGTCGATGGGTTGATCGGGTTAAACCTAATGTGCTGGGAGAATTTGAATTTCGCGATGCTCATATTGATCGCAGGGTTGATCGAGGAAGCTGGTTTAAAGTGGTATGCAGTAAGATCACGGGGTTTCTCCATCTGTATGAGTTGGAGGTCGTGACTCTGCATGAAGCTAACTGGTTCGAGTCGATTGGTCTCTGGAGTTATCATGGATGCATGTGCAAAGCATTTTACAGCAAGATCACGAGATTTCTCCATCCATATGAGTTGGAGGCCGTGGCTCTACGTGATGCTAAACAGGTCGAGCTGCACAACTTTGGAGGAATAATTAGCGAACGGTGTTGCGTACTACCCACTATCGGAACATGTATTCTTTGTTTTACTTGTAATCAAATGGCTCACGAATTGGCCATATTTGCTTTAACTAACGGTAGCTGTGATTATGGTGAGGGGTCTGTCCCACCAACTGTAACTTCAGCTGTCCGGCTTGATGCCGGGTTAGTTGTTATTTAATTAATAAAATTCGCTTTTACCTTCAAAAGTATAATACGTAATTTTAAATAAAATATATGATTTCTTAAAAAAAAAGATTTATAAAAAAATTCATAAAATGAATATATATATGACCTCTTACTCATATTTCCTACCAAATTACCTTCTATTTATATAATATTATCTTTTGGGCCATGGTCTGGAGTTTAGTAGTGTTGATGTAATAAGATATTATAGCTCGTATGGTATTAGCATACGTATCTATAAATATAATGAGCTCGTCTTTTTTTCTCAAAATATTATTCTCTAAATAAATATTTATCGGCTCATTTTCCTTTACTAACACTGTAGCAATTTATCTCGCCACCGTATGAAAGCATCAACATATGTAGTAATATTATTATGTGTGGGCTCGATCCGCCTTCTTTGGATCTCCTTGTTACGAATGTGTGTCTCCTTGTAGGCGACATTTCGATTATTGGCCGCCTCAATAGCTCTTGAGATCTCAAGAAAAAGTGATTAATATAATATTATTTTAAGCATTAATTTTTAGAATGAGCCTTTTTTTTAATTTGGGTCATTTTTTCTATTTTTTACTTGGGCCTAAAACAATTGCTTTATTTATTTTATGGACGATCCGGCCCTGCTTCGATCCAAATTATGTTCAGACACATTGGTCGAACATGGCATATTTTTGCGGGCCAGAATTCCTTATATGTTCAATTGAATGCATGATGTGATGGATCCGCTTAGACCTGCTCCGATGTATTGATGTGGATGTGATGGATTCACTTAGACCTAAGATAGTCAAAAGAGACACACGAGTTACCTTGCAACAATAAGCAACAAATTGCACCCATAGATTAGAGTCAGGAACGTAAAAATGGTTTAATCTCCTATATATATGCGAAGTCATGGTGTGTGCAAGAGTTTAAAGAGGTACATGACTCTTGGGTGTTCGGGCAAAAAACGATTTTACCGTGTTTCTAACTTTGTCACAATTAATTCAATCCATAGAAATGATTCAAACATTTTTTCATATCAGGTTGCATTTTTTTATTGCGGTTTCTATTTTCTTGCAAATATCTGGTGCATAATGAATTTTCGTGTTCATAAGAGATTTAAGCTCTCGTCTTGAAGCCACAAACGCTACATGTGAGCCTTGTTCACATCAAACTCTGTTAGACCAAGCATGTGTTTTCTAATGACGCCATCAAGTTTGTTTCCAACAATGAATATTTATTTTCTCACTAGCAAGATAGATTTGAAAATTTTCTGTCTAATTCAAACCTTGGGATTTTGTCCTTTGAAGATGAGATGTAGAGAAATATACTTTAATGTGACTGTTTATTTTTTTTTTCTGGGATGAGTTTCCGATTCACACGAACTTAGTACATTGACGATTTTATTTCAAGAATACGCCGACGATTTTTTGCTCAAATTATTATTCTAACTCGTATATTTTGAAGTCTATCACATATTTTGATATGCACCATCTATGTAAAAGAAATTTATTAATTAAATCATGAAATTATAAAATTGATTATTAAAATTACGAAACTATGAAATTTGTTTAACGAAATCATGTGACTTGATTAACTAGGCTATGAAACTATGGAATATGTTTAATGAAATCATAAAATTAATGAATTAAACTATGAAATCATTTTCAGAAATAAGAAAATTAAGAAATCATTTCTCAAAATAGACAGCGAAATCAAAAAATTTCACATAGTAAAATCGAAATTATGATTATTTTAAATGAAATAATTAAAATAAATAATTTTATAAAAATATGAATTTAATTTCGTATTGATGTTAAATGACAAAAATTGGTAGACAATTAATCAATATTTATGCATGTTATTAGATATAAGTGGGTAAACACAATCTCATCTTTTTTATTTTAATCTAAAGGTCAATATATATATTCCTGTATTTGTACTTAAACCTATGGTTTTGTGCTAAATACACCTCCGATACATTATAAGTGAGCAAATCTCGTGGACATACATTTAATGATCCAAGTTTACGTAAATATAGCACAAATGTATATAAAGTTGTCCGAATTCTTAAGAAAGAAATTCCGATGGTTCAACCACAATGCTTGTCAATAGCTCCAACCTCTAGACCTGAGTTTCAATCTCATCGAGGAAAGAAAAACTATAAATACAAGGAAAATATAAATTAGGTCGTAAGTTAGAAATATATAAAGAGTCGCATTGCATAATATGTGAGCAATATGATACTCTTTTAGTATTGAAATATATGCTCACATTTCAACTATTGTGTTATACATTTTTCAAATCTTTACGTATTATTATTTTATTTAATACTTAACGAATTTTCATAAGTGTATAGCCTAAGTTCAAGTTCTCGACGATAAGAAGATAACGAACATATATACCGATAAATTTATTACAAAAATCGTTTAGGATGATCGTCAAAAAATCTTATGTTAACGTGATTTTCAAATATATGTCGATAAATTTATAACAAAAATCGATCAGGATGATTGTTAATAATATGAAGTATATCATTGAATTGATGATTTGTCCAAAAGGACTATTACACTATATATAGGTTACATGTACCTAGGGTTACAGTACAAATAGGAAAGCTATTGAGAATAGGTAATATATGAGACAAAAATATATTTACAATTAACACACCCTCTCAAACTTAAGGCGGTTTGAACAAATTAAATTTGGAAACTAGAGTATTGAACCGTCTAGAAATCAGAGGCTTGGTAAAGATATCAGCAGTCTGATCATCAGAAGAGACGGGACGTAGAGTAATAGTGCCCTGATTGAGGTGATGGCGGACAAAATGACAGTCATTTTCTATATGTTTGGTGCGTTCATGAAAAACGTCATCATGAGTGATCTAGATAGCACTTCGGTTGTCACAATGATTTGAAGTAGCCGAGCTGTGAACAATGCCCATGTCATTAAGCAACCAACGTAGCCAGAGGAGTTCAGAGGTAGTATCGGAAAGATTCCGATATTCTGCCTTTGTACTAGAACGGGAAACAATCGTCTGCTTCTTACTTCTCCAAGAGATTAGATATGTGCCAAGAAAGAAGCAGTATCCCGTAGTAGAACGTCGATAAGTAGGATCACCAGCCAAATCTGCGTCAGAGAATGCATGTAATACCATAGGTGATTCACACGAGAAGTAAAGACCATGAGACAGAGTGCCTCACACATATCACGGAATTCGAAGAAAAGCCTCATAATATGTAGTACGTGGTGCACACATAAATTAACTTACCACGTGTACTGCATATGCAATATCCGGACGTGTGACAGTTAGATAGACAAGACTACCAACAAGTTGTCGATAAAGGGTAGCATCTGGAAGAAGCTTTCCGTCGGAGGGTGTCAGCTTCTCCTTTGCCTCAATGGGAGTGGAGGCGACCTTACTATTAGATAAGCCTACCCGAGAAATAAGATCAATTGCATATTTTGTTTGAGACAAGTGATAACCGGAAGACACTGTCGAGATCTCCAACCCAAGAAAATATGTGAGTGTACCAAGATATTTCATACCAAACTGCTCACTGAGATGACGTTTGAGATCGGAGATACCAAACCTATCATCTCCGGTGATGATCATGTCATCCACATATAGAAGAAGTATAATATGGCTACTAGTAGTCTGTTTGACGAATAAAACAGTATCATAAGGAGTAGAGGTGAAACCAAGATCGATCATTTTCCCACTGAACTTTGAAAACCATGCCCTTGGAGCTTGCTTAAGTCCATATAAGGCCTTTTTCAGGCGATAAACTGTGTTTGGGGGATGATCATACCCAGGCGGAGGCTGCATATATACTTCCTCGGTTAGGTCTCCATTAAGAAAAGCATTCCTGACGTTCATAAGAAAAAGGTTCCACTTTCGTCCGGCTGCAACTGCCAACAAACTACGAACAGATGTAAGTCTAGCAACTTGAGCAAATGTCTCCTCATAATCAATCCCATATTCCTGAGAAAATCCTCTTGCAACTAGTCGAGCTTTGTAGCGCTCAATATTACCATCAGCCTTTGTCTTCACTTTATATACCCATTTGCAACTCACCACAGACTTATCATTAGGTAAAGGTACGAGATCCCAAGTATGAGTTTTCTCAAGAGCCCTAAGTTCCTCAGTCATATCTTGGTGCCACAAAGGATTAGTGCATGCCTCTTTATATGTACGAGATTCATAGACAGACAAGACATTAGAAGCGACTCGGGAAAAATTAGGCTATGTTACCTGATAATCTTGAAGATGAGATGGAGGGTGTGTTTGACGGTGAGGGCGAGATGAAAGCACATAATCTTTTGGCGGAGCATAATCTATGGGAGGAGCCAAAGGAGGGTCCGCGACGCCTGCATTTGGAGGCTCAAGAGGAAGTTCCAAAACATCATCAGGAAATAAATCTATGTCAGGGTTGGCGAAAAAATGTGCAAATGGGGATACATGAAATTCAGACATGGATGAGAACATCTTGTGTTCCCAGAAAGTGACGTGTCGAGATATACGGAGACGTTTGGATAGAGGATCCCAACATCGATATCCCTTATGTTCAATTCCATACCCAATAAAACAACAAAGACGAGCACGAGGCTCTAGTTTATTTCGTTCATGAGGTTGTAAGTGGACAAAGCAGACACACCCGAAGACACGAAGAAGATTATAGGAAGGTGACTGACCATAAAGACATTCATAAGGGGTTTTGCTCCCTATGACTGGAGATGGAACCCTATTTATAGTGTAGACTGATGTGAGAGCAGCCTCTCCCCAAAAGCGTTCAGGACATGCTGCAGAGATGATTAAAGCACGCACAGTATCAAGAATGTGACGATATTTACGTTCCGCTCGACCATTTTTCTGAGAGGTTCCTGGACACGATCTCTGCATGACAGTGCCATGAGAGGCAAGAAGGTTCAAGAATGATGTCTCTTTGAATTCAATACCATTATCAGTACGAAATATTTTAATCATTTTAGAAAAGTGGGTCTAAATCATGCTAACAAATTAAGAATATACTTTGTTGAGATCAGATTTGTGGTTCATCAAATAGATCCAAATGAAACGAGTATGATCATCAACAAAAATAACAAAATAACGAGCACCCCCCATAGAGGGAGTAGGAGATGGACCCCACAAATCAGAATGAATAAGATCAAAAGATTCAGCTAACGTAGAATTATTATTTGAAAAAGGTAACGTATGACGTTTGACTAACTGACAGTAAAACACAATCACTAAGTTTACTGGAAATAGAACCTAATAAGCCACTAGAGACTAAACCACGCAAGGGCTGAGAAGAAACATGACCAAGGCGTACATGCCAGACATCTGTAGAGACAACAGCAGCACATTGAGATGAAGATGGTGGTGGAGTATGTAAGCCAGCACATTGAAATGAAGATGGTGGTGGAATATGTAAGCCTGTGAGCTCGAACAAGCGACCCGTCTTACGCCCTGTCCCATAGATTTGTCCCGTCAGTGGATCCTGCACAGAGACAGAAGAGGAAATGCCATAAAATATTACATCAAGACCTAAATCACACAATTGACCGACATATACAAGATTAAGAGATAGTTTGGGAATAAGTAATGTGTTTGGAAGAGAGAACTATGAAGTAGACACAATATTAGAATGTGATGCAGAGATGACCGAACTACCAGCAGTATAAATGGCAGGTGAGTGTTTAATTGGTTTAATTTGAGAAAACAACGATGAATATGGACTCATATGATTAAAGCATGCGGAACCCATAGACCAAGGTTTCGAAGTACCTGACATGATCGATGGGGAATGATTACCAGAATGGGAAGCGATTAACGCTTTTCTGAGAGTCTAGAGATCAACCTTACTGAGTAGAGTGGTCATATCAAGAGACTCAGCACATGCGTTAGGGAAATATGAGGGGGCAGCAACAACAACATGAGACCTTGTTTGGGACACAAGGTTTTAAGGACCATACCATTCTTTTCCTTTGGAGCGCAAAATCGGGCATTCTGATTTCCAATGGCTAGTTTGTTCGCAACAATTGCACCGTTTCTTCTTTGAAAAATAATTTTCTTGAGAAGAGTTCTTATTCTTCTCACCAGGACTTGCATTAGTGGTGGCAAAAACTGCATCAACAGAACGATGAGATAACATAAGAACGATGAGATGATTAGTCTATTTAGATATTAGTTCAGAGACAACTGCTTCAAGTATGGGAAAAGGATCTCTGTGTAATAAGGAGTTGCGAACTGCCTCAAATTCAGAGCGGAGAGCTTGGAGAAATTGCATAACCTTGAGACGATCCTGATATTCAGCAAAAAGAGTGGAATTGGCAGAGTCTGTCCATTTAGGTTCAGATGCAACCAATTGATCCGAAATAGCTCTCATTTGAGATAAAAACTCATAAACAGATTGTCCAGGTTCTTGATTTAACAAATGAAGACGACCAAGAAGTATGTATTAGTGAGCAACATCTGTGGTAGAGTAAAGTTTCTCTAAATGCTTCCAGACCCCCTTTGCAGTGTCAAAACGACCGAAGTGAGATTTAACAGACGGGCTGCATGTGTTGCGAAACCAAGTAAATATTTGATGATTCTTACTATCCCACTCATCGGATCGATCATTAAATGTTTCTTGAGTTTCAACCTTATCTTGAAAAGGAGCAATAATATCATTAGTCACATATCTCCATAGTTTTCTGCCACGAAGGAAACTAGGCATCTCCTTAACCCACAACACGTAATTAAAGTTATCAAATAATACGGAAATAGACTTTAAAATATCAGATTTTTCCATCACAAAAAAATCAAAATTGTGAGAGAATTTTTTTTTTTTTTGAGTTTCTGAAATCCGCAGATGGCGGCGCGTGAGTCTCATGTGGGTTGGGGAAGACAACGCTTGCACAGAATTTCCGGAAAAGACCTCCTGAAGGCGGACTCGCTGGCGGTGAGATCAACAAGATTCATGAAGACGTCCAATCGAGCGTCCTGAAAGTAGATATGGAATGGGACGATTCGGCCGGGTCGGAGACGGAGCAGAACCGTCGAACATAAGGCCGAAAACCTGCACTCGCCGACGGTGAGAAGAATTGACGCCGAGAACGTCGAGCTCTGTCTCTTTGTGCTCGCGTCAGAAACTGGTTCTTGTCTTGCTTCATTCTCGCGTGAACCGGTGCTGGTCTAGTTTCTTGAGCGGCGACGCTGGTCTGGCGTCCGGTGCGGCGGTGCTGGTCTGGCGCTGGTCTGACGCTGGTCCGGTGGTGGTCTAACGTCACCAAAGCACTCGATTCCTTCGAAACGAGCGTGACCCAGAGAAAGCAACAATCTTATGTTGCCAGAGTAAGTAACCCAGCAAAAAGAACAAAAAAACCAACAACTCCAAATGTACGCTGCAATAAGGTCTACGCAACAACAAGATCAATTAAGGTGGCGGAAAAGAGCAATTTAGGTTTAGACCGATATCTGCTCTGATACCATGTTAATAATATGAAGTATATTATTGAATTGATGATTTTTCAGAATAAACTATTACATTATATATAAGTTACAAGTATCTAGAGTTACAGTACAAATAAGAAATATATTGAGAATAGGTAATATATAAGACAAATAAAGAAAAGTCTAGCGATCAAATTATGACCATAATTAATTTTCTAATCTAAAAGAAAAAATTCCATTTCCAATTATGTATAGGTAAGTTGTACTGTAGATGGCGATATGATATGTCATTAATTTGGATGTAATAAGGAGGAAGAAAATTAAGTAAATGTAAAGTCGTGGATGCTGAAGAAGAAGAAGCATATAATATTTTCCAAAATAAACATTTATGAGTTGTCTGTTTCCTTTGGTAAAGTTAGGTAGGTATGAAGAGGTAGCATAGCATTAAAGAGTTGTGTTTGCAACTAAGTCTAGTAGTACTAGTAGTGGTGCTACTTGGTTAATGCCCAAGTGGCTCAGTCTTCTCCTAACCACTTTCGACAACTGGTAAAGTTGCCTCTTAAATTAGTAACTCTTGCCCTCTTCAACCTTTTAATTTTAATGGGCTTTTGAAAATAGTTATAAAAATTGTCCACATGAGAAGCCCATTGATACAGTTGATGCGGTGAAGATCGGAAACCAACTAAAAATTCAAGCAGATTATAATATGCAATTATTGTAATTGCGAATGTAGTTATAATTTTCATCATCCAAGAACTGTATTTTGTGTTTTGTCCCATGGGCTGTCTTTGTAATGGTTACTTGGCTTTGGAGGTCGATTGGAGCAGACAAAAAGTGAATGGTCCACTCGGCCGTGGCTTGGCCCATCCAATCCAAGTGGATACCAATTTGCATATGCCCAATCGGACAATTTGTTTTTATAAATCTATTTAATAAACACCTTTTCACAATAACATCACTTCATTTTATCATATTGATGTATGATAGGTGTTGCAACCTCTTGTCCCACCTTCTAACAATAATTCCAACTTGAAATCCTTAACTTCCAAAGTTATTAACCAATACTATTGAAAAGTTAATGTTCAATTTCAGTCCAACTTGGATGTAGTCTCCATAAATAATTTATTTTTTAAAATTTGTTATAAATTGAAAACCATATAACTTTATTTCATCATACATGAACTATAAAATATTCATGATATAGCTTATTTTAACACTTACATTGTCTATTTGTGAATAATTTTTGACAAAAAATAGCATAAGAATTACCCATGATTAAACAATTATGAAAAATGGTAAAATTGTCCAAAAATAGCAAGAACACGGACAACTCATTTTTTTATTGTTATTTTCATCTTCTCTAACTTCTTTATGTCTGGATAATCTCATACCTCTCCAACATGTACGCTAAAAAAAATTTATTTTGTGATAAATAAATTATTTTTAAACCGTAATATAAATTATAATTTTTTTATCAAATTGAAAAAAATATTTTTACAAAAAAATATTTTACTAATATTGAATATTCAATAATTTGACTCCAATGCATTAATTATAACAAAATGCTAAACCAATCAGCTAATATGTTAATTATAATAAGAATTAATTACAGATCAGTACAGCCGTTAAAACTTCATTCCAGCATCAATCCCCCAACTTTTAATTTTTTTTTCTCGATACCTTAAATTTTAAAAGTTAACAGCTCACTCCATTTTGTGACTGAAACTGTTAAAAAATATTTTAATATCCAAAATGCCCCTAGTGTGTAATTATTTTTAATCTTATACAATTATTTGGATAATTGTGAAATGACATATTTACCCTCACTTGAATAATAAACTAACTTGATAGTTGAAGGATATATTGGTCATTTTATATCAACACAATTTGAAAATAAAAACAATTAAAGTTAAATGTCAAATGACATTTTTAACCCTCCTTCCTCAAACTCCCTACCACTCACCTCTGACCTTCTCTTTTACGTTACTCCAACCTCCCTCCCCCACACTTCTTCTATCCACACTTGACCAAAATCTATTTCCTCAAAATCCCAATTTTTATCACAAACAAATCAAATTTATTGCCTAGTTGTAGCAGTTTTTAGGTTTCGTGAAAGAGATGGTTTGAGTTTTAGGCATGCCTTTGGTGAGGTTTCAGGTTAAGGACCAGCACAGGGTGCTGCTCGGCAGCGACGACAGTCCGCGACTGAACCTGCCGATTCCGGTGAGCTGCAGCTGGAGACGACGGAGCATATTTGGAGCTCTAGCGGGACGAGAAATTCAGGAGATGTGAATACATGAGAGCTCGGGGATTTGATGGAGCTATGTGTTCGTCCTCTCCAAGAACGAATCTCCTCCGTTCTCGATAACGACGGAGCAGATCCGGTCGCCTGAAACCCAATCGGCGGCTCTGGCTTTGATCGATCCAGTTTATTTGAATAAGAAATCAATTATGTACAAAATTATAATTCAAATCATGTATCAAATGCTGAGTTAATCTGTTGGAGATGCAAAATTTTGTGAGAAATTCAATTGAGTTTGGTTGAGTTGCAGAGAAAGGGAAAGAGTGGGAAGAGGTTTGTAAAAGATGGGGAAGATTGGTTGAAGGGAGAGAGTAGGTTTGTAATTTCATTATTTTTATGGGTTTTTTTTATTTCTTTAATTTATTATGAAAAGACAAATATATCCTTATCCAAATTATTTAAAATTGTTATTTATTTTAGGGTATAATAGTCATTTCTTATTTATTAAACAATTGCATTATTCAAGAGTTATATACCAAGGGTATTTTAGACTTTTTATAAACATTTCCGTTAGATTTAACAGAATTTGGACTTAAGTGTCAATCTTTTAAATTTGGGATATTGAGAAAAAAGTTTTGAAAGTTAGGTAATTAATTTTAGAATGAAGTTCTGACGAGTGTACTGATATGTAATTATCCTTTACAAAAACAAAACCTTAATACGAGCGGAGCGGACCAAGAGGAGCAGGCCAAATTTGTGTAACTAGTAACAGTTGAGTGGAGCCCATTTAGTTGGCAGCTTGAGGGACATAAGTACATGTGCGAACAGTTGCTAACATGAGTGGTGTCGTCGTGTGTCTCACTAGATTACATTAACCTACACTTCTCATTGCCGCATTTATCACTTTCCTGCCGGCCCCACCATCTTCCCATTTGCCCGGGGACTACTCTATTAACAACTGCTGCTCTTTTTTCTTGTCTACTTGCTCTTGCTCTCTAGACTCCACTCCACAATAAATAGTGCGGTTCAGTTCACTTTCATGTTAATCCAAAAGAGAAAAAAAATGAAAAGACGTACACTTTCTAATACTCCTAAGTTTAAACTTACTATTTTCACACATTTGAATTGCTATTTTTCCATTTCGTCCATTAAAGGTTTTAAATATAATTTTAGAAATGACAAACATACCCATGTATGGTTGTAAACTCTTTGATTGATTGTATCTCTCTCCTTCAATCTCCCCGCCTAATTCTATCTGTTCCATGACCAAGAAATTCATCTTCAAATTTAAGTGGACGGAAACTCTCAATAAAATTTCATCATTTGGTGCCTACTCGCTTATTTGGACTAGGTTCTTTGTTCGAGGCTCAATTGGTACCCGAAGATGGGTATATATGTTCGTTTGTTTATTTATTTGTATTCCTGCTATTGCAAAGTTTCCACTTGTGTACAAGATAATATGGTTGATATGCGAGTCTGACCGAGTAAGCTTGCATCAGATGTTCTGTATTGAATCACAAAGTCTCTCCAACCTATGTGGTGAACATCGTGGCTTGCATTATACTTATCGTCATGTTTCAGTATGTAGGTTACTATGTACACTTAGTCTATAGTTGCGAGAATTGTCCCTTTGACTTGTTTATTTGAATAAAATCATCTTCATAAAAAATACATATTAGAATAAATTTTACATATGACTAAGTTGTTTATCACAAAGAAACGCTAGCGATGTGAAGCGATAAAAGCAATTTTACAGTTGACTTCTAATGATAAGAAGCAGAAACGCCACTAAAGCTATATTTTATATCTGGTTATACTAATTAACTTGTACTGAGTAGGGCTGTCCAACGAGTCGGGTTGGGTAGACCCGGCTCGGGTCGTACCCGACTCGGTTGGAGTTGGGTATGGAAAACCAGATCCGATACTCGACTCGGTTTAGGAGTTGGGTAGTCGGGTTGGGTAGAACTCGGGTAGTCGGGTGAGTCGGGTATACCCTACTCACCCGATGGGCCTACATTCTGGGCCCATTTGCAATTTTTGTAATTAAGACCCACTCAATTTGAAGCCTCAGCCCAAACTGATTTTGAAGCCCAATCATTATATATATATATAGGGAAGCATTCGGCTGAGAACTAATTGTGGTATGAGAACATGAGAACTACTGACAATCACTTATTCCCATTGGACATTCATTTATTTTTAATAGCCAAAGTCTTTATGTTGGACATTCACTATTTCTGTTGGACATACACTTTCATTGAATATCACCATTTTTATTGGACACTCATTTATTTCCATTGGACATTCACTTATTTTCAATGATCAAAGTTAGTTCTCATGTTCTAACAAAAGAGTATGGTTCTCACCTGATTGCTCCCCTATATATATATATATATATATATATATATATATATATATACACACACACACACACACATTTCCACATTCAACACTTACATTTACATATTTGTATTTATATATTTACATTAACATTTAAAAATTAGAAATTAGAAGTTAGAAATTAAAAATTAAAAATTACAAGTTCAAATTTATAAAGCCTCACTGTCTCTCACTCTCTTGTCTCTGTCTGCCACTTCTTCTACTTCATTTCTTATCTTACTGCCAGCACATTTTCATTCCAATAAAACACAAGTAAATATTATAACAAATCATAAAAGTATAAAATATGGCCAAAGAGCAATACTTGCTCAAACTTTTCATTAGATAATAATTTGCTCAAACAAACAAACACATTCATGAAGTTTTGAGCATACAAAAATGAACTAAGTGTTCATCACCATTCACCACTAGTAGTACCAGATTAAGGTGATCAAAAGTGAACAACAAGTTCAAACATCACCATAGCGTTCAATGGAACTCAAAAAATTAAAGCAAACTTAAACTTGAACACCATCCAAGAGGGAGCCTCATTCCGTAGCTTGAGTAGCATAATAAATTAAATCTGTACGTTAATAAAGATAATTAGGGGTTGTCCATAATTGATAAAATAGAAAATATTTGAGGATTTAATTAGAGAGTTGTCCAATTCAATTACCTCGCTCGACCTCTTCATTCTCGTGCAATACCTCCTCAAAGTCGCTTACAGATGTTGTTCCTCGGATCCAACTTTGAGTGCACACTAATGCCTCCACTGTAGTCGGTAGTAAGGTGCTTCGGAAGTCATTGAGAACCCTACCACCCGTTGAGAAAGTTGACTCGAATGATACAGATGTGATAGGTATGGCCAAAAGATCCTTGGCTAGTGTAGAGAGAATCGGGAATCTAGATGAGTTGTTCTTCCACCATCTCAAGATGTCAAACTTTTCCTCATTACTCTCTACATCTTTCGTCAGATATTTGTCCAGCTCTGTCTTTTTGACACCTTTTTCAAGAACTTGAGTTTGATCAAATGATCCACGGAGTGTTTCCTTCCAGGCTTAGGAACAACAACAGTTGTAGTAGTAGTAGGTGTGCTACCTCCAGGAAAAGGTGTAGTGTTACTACCTACTATAGATGCATTGGAAACATACTCATCAAACAATTCCTGCAAAGCATTCTTTATATGAAGTTGTAAGGTTGCAGCAATATCAGGAGGGTACATGTTATCCACAACATACTTCACAACACCTAACTTGTTCCTCGGATCGAAAATAGATGCTATGAAAATTAGCAAGTTCATTTGGGATACATTCGACCAATACTTGTCGAATTTTGCCCTCATTTTGTTTGATATTGTTGTGATGTTGAAGTCATACTCTGCCCCCGCTTGTCCCTCTTTGATGATCTCTAATATGGAATTCACTTCATCCAAAAAAGTGTGAGACGTGACATATTTGCTGCCTGAAACCCTCTTGGTAACAATAAAGAAATGCTCGAAGAAGTCCATGAACTTCTTGATGTATGTCCAATCTTCCTCCACCAACATACTCAACGGCTCTGTTGAACCCTTCATGAATTTTGACTCCAGCTCATGTCGAAGAAGGGCGGTCTCGCTATCATACCTTTCGAAGGCAGGCTCCAAGGCTACGGTAGATTGAAGCATCAAGAAGGTGGAGTTCCACCTAGTAGAAACATTAAGAACAAGTGAATTCTTGCAATCAAGCCCAGCGGCAGCCACACAGTCCTTAAATCTGTTCATCCTAGCGGCTGATTGTTTAAAAAAACGAACCGCAACCCTAATCTTTTCCACCGGGTTCCCGAGCAAAGTCAAACCCTCCTTCACTATGAGATTTATGACGTGAGCACGACACCTCATGTGCAAAAACTTCCCTCCTAAGACGCTCTTCCCCACCAAGTTCATTTTCCTCCTCATAAAATGGACAGCAACATCATTGCTTGTTGCATTATCTAAAGTAATGCACATAAGCCTATCAATCCTCCACTCATGAAGACATTGCTCAAGCGCCTTACCAATGTCTTCCCCCTTGTGGCTATTGATTTGACAAAACGATATGATTTGCGAATGAAGCTTCCAATCATCGTCAATGTAGTGGACGGTGATGCACATATAATTAATAAGTTGATTGCTTGTCCATGTATCCGTTGTGAGGGACACCCTAGGAGCCTTCCGTCTAACGAATTCCTTGAACTTATCCTTCTCGCTCTTATACATCTCGCCAAGGTCTCTTGTGACAGTGCTCCTGCTTGGAATATGAAATAGAGGCTGGATTTTTTTCGTAAACCGTTGGAAATACTCATGTTCTACAAAACTAAGGGGCAACTCATGCATGATAAGCATCCTAACCAAATCTTGTCTACCCCCTTGTTGATCAAGTACCCATGAACCCAATTTTGAAATGCCATCAGAAGTAGTTGTAAAATTAAGTATAGACTGATTTGTGGGATTGTCATCCGGGTGACCCTTACAAATTTTAATATTCTTATTCAAATTTGTTGCGCCACAATCTTTACTATCACCCTTATACTTAGCTACACAATGCTTACAATGTGCATACAAAACACTGTGTTCATTAGGGGCAGGTAGGTGAAAATCATTCCATACATGACTATACTTTTTAGTTTTTTTCAAGGGAGGTTCGAGAGTACCTGGGGCTGCTGCACATTGTTCAACAGTATGAGCAATAGCAGCAGCCTGAGCAGCTCTTGGTTCCCGAGCAGCAGCAACAGCTTCCCGACCAGCATCATCCTATTGTCGTGTAATCAAGAATAAACAAGTATTAGCATATTTGTATCAAGAATAAAGATTTATTAGATACCCCAATCAATCAAATAAGTCCTAATTAAACTGAAATGACAAACCTTAAACCTAAACAGAAAATATAGATAACTCATGCAAGGCAAATTATAATCATTATAAGCCAATTATGATACAGTGCTATTAAACTCAAACTACAGTGTAATTATGATACATACATAGTTCAACCATTATGGTCAATAATGCATGTGGCAGTGGCAGTGCTATGAAACTCAACAAGCCAATTATGTTCCCCTAATTAAAAACCCTAATTTAGTTACTACACAATACATACATAATTCCAGAAAAACTCTATCTAGAAAATATAGACATTGAATAACAATATATCAGAAAATAGATCCACAGGACCTTATTGCTTGACTATCACATGATCCACATCACCCATATACAATATATCAGAAAACAGAAACCCCCAATTCAAATCAGAAACCCTAATTAAAAACAAAATCCCCCAATTTCAATTCAAATCACAAACCCTAATTAAAAACCCTAACCCCCCAATTAGATTTTAAATTCAAAATCCCCAATTTCAATTGTAAAATGAAAACAAAAACCCTAACCCCCAATTTGATTTTAAAATCGAAATCCCCAATTTTATATGAAAATCAGAAAACTCTAATTTGAAATTGAAATCAAAATCCTCAATTTGAGTTAGAAATCAGAAAACATAATTCCTAAATCCCCACCCCAAATTGAAATCGAAATTCGAAAACCCTAGCCCTAATTTGTCAATTGAAAACAGATTACCTAAATCCCCACCCCCAATTTCATTTTTTAACCGAAATCCCCAAATTCAAATTGAAATTTGAAAACCCTAGCCCTAATTTGTCAATTGAAAACAGATTGCCTAAATCCCCACCCCCAATTTCATGTTTAAACCGAAATCCCCAAATTGAAAACTAAATTATGAAATTGAATATTGAAAACCCCAAATTGAAATCAAAATACGAAAAACCCTAGCCCTAATTTGTCAATTGAAAACATATTGCCTAAATCCCCACCCCCAATTTCATGTTTAAACCAAAATCCCCAAATTGAAAACTAAATTATGAAATTGAATATTGAAAACCCCAAATTGAAATCGAAATTCGAAAACCCTAGCCCTAATTTGTCAATTGAAAACAGATTGCCTAAATCCCCACCCCCAATTTCATGTTTAAACCGAAATCCCCAGATAGAAAACTAAATTATGAAATTGAATATTGAAAACCCCAAATTGAAATCGAAATTTGAAAACTCTAGCCCTAATTTGTCAATTGAAAACAGATTGCCTGAATCCCCACCCCCAATTTCATGTTTAAACCAAAATCCCCAAATTGAAAACTAAATTATGAAATTGAATATTGAAAACCCCAAATTGAAATCGAAATTCGAAAACCCTAGCCCTAATTTGTCAATTGAAAACAGATTGCCTAAATCCCCACCCCCAATTTCATGTTTAAACAGAAATCCCCAAATAGAAAACTAAATTATGAAATTGAATATTGATAACCCCAAATTGAAATCGAAATTCGAAAACTCTAGCCCATATTTGTCAATTGAAAACAGATTGCCTGAATCCCCACCCCCAATTTCATGTTTAAACCGAAATCCCCAAATTGAAAACTAAATTATGAAATTGAATATTGAAAACCCCAAATTGAAATCGAAATTCGAAAACCCTAGCCCTAATTTGTCAATTGAAAACATATTGCCTAAATCCCCACCCCCAATTTCATGTTTAACCCGAAATCCCCAAATTGAAAACTAAATTATCAAATTGAAATTTGAAAACCCCAAATTGAAATCGAAATTCGAAAACTCTAGCCCTAATTTGTCAATTGAAAACAGATTGCCTAAATCCCCACCCCCAATTTCATTTTTAAACCGAAATCCCCAAATTCAAATCGAAATTCGACAAACCCTAACCCTAATTTGTCAAATCAAAACATAATTCCTAAATCCCCACCCCCAATTTTATTTTTAAATCGAAATCCCCAAATTTTAAATCCAAATCAGTAACCTCCAAAACCCCAATTACAAATTGAAACAGAAAGCCCTAACCCGAACCCAGAATAACACATGCAAACCCAGAAATTAAGACATGCAAGGAAAGAGTAGAAGTTGAGATGAAAACCCAGAACAAAATGAAAAAGAAGCAACAGCTTTGGGAATTCTTACCGTCATCGGAGTTGGAGCCCCATACATCGTCGCCGAGAACCCTTCACAGTCCACTGACTCCACTCCACCGTCGAATCGATCCGTTGGAGAATCCTTTCTCCACCATCGACGATTTATAGTGGAAGAAAGAGTTCTCCAACGGATCGATTCGAACGGTAACTAGCTACCAAATCGATTCGTTGGGCTGTGATGTGATACATGTGTGAGAAAGAGAGAGAGGAACGAAGACAGAGGCTAGGCGAGGACGGCGGCGGTCGTGTAGGGTTTCAGACAGAGAGAAAGGAGAGGTGGAGAAGAAAGGAGTAGTTGAATCGCATTGAATGCGATTCAACGTGTGAAGGACGACTGAGTCTGAGACTTTGAGAGTCGTGAGAGAGAGTGAGCGACGTACGTGTGTGGAGTAGGTTGTGCCACGTGAGTCAAAATCGACGGTGTAGATGAGTTCGTCGAAATGGATCAACGGACAGGAGCTTGCCACGTCGCCCACTCGTGACACTGAAGGAGAAGAGTGTCATTGAGTCCCACATCGGAAACGTATGGGACTCAATGACAGTATATAAACGTTTTTGAGTTTGAATTGGGCATCTGATGAGTGTGGGTTGGGCTTCTGGTCTTGGTTCTCTTATCCGTTGTTGGGCTGGGCCGTTATTTGTGTTGGGTTGGGCTGACTATTTCATAGTTAATGTAATTAAGATGAATGTTTTTATATATACTGTCGGGTAGTCGGGTAGTCGGGTATTCGGTGGGTTTGACAAATCGAACAACTACTTGACTCGGTTAGCTTGTCGGGTTAGTCGGGTTCGGGTATCGGGTCTGTTGGATACCGGGTAAGTCGGGTCGGGTGTCGGTTGGGTCGATCGGGTCGTCGGGTTTTCGGGTAAAATGAACAGCCCTAGTACTGAGTATACATCTCAAATATTCGATATATATAGAGAAACCCAAAACACCAATTTATTATTTGAGATGTAATATAAATATATTAATGAATTGATTGAATATCGAGAATATAAGATACTCTAATTATAATGAGTATATGAAACCCAAATACACAAAACTAAATCTTAATGGGTTAACCCTAATGGGCCTAACATATTTATCTAACAACTCCTCTCAAATGTAATATGGTATAAATCGAATTGATTTTAAATCTAAATAATATAAGCATTATGTTCTTCTTCCGCTACTCGCGAGTTCTCGTTGATGCTCAACACCTCTCCCTCATGCGCGATGTTTGAATTACTGGGTATACTTTTTGGATTACAGGATGTACACATAGCTATCGGCCGAAACATATGACAATGAGGAGCGAATATAAAATGATAAGAAATGAAAATTCAAAAAATTTCCATCTAAAATGAGTTGAGTTACAAGACAAGAAGAGTAGAAATTACGATTATGAAAGGAGGCGACAAAATAAGAACGGAAAAAATTAATACGCCGAAGCAATAAAAATAAAATTTCATATTAGAAATAAGGAAAATATATATTATTGGGTTGATTGTGTATTGCGAGTATAGAAAACCCTAATAATTAACGAGGTAATGTTTATGGGGCTAACGTATATATCTAGCAGATGTGATGCAGTGAAATAACCGAGTCAAAATTATACAGTAACAAAAATGTTAAGGAGATCATAAATTATGAGCAAATTTTACTTTGATGTCGATCCGATTATTGAAATATTTTATTTAAGATCGTGTTGATGGTGAGACATGAGGGAAGATCTGAACATGAAAGTGTGAATTTCCTTTTTGTGCTAATTTTGTTAATTTCATATTAAGTTATAAATATTAAATGAGCATTTTGGTTATTTAATTTTGAACATTTTAATTTTTAAATCACTAAAATTGGAGGTCTGTAGTCAAATGTATGGCCAATATTCAGGTCAAGGTTTGAAGAATAAAGTGGATGTTGAAGGTTGAAGAAGAACAATACAGTCGCCCAACAGTCAAGTGTGTGTTACATATTCAAGAGATGCGATGTCAAAACTTTTTCTTACAACAGTTTTTGATAATATAAAATAACGTCGTTTCATGCTAGCCAGGTTATTGAATTATTATTTACACACAACGTATAATAGCGAAGTAAATTGTATCGTGTAGAAAAAAATTATAGTAGAAACGACATCATTTTAGTGACTATGATAGAATTGGACATATCCCTAGCTACAAAATTTTAATTCAAAGTGTATTAATTATATAAATTGTACGCTGAAGTCAAATGAACCTGAATATTACTTTGCAATGTATAGTTTTCCTCGTCATTCTTTCAATTACTTTCAAATATAATTTATCTGATAATTTTAGAGAAGCAATTAAATTATCAGTACATATATTTTATCATATTAATTTAATAGCTTTTTTTTTTTGAAGTAAAAGCGAATTTTATTAATTAAATAGCAACTAACCCAACATCAAGCCGGACAGCTGAAGTTAGAGTTGGTGGGACAGACCCCTCACCATAATCACAGCTACTGTTAGTTAAAGCAAACATGACCAATTCGTGAGCCATTTTATTACAAGTAAAACAAAGAACACATGTTCCGATAGTGGGTAGTACGCAACACCGTTCGCTAATGATTCCTCCAAAGTTGTGCAACTCGACCTGTTTAGCATCACGTAGAGCGACGGCCTCCAACTCATACGGATGGAGAAATCACGTGATCTTACTGCAAAATGCTTTACACAGGCATCCCTGATAAGTCCGGAGACCAATCGACTCGAACCAGTTAGCTTCATGCAGAGCCACGACCTCCAACTCATACAGATGGAGAAACCCCGTGATCTTGCTGCAGACCGCTTTAAACCAGCTTTCTCGATCAACCTTGCGATCAATATGGGCATCGCGAAATTCAAATTTTCCTAGCACATCAGGTTTAACCCGATCAACCTATCGACACCAGGGACCCCTCTTTTCCTTACAGTACCGATCACAATAGGACACACAAGTGACGTATTGAATCTTAAGCAAGCCGAGTACCCCTAGTTCGGTGTACTTGCATGAGTCTGCCCACCGACGCCAGATAATTCCATATCCCTCCCAATACCGATCTACCAACCAATCAAAATCGCTGGTTCCCACGTATTGAAGCTTAAGCAAGCCGATACCCCCTAATTCGGTATGCTTACATGAGTCTGCCCACCGACGCCAGATAACACCAGTTCCCTCCTAGTACCGATCTACCGTCGCGACCCAAGCTCGCCCCACCTGCAATTCCGTCCTCAACCCCACCGCACTCGACTCCGTTCCTGCCATCCCACTAGATCTGTTTCTTTCACCGCCAGCTGTTGTCGCAGCTACCACCGCAAGACCAGGAACTGTAGCCGTACTAGAAGTCCTCACAGACGGAGCCGTGCCGCCGTGAGACATCGTCGATTTTCGACGAACAACCCAAATCGCCACGGGCGAAGGGTACAAACCCATATTAATTTAATCGTTAATTTAAGAATACCCATTAATTAAATTAAATTAATTAGTTTCTTATAAGAGCTAGAAAATTACTTTAACATGTTCCAGAAGGTGCAAGTGTCGATAAAATTATAATTCTTCTCAACTAGAAGTAGCTGTTAACTGAATGTAATTATGACACAAAATATAGATGCCATGTATCTAAATAAACCATCTACTTTTTTTTTATCACGGTTAAATTCATTGAAGGCGGTCATATTTATGAATCGTGACTAAGTTGTGAAATGACAAATCTGCCATTACGTAGAGCGCCAACCCTCTTGCCGGCAAGGGGTAGATATTGACATTTGTGATAGTCCAATAAAGTGGCATGTGACTAAGATTAGGATACATAAAAAAAACTCTCTCATCACGACCGTGCAACGTAGTCGGTACAAATTCCAAACAACCTTCGATTGAGGTTGCTACTTGCACCCATATATACTTTTCTCCTCACGCCACTTCTTGCCGTCTCTTTCACGCACCCACTTGACTTTCTTGTCTATTTATATGTATTTTAAGCTCTTGCGAGGACAAGTAACCACTTATAGAGATAGAGCCGTTTCTTTCTAAGAAAATGAAGAGGCAGAGAAACACCAAGAACGTGGCGGCGGCGGCGGCAACCAATGACGGCGACGACACCAAGGTTGAGGGAACCCATGTTCAAGAACGAGATCAAGACTCAACGACAAAGAGGAAGGCAAGAAAACAAGCTGAGGTGGTGGTGGTGGTGGAGGAGGAGGAGAGGGCCGGTGGTTCGGCCCCGGGGGTGGCGGGGATGGAGGAATATTGGCCGTGGATGAGGGGAATAGTGGACGAGCAGATGAGTTGGGGGTACATTTCGCTGCCGGATTGGGATTTGGACAAGTTGAAAGGCAAGGCTCATAGTAACATCTATACCGATGATTGTTGGGATGATGATCTCTGGGGCTTGAAGGCTATCAAGGAGATACCAAAATGAACGAGTCCTGAAATCGTCATATCTTTCATTTTATCAGCAATAACAGCAGCAGGCGTGAGAACTGTAACCAGCCGCCTCATACTTGTCACTCATGTTCAGTATCTCTTATATATGCGCACCTTGTTAATTAAGTTTATGTTACATGTACCCATGAATTATTAATCATCAAGTGTTTTACTTTTATCGATTGTTGTTGATTAATGTTCATGGGAAATGGAAATAGTTACTTACGTGTGACGGAAGCAATCGCATAAAATTTATTGGACGGATAGGGCATGGTGAAGTAGGTAGTGGACTGTTTGTGTCGGCCATGACAAATTCAAATGAATCTGATTCTAATCAGAGGAGGGCTGGGGAGCAATTGCGAACCAGACATGATACTAATGCAGTCAACGGTCGGACGCAATTGAACAGATCAAATCTAGATCTCTCCCCAAAACCAGAAACAAGAAAGATTTTTTACAATATCTTACTTTACGTTTAAAATGCACATTTTATTTCAAAACTTTGAATGGGGTTTAATAATTGTGTTTAAAATGTTTAAGGTTTTGGAACATGCGTATGAGTTGAGTTTGGGTCTACAAATTTATGATCTGATGGGCCTCTCCTTTAAGGTCCAATGTTATTGAGCAGTATCTTGATAGTCCATGCGGCCGGGAGTTATGAGAACTTCATTTAGAGGATTGCTAGCCCAAGTGACGGTTAAGACCTTAGAGCTGCTGCCTGCTTGGCCTTCACATAGATATATAATAGAAAAAATTGCAAGAAAATCTTCTTATAATTGGTTTTTTTTTCACAAACTCTCCTATTCACTATATTTTGCAAAAACTCCTCGTAACTCATTTCAAATTTGCGCAATCTGTGCAAATCCGTGAAAATTAACGAAAGCATCACGTAAGTGTTGGACGTTTGAGTTAGCACGTTTATGGGGAGCATGGGTCAAGAATATGACCGAACTCCCCAATTCTCCATTTAAGAACCAGAACCGTTACCTACGGTTTTCAGTTCTCTGGTCCCGTTTCACATGCGATCTCTGGTTATGTTGCCAAAGTGCTCATTCTAAACACATTTGAGTTAACACTTAGTCGACACTTTCATTAATATTCACGGATTTGCATAGACAGTGCAAAAATAAACATGAGTAAGGAAGAGTATTTGCAAAAATGAACATGAGTAAATGAGAGTTCTTGCAAAAATACAGTAAAATAAAAGTTTGTGCAAACAAAAGGAATAATTCTAGATGGGTACCCTTGGTTATGTCACATTATCACATGACATACTCTAGAATTTTTCGTATCAGGGTGACTACCCTAGCATTTCATTTTTCTCACTTTTACTCATTCCGTCCATTTCCGTTAGTTTTAATATTTTTGACATGTGAAATGACTAAAATACCCTTTAGGGTTAAGTGAGTTATTATAATTGGATTGAAAAGACTAAAATGCCCTCAACTATTCTTCTAATTTTCAAATTTGTGCCACTCTCTCTCTCTCCTCTCTTTTGTCTCTGCACGACCTCCCGGCCTTGTCTCCGACCTCTGGTCGTCTTGAGCCTCGCTCCGTTGGTCTCCAACACCTCCAACATCGTCTCCATCCTCCTCCAGCGTTTCCGTGTGGTGGTCAGACTTAGCTTGCCGGAAAAAATGGTGGCCTCCTCACCACTCTCGCCAACGCTATCTCCGAGTCCCTCAAGCTCTCCGATTTCCTCTCCGACTCCGGTGGCAAAGAATCCCTCCTCACCGTACTCAACCCACAACACTACTCTTCTCTACTCTTTTTTTTATTCCTCAATATTATCAAAACACATTTTTAGTCAAATACTATTATCTGTTTACATACTACAATTAATATTAGTTAGTTAAATCAAAATATACACTATCCATGAATCTTCCTATTCCTATTCCTATTCCTATTCTTATACTATACTATATTATACTTTCTCATCATCCTCATTTGGCTTTGACCCACCACATCATCCACATTTATTTATAATTAAATAAATATTGTTAGCTTGCCCATCTTTCTTCTATATATATATACTTGCTTTCTTTATTCCATCAGAGCAAGCCGAATCAATATCTGTCTTATGTTTCTCTCTCAATACGTCTCTTGGGTTTGTTGAATTGTAAAGAAATATTGGATGGAAGTGGAAGTAGTGGTACTACTTGTGTGGTGGATGAGAGCATGACGAGCTCCACCGTGGATACCCTAACGACGGCAACGATGCCTCCGGCGGCGGAGGTGAAGGCGCTGTGTCGGGTCGGGAGCGGGGCGAGCAGCGTTGTTCTGGACTCCAGCGAGGCGATGAGCGGCGGAGTGGAGGCGGAGTCGAGGTTCAAGGGGGTGGTCCCTCAGGCCGGAGACAAGGCTGTCGGAGGTCGTGCAGAGACAAAAGAGAGGGAGTGGCGTAAGTTTGAAAATTAGAAGAATAGTTGAGGGCATTTTAGTCTTTTTAATCCAGTTATAATAACTCAACCCTAAAGGGTATTTTAGTAATTTCACATGTCAAAAATATTAAAAACTAACGGAAATAGACAGACTGAGTAACGGTGAGAACAATGAAATGTTAGGGTAGTCACCATGATACAAAAAATTCTAGGGTATGTCATGTGATAATGTAACATAACCAGGAGTACCCATATGGAATTATCCCCAAGCAAAAACATAATTATAATGAAACTTTTTGCAATTTTTCCTATATAATATAAGGGAAACTCACTTAGCTCATCCTAAGTTTAGCTGATTCTCACTAGGGATGGCAATGTTTTTCCGTCTCCGACGTGGATCTCCAAATTCGAACAAAAACTGGACGGGGAATCTCGAATCCGAATGGAAACGGGGCGGGGACGGTGTGAGGTATCCTCACTCCGCTCCGCCCCGATATATTAAAAAAATATATTTTAAAATTAAAAATTATATTTTAAAATGCATATTTAATGAAAAATAATATAATTTTTGTTAAAATAATATTTTATAACACATTTTTAATGAAAAATAAAATATTTTAAGTATATTTTATTTAAATAATATTTTTTAATACAAATTATATTAAAAAATAAATATGTTTTACCATTTTTCTTTGGGTTGAAAATGGAGAACGGAGAATCCCCGAATTCGACGGGAAATCCTCGTCCCCGTTAGAAACGGGAAACCCCTGATCCGATTCTAACGAGAACGGGGATTTCTAAATCCGCCCCAAACCTGTCCCGTTGCCATCCCTAATTCTCACTTAATCTTAAGTTTAAACTCAATTTTTGGAGCTCCTAAATTTTAAAAAGTTTCGCTTAACCACTTTTCAATAGTTTTTTTTAAATTGTTAACTTTTTGTGAAAATGAGAAAAATACTCTTGCATTAAAAAATCTAAAATAAATAAAAATTATGTTGAACATATTTTTTAAAATAAAGAATAAGAAATATATTACTATTTAAAAAACGATTTTAAACATCTTTTTTATTTTTAGATTTTTAAATTTTTTTGTTTAAATTCTTATATGTTTTTTATTCTTTATTTTTTTACAAAATGTAAAAAAACTAAGTTCAGAATAATTTTTATTTGTTTTAAATTTTTAATAAAATACATTTTTGTCATTTCACATAATGTTAACGTAATCTTTTAAGAATCTAACAAGGAGGGGGTTAAGTAACACATTTTAAAACTTAAACTATCAGTTTTTTTATTTGTAACGGCGCACGCTAACAGCGCCGTTACAGAGGATTTGTGCGCCGTTACAAACTGTAACGGCGCACAAAAACGTCTGTAACGACGCCGTTAGCGTGCGCCGTTACAGTGTCGCCGTTACAGCTTGTAACGGCGCACAAAACACGTGCGCTGTTACTAACGTTGACGGCGCACACCGTTAGTGCGTCGTTACAAACGCTGCCGTCACCGTTGATGAGGATGACGGTGCCGTCACCGTTTGTAACGGCGCACTTACGGTGGGCGCCGTTACAAATTTGTAACGCCGCACTGTGAGTGTGCGCCGTTACAGGTGTTGACGGCGCACAGACGGCGTGCGCCGTCAATGATTGTAACGGCGCACACACACAATGCGCCGTTACAAATTTGTAACGGCGCACACCACTCGTGCACCGTTACAAATGATGCAGAATAATAAAAAAAAAATTTTTTAAAAAAATAATAAATATAAAATAAATTTTATATTTATTATTATTTTTTTAAATTTATTTTTTTTATTTAGAAATGAATATTGAAAATAAAATTATTGAATAAATATAAATTAAAAAAAATATTTAAATTGTTGAATAACATATTTAAATTACAAAAAATCTATGAGGACGGGCCTCCAGGATCTCTAGAACTATTCGGAGGTGGAGGTGGAGGGGCGAGATTAGGGTTGAGTAACAGCAGCTGTTGTTGGAAGTACTGGAACATCTGCTCGGCATGCTGTTTTTCGGCGGCGGCTTGCTGTTTTTCGGCGGCGGCTTGCTTTTTTTCGGCAGCGGCTTGCTCACGTTCAGCCTAACGTTCAGCGCGAAGTTCCGTGAGTTCATTCCGGAGCTCCGCAATCTCCAACTGACTACCATCAGAGGAGGTCGAACGTCTTCTCTGTCTCGGCGGTGCCTCGTAAGCACTCCCGCAACCCCGGATGCGTCGTCCTCTGGAGGGTTCTATAGTAACTCCTCTGGCAAGCTCGATCTGGCGAACATACTCGGCAGCTTGTCGCATGACCTCATCCTCTTCAACGTCGGTCATCTTGTTCAGCGTTCCATCCTCGTTGTAGTTCGCCTCGTCATTCTTCCAATCCCTAAGCACATTCCTAATGTAAAGCTGCAAAAAAAAATTTGATTAATATAATAAATTAAAATATTAAAATAAAAACAAAATAACGAAACTTACAAGCTTCGGGTTGAGTTCCTCCTCCCCCTCCTGTGGACCATCACCAGGCCTAGGTAAGGCCTTGTGAGCCTTCAGTAAGGCCTTCAACTTTTTGGAGACCTCCACTTCCCCGGCCGCCGACATCCTCTCCCAAAGTGCTCGAAATGGGACTTTGCCAGTGTGGTGGTTTAACTTGTTGTCGCTCCTCCGAATGGCACTCATTTGAGTACCAACATTTTCCTGGAAAAAAAATCAAAGTAAATTCACATGATAAATAGTAAAAATTCAAGAAAAAATTAAAGTAAAGTAAAAATTAGTAATATACCTCGTTGGCATCGAAATGTTCAACGAGCCACCGCCACTGGGACTTCTTCCCTTTCAGACTCTTGGGAATCCCATTCCGGTCCAATCTAGTCGGGTCGACGTACAGCTTGTATAACCGCTTCATGTTGGATTTTCGCTCCTTGTAAGCGCTTATGGCCGTCTCACGAATCCAACCCCGTAGCTCAACCGAATCGGTCACTTCAAACAAACGCTGAAATTCACAAATATGACGTGAATATTTGTAATACGAACAAACATTTGGAAAAAAAATAGAGTAAACGTTGAAATTACCCCGAAACTCCTCCAAAACGCCTGAAACTCAGACGGCAGCAAATCTCCAAACGTCTGGTAGGAAGCATCGCGTTCCCGAGCGAACTTCCCTATAATCGTCTTCACCCTATCGGCCGAAACTCCTCATGCGACACGTGGTCGGCCGTTTTCCCACGTCAAGAGCAACGGACCTCCGTTCGCCTGAACTACTCTCTCATCGTCGGCGATGTTGATGTCGATCTTTTGGTCCTTCTTTGCTCTGGCTTCCCAGCTCTTCGTCCTGAGGCAGTCGACTTCCACCTTGTAGTCGAAGTACAGCTCGTACCTCGAAATCTCTCTGTACTGGAGAGGAAGGAGCCTCCACTCGTTCAGCGGCAGTTCGGACTCATCCGGCACAAAGTCCTCATCGGAGGGTCCTGCGACGTCTCCGAGCATCTCCTGGAAACTCCGAGGATCCGGGACCTGGAACTCCCAGCCCGGATAAGTCGGCTGAGTGGGCTGAGTCGGCTGCAGCGGTGACGGAGTGTACATCTCATCATGTACCTCCGGCGCCTGCGAAGCCTGGAAAAATGGAACGTCCATGGTGGCTCGCCTAGGTGCCCTGGCCCTAGGTGCCTTACGTCTAGGCTCCATTATCTGTAATTGACCGAATAAGACTTTTAAGGTCAATTTGACCGAAAGAATAGAGAAATTCGGGCGAAAATGCCCGAATTACCCTAAGAGGCTAATTTTTTGTGAGTTTTCCAAAATTGCCCCTAAGGGGCTAATTTTTTCCACAATTCCAAAATTGCCTCTAAGGGGCTAAATTTTTGTGAGTTTTCTAAAATTGCCCCTTATGGGCTAATTTTTCCCACAATTCTAAAATTGCCCCTAAGGGGCTAATTTTTTTCAAAATTCCAAAATTGCCCGTAAGAGGCTAATTTTTTGTGAGTTTTCCAAAATTGCCCCTTAGGGGCTAATTTTTTTCATAATTCCCAAATTGCCCCTAAGGGGCTAATTTTTTGTGAGTTTTCCAAAATTGCCCCTTATGGGCTAATTTTTCCCACAATTCCAAAATTGCCCCTAAGGGGCTAATTTTTTTCAAAATTCCAAAATTTTTGTGAGTTTTCCAAAATTGCCCCTAAGGGGCTAATTTTTTTCATAATTCCCAAATTGCCCTTTAGGGGCAATTTTTTTTCATAATTCCCAAAATGCCCCTAACGGGCAATTTGGTTATTAATTCCAAAATTGCCCCTTAGGGGCAATTTTTTTATTAATTCCCAAAAATATTAAACTGAAATTAAACTGAAAAATTAAACCTACAAACATTAAACTGAAAAATTAAACATGCAATTTTCATATTAAATTGAAAAATTAAACATGCAATTTTACAAACTTCCTACTAACATATTCATATTCATATTAAACTAAAATTTAACCTACAAATATTAAACTGAAAAATTAAACATGCAATTTTCATTTTAAATTGAAAAATTTAACGTGCAATTTTACAAACTTCCTACTAACATATTCACATGCAATTTCATTAAACATCAATAAAATAATCAACTTACCTCTTTGACGGGAAGACCGGCAACGGCGGGACGGCGACGGCGGCAGATCGGAGCAGAAACAGAGAGGAGAGGAGGAAGAAACCGAGAGGAGGAGGAAGAGAAGGGTTCTGCCCAAATTTATCTGCGATATTTGTAACGGCGCACATGAGCTTGTGCGCCGTTACACCAAAAATTTGTGCCGTTACAAACCGTAACGGTCAGAAATCGAGCCGTTTCTGACCGTTGTCTGAACCCAACGATCAACTTTTGCAACGGTCAACATATTTGTAACGGCGCACACATCTGTGCGCCGTTACAACCGAAATATCCGCGGGAAGTTTAAAATTTCGCGAAATTTACCCGCGAAATTTGATTTTTCGCGTGGCGCCAATTTTGTAACGGCACACATATGTCTGTGCGCCGTTACAAACTCTAAACCCTAAATTTATTTAATTTAACCTAAAATCGATCGTGATTGATAAGCGGTCTTCCCGTGCTTTGATTTTCTCCAAATTTGTACTATACCACGTATATGTAATTTCCAACTAATCGAACGGTTTTGATTGAACATAAAATATATTAATCTACCGAACGTTTGATCATCAATGAGTTTAGGGTTTTTGTGAGTTTTACCTTCCTTAACCCTAAACTCACGCTTTCAACGAAAGTGGAATGTTTTGAAAATAAAGTTTTAATCCAACCGTACGGATAGGAGCGCAATGAATGTGTACTTCATATGTCAAAATTTCATTCAATTCCGATAATGTATGAACCTAGATCTAACCGGTCAATGGGAAGTCAACAGAGTTGACTAGCCTGTTTGACTTGCACTATGTGCGCCGTTACAAACGACCAAGAATAATAATATTATATTTATGTCGATCCAAAAGTTAATCCGACCGTACCAATTTGAGCGCAATGACTTGTTAGTTCATGTTTCATAATTTCATTTGACTATGTTGAACGTATGAATCTCGATCGGGCTCGAAAACCCGATTTCAAAGGACAAGTCAACTGCCTGATTTTTTCCTAAGTGTGGATTTGTAACGGCGCACCTTACTGTGTGCGCCGTTACAAACCCATACTTAGGAAAAAAATAGTTGAATATGGAATTGACCAAATTACCCCTAATTAGGCCGGAATTGACCGAATTACCTTTTTAAGGTCAAATTGACCGAATTAGGGGTAATTCGGTCGTAGTTGACCGAATTACCCTTTTAAAGGTTGAATTCACCGAATTACCCCTAATGTAGTCCGAATTGACCGAATTACCCTTTGAATGTGAAATTGACCGAATTACCCCTAAATCGGCCGGAGTTGACCAAATTACTCTTTATAGATGATAGATTAAAAAAACCATTTATTCATAACCAATCAAACATACATATACATATTAAGTATCAGAGTCGGCGGAATCATAATCTTCATGCCCTTCCAAATCGCTGTCATCGGTTTCTTCGTCGTCGTGCTCGGTTTCTTCGTCTTCTTCATCGTTCTCAGCTGGAGGTGCTGGCGGTGGACACCGGATTAAGTTTGTTAGGTCGATAGTGATACCACCCGGTGTGACGATGTCAATTCGATCTTCTTGGTAAGGTTCATCGACTTCAAACTCCAGGTCGTCGTCGTCACCGACACGGGCTAAACTGCTCGGTTTGTAGTGACCCCTATGCGACACGACGTTGACAACCTTCCACGGTCCAGATTTAGGGTCGTCGATATAGTATACCTGTTTTGCCATTAAAGCAAGGCAAAATGGGTTTTGTTTGTGACGATCTGTGGACGTGTTGACCGAAATGAATCCATTTGCGTCCTTTCTAACTGTCCGTTCGTCGTACCACCGACACTTGAATAGAACGACTGGCATGCCTTCCGAGTAGGTAAGGATACATACGTCCATAAGAACACCGTAGTAACATATGTCGTTTGCTTCAATCATGACCCCTGAATTTTGATTTCTCCGGCCCTGGTCGATTTTCAAGCATAAAAATTTGACGCCGTTAACAGTACACTGCGAATAAATGGCAGACGAACGAGGACCTCTGGATAGTAGTACCAACTCTCGTTGCCACCCTAGAGCACTCATCTGCACACGGAATTTAAATGAGTTATCCCTAAAATTTGTAAATGGTAATTCAAGTTAACTGAAGTCTATTACGTACAATTCTGCGCCACTCGAAGACAAATGACATGACTCGATCCTGAAGAGATTTCCGTGGGTGTATTCGTTGGAACCCTGCACGATGTGATTCTACGAATGTATCTGCTTCGGCACAATTCTCAATCACTGCCCAATTCGCCCAGAACATCTCGGAGGTGCTCAATTTGTCGTTTCGCACCACGCTCTTAACTTGTACATGTGGGGAAACAACTGATAAGTTGAAACCTAGAGCTGGACTAACAAAACTTTCGCTGGCTGAAGTGGCGCGGTTAAGGTACATCTGAGTGAAGGTGACAGACTCGTGCATCAAGTACTGTTGGGCTATACAACCTTCTAGATATCGCGGGTTTCACACACTTTTCTTGTACACGCCAAGTTGCCTACAATCAAATTATGAAGGTTAATGTCATATTCGATTATACAGTTCAATGGTAATTATTCATGATATTTCGAATTCAAGGATCATACTGTTCAATTGGAAACATCCATGTGAAATGAACTGGGCCGGTTCGCAAAACTTGATCCGGGAGGTGCAGTAGAAGGTGAACCATAATTGTACAGAATGAAGGAGGGAAAATAGTTTCCAACTTACAGACTAGAACCACTATATCTTCCCCCAACTTTTTCAGGGCTTTTTTCCTCGGTTCCCTCGTGCACAACATTTGAAAGACCTTGCCCAACTCTGTTAATGCTTCTGCCACATAAGGCGGAACGTATTTCCGAATGACAAGGGGGAAGATACGTTGCATCAACATGTGACAATCGTGGGTCTTCAATCCGAGAAAATTTTTCTCATCGGGATTCACCTTGCTCTTTAGACTTCCCGCATATCCAGAGGGAAACTTAACAGCTTTTATATGCTCTAGTACTTCCTTCCGATCACGACCCGCCACGCCATAAGGTGCATCTGGGAGCTCCCCGTCTTGCACCCATTGGTCTTGCCGGACACCCTGTTCCTCGTAAGTTCTCCTAGCTTTCACGTCATCCTTAGTCTTCCCTGCAATTCCAAGAACTGTACCTATGACGTTGTCGCATACGTTCTTCTCTATATGCATCAAATCCAATGCATGTATGACTTTATGAGTTTTCCAATAAGGCAGCTCCCAGAAAATGCTTTTATGAGACCAACATATACGAACACCACCCCCTTTTTGTTTACTGAACTTCGGATGCAGACTAGGCGGTGGGTATTGATGACGTAGAATCGCACTGAGTACAGCAGCCCCTGAATGCCGGGTAGGCCTTCTCCGTGTCTCTGTCTTCCCGTTAAAGGCCTGCGGCTGAAATCGCAGCGGATGTTTCGGTGGTAAGAACCTACGAGCACCTTGGTAAGAGATTCTTGAGTTACTGTGTTCAGAATCGATCTCGTCCAAGCATAAAGGACATGCCTTATATCCTTTAGTCTGGATGCCTCCCAACATTCCCAAGCCCGGGAAGTCACTTATTGTCCACATCACAGCAGCCCGCATGATGAAAGCCTCTTTCTTAGAACCATCCCACGTGACAACTCCGTGCTCCCACAGATGGTTCAACTCATCAATCAGCGGACGCATGAAGTTATTTAAGCATTTCCCCGGTGGTTTTGGACCAGATATCAACATGGTGAGGATGTTATACTCCTTTCTCATAGCCATCGAGGGCAGAAAATTCAACGGGATAGCGACTACAGGCCACAAACTGTAACTCGGCGCAGTAGGCCCGTATGGAGAGAACCCGTCGGTTGACAGTGCCAGCCGCACGTTCTGTATTTCTCCAGAAAATACTGGGTATTTAGCGTCAAAATGAATCCAATCCGCACCGTCCGATGGATGTACTAATATTTCATCGTTCTCATTCTCCCGCTCCCCGTGCCATCGCATCCACTCAGCCGTCTCTGGGGCAAGATATAAACGTTGAAGTCGAGGAGTCAATGGGAAGTACCACAACGTCTTTTTCGGAACTAATTTTTTTTCCACCTTCGCGTATCGTGCCTCTCCACAAACGCCACATGTCTGGAGTTGCGATTGTGTTCCGTAGTACAATGTGCATCCGTACAGACATGCATCATATTTCACGCGTGGTAGTTGGATTGCCTTCATTTTCTGCTTCGCCGCTGCATAGCTAGATGGATACGTATTAGGTTGGGGTAACGTAGAACAATAATCTTTGGCAACCTTGGTAAAAGCTTCGTCAGACATCCCGGTGCTCTGCTTGATGGACAACATCCTTAACATTGCTGCTAATGAAGTATCCTCACTATTTTCGTACAACGGCTTTTGCGAGTCCGTCACCAACCGGTTGTATGCTGTCATGGTTGCCTTAGCGACTCCCTCCTCGACTTCGGTTATTATTCCAATGTTCTGTTGTTCGTCCTCGTCCTCGTCCTCGTCAATCCTTACATCTCTAGTCGGGTCTACATCATCCACGAGCTGATGCACAGGATCAACGTATACTGGATTGTTGTCCGACGTCGAACAAGGCTGATTCGCCGATGTTTCCCTCAAACTGATATCCCAATTCCGGCTCGAGCTAGCTCCTTCGGCTTCGCCATGATGGAACCACACATTATACGATCTAAGAAAATATTTCCTCAATATATGATCGCAAATAGTCTCCATATCGTGCCAAGCATAATTACAACACCTCGTGCATGGACACTTGAAACGTCCCACACCATCTCTTGGAGCGTTTTTTCTCGCAAATTTTACAAAACTGCTTAATCCTTTCATCCATTCCTCACTCATTTTTACGGATCCCATCCATCTCCGATCCATTCTATATATGTAATATATATAAATTCGGTTAACAATTGATTTACATAATATTGCATTATTTCAAAATATGTACGTACCTTCTAATTCACATAAATTACCTAATTACCCTTGTTTGGGCATTTATAACCTTTTTACCCCTAATTAGGTCATAAATGACTAAAATACCCCTATAATTAGGTTCTAAATGTCCAACAATTACGGGAGAATTTACCCTAATGTTATCATGCAATTAATGGAATCGGGAGAATTGACCCTAATGTTATCATGCAATTCATGGAATCGAGTAATTTATTTCATCACTTCCAAAACTAATTTAATAAATTTAACATGCAAATTATTCATACAAGCAAAATCATACAAAATCTAAAGTTGGATCGATGAAATCATATACAAATTTGCAGTTATATGTAGTGCATTATTTAAAAATTTGTACATACCTTCTCGGGAGATTTGTCTGAGGGTGCTCGGGAAAATTTATAAATTTTCAAAATTACGAAATTACCCTTGTCGGGAGAAAAGTAGGTGTGAGATATGTTGTAGGAAAAGAAGGGGAGGTTCTGCCCAGATTTATAATACATATTTGTAACGGCGCACATACTAAGGTGCGCCGTTACAAACCTCTAGTAACGGCGCACATACCAAGGTGCGCCGTTACGGACTAACGGTAACAACAACGGCTCAATTTCCGACCGTTTTCCATAACGGCAACAAAACTGGTCAACGGTCAACACAATTTGTAACGGCGCACATAACGGTGTGCGCCGTTACAAAGTTGGTTAATTAACGGCGCACGGTTAAAGTTCGCCGTTACAGACTTGTGTAACGGCGCACGGTACGTGTGCGCCGTTACAAACATTTGTAACGGCGCACTTTAAGCGTGCGCCGTTACAAATGTATGTTCTAACGGCGCACATACTTTTTGTGCGCCGTTACTGTTGCAAAAACTGATAGTGTTAAGAGTTCCAGAAATCAAATTTTAATCTAATGAGGGTTATGCGAGAAGTTAAGAACCAACTAAATTTAGTGGAACTAAGCGAGCTTTTCTCATACTATGATAAAATACATTTGGGTTTAGAAGAGTTAGAGAGTTAGGGAACGGGTCCAAACATGCTTAGGCCCAAAGATTAGGTATAGTATTGATGCATGATAATTAGAGCACATATATGTCCCACTCAAATCGTGGAACATCTCTTGACTTGAAATGGTGATAGTTCCCTCTTCACCTAACCTAAGGAGAAGAAACATAGTTTACTAAACAATGTAACCAGGAAATGAGAAGAAATAGGTATTAGTACACAAGAGTTATAGCATGCATGCTCCCAAGTAGCTTGACCTATCTCCATCTTCAGTGCTCTTCTGTTCAATGCCAAGAAAGTTGAGGCTATAATTACAGAGTAAAGTGGTCCATATAGGCAAGGAACACCTGCTATCAAATCATCATTCACCAGTCCTGGAGACAAAAAAAACATAAAAAAAACTTTCTAATTTAAGCCCAAAACAAGTGAAAGTGATTATTTCTGTTTTGATTATTAGAATCAAGGAATAAAATCATTCCATGATTTCGTTCCTAAATGTCAGCAATGCCACAGATTTCATTCCCGAATCATCGGGTCAATTAATTGACTTACTTTCTTGTATAGACTTTAGCATGTTTTGTTTCCTAAATTACTTAGCCATCTCTTGTATAAATAGGATGATACTTGATCAATAATATCAACGCAGAGACAAATACTTCTTTGTTCTCTTCATTCTCTGGTTCTCTTCATAGTATCAAAGCACATCTGAACTTGGTTATGGGGAACGACGCAGGTGATAAATCCGACGGTTCGGAAGTAGCAAAATCTATCACACCTTCGCCATCGGTTTACAATCTGCACCCATCTGATCACCCGGGTTTGTCACTCGGGGCTGAACCTTTAGCACTATCTGGTGACAACTACTATACCTGGAAACACCAAGTGTCTAATGCGCTTGAGTGCAAGCTCAAAATTGGATTTGTGGATGGATCCTTACCGAGGCCAAAGAAGGACGACCCAAACGAGCCACTCTGGGTCCAATGCAATGCGTTTGTTAAATCTTGAATCATCAACTCTTTAAGCACAGAGTTACGCGATGCTGTTGTCCATGCCTCTTCAGCACGAGAGATTTGGCAGGATCTTGAGCAACGATTTACCCAAGGTGTGACGCCACGGGTCTATATGCTCCGGCGACAAATATCTCTTCTACAACAGGAGCGTCAGGCTGTCTCGGTGTACTACGGTAAGCTTAAGAAGGCATGGTCTGAACTGCAAGGACTCCGGCCGTTGCCGATGTGCTTTTGCGGAAAGTGTGAGTGCTATATAAATGAACGGAATCGAGCTATGCGTGAAGAGGAGAGAGTTTGTGAATTTCTGATGGGGCTCGACAACGATTTTTCCACTGTGAGGTCACAGATTCTCGGGACTGATCCGATCCCGGGTATTGGGCGTGCATACTCGGCACCATCGCAAGATGAGACACAGAGAGGCGTCGCTGCTGCTGCTGCTATTCGGTCGCCAACATTGGATTCCTCGGCCCTGGTCGCTCACCGGCCATACATCACCATCGACGGTAACAACAACACAGGCCGGGACGGAGTGCAGGGGACGCGCCGCTGCAGCCACTGTGGCAGCACCGGTCACAACATCGACACGTGCTTTGCCATCGTAGGTTACCCACCACACTGGAGCAAAGCCGGCGGAGGACGAGGCAGCGGGTCCGGGCGAGGTCGCGGCGGCAGATCGGGCGGAAAAAGAGGAAGAACCGTGGCGGCAGTCGCTTCTGGTTCAAATGAGGAAGTGAGTTACGGGAACAATAGGGCGGAATGGGTTGAACATGAAAGAAGAGATGGGCCAAATCAGCCCAATTTTAATTCTAGTTGGGCTTCACATACCCATGTTCAAGCAAGCCCAAATAAGTCACCAATGAATGAATTTGCAGATCAGCTCACACATGCCCAAAAGTCGCATTTATTAGATCTGCTTCCAAGGCCCAACACAAACCAAGCCCAAGCTTTTGCAGGATCGGTCAACACAGCTGCCTCGAATTATTCTGGTAACAAATCATGGGTTATTGACTCAAGAGCAACGAATCATATCACTTGTGACAAGAATTCTTTATTTAATATTTCGCCAAAGTTAAACTTTTTACCCGTTGAGATGCCTAATGGTGAGAGTGCAGCCGTCGTCGCAGTTGGTGACGTAAATTTTGGCGAGAATTTGCGTCTCCAACGAGTTCTTACCGTGCCTCAGTTTTGTTTTAATCTAATTTCAGTCAGTCAGATAACTCGGGATCTTAATTGTGCACTAATTTTTTATTCGAATTGTTGTGTGATTCAGGACTTACTTTTGAGGATGCTGATTGACATGGGTAGAGTGTGAAATGGTCTTTACTATTTGGAACCGACGGTGGCATGCAAAGCCTTAATGACTCACGGACGCGATAGTGTGCAGTTGTGGCATCGACGTTTGGGGCACATTCCAGCTAACCGGTTATCACTGATTCCAAACTTATCTATTTCAGTTAATAAACTCGGATTGTCAGTCTGTGACGCTTGTTGTAAGGCAAACCAAACTAGATTGTCTTTTCCAATTCGTAACAATAAAACTTCGCACGTTTTTGATTTAATACATTGCGATATTTGGGGTCCATATCATGAGGCGTCATTGTCTGGGTGTCATTTCTTTTTATCAATCGTAGATGATTACAGTAGGGCGACATGGGTGTTTCTAATGAGGCACAAGTCAGAAACGAGGTCACTGCTACTTAACTTTTTCCATTGGATTCGTGATCAATTTAACACACATGTAAAGTGCCTACGAACAGACGGAGGACGCGAATTTCAGCATCACGAATTAACAACGTATTATAGCACAACAGGGATGGAGTTTCAGACAAGTTGTGTTGGAACACCTCAACAAAATGGCATAGTCGAGCGGAAACACCGCCATCTATTAGAAGTTGCGCGAGCTCTCCGTTTTCAAGCCAGACTCCCAATTAAATTTGGGGGACAATGTGCACTCACCGCGGCCTACCTGATCAACCGGACTCCACTTTTAGTCATTGGGAACAAGACTCCATTCGAGATGTTGTTTGGGAAGGCGCCGAATTATGATCACCTAAGATGTTTTGGATGTTTATGCTACGTCCACCAACAGACAAATGACAAATTTGCCCCGCGCTCACGCCAAGGAATTTTTCTGGGATACCCAAATGGCCAAAAAGGGTATCGAGTCTATGATATGGAATCAGGCAAAGTCGTTGTCTCACGTGATGTGCAGTTTTGGGAAAGCATATTCCCAGAATGCATGGTTCCAGGAAAGGAAGGACAGACGGTGTCTAGCAATTCTTTTAATCCACTAGATTTTTCATTTGCGACTGATACGCCCTCAACTCCCATCTCGACTCCAATAGTGGAAAATACTGAGGATCATAACAATGTTGAGGATCATGATAATAATGAAGAGGTTGCAGTCCCAACACCTTCGCGTGAAAGGCACACTCGCACAATATCTAAGCGACTCAGTGGATATGATTACACTTTACCGCCATCGGTCACACCAACCAGCACCATTTCGCATTCTCCCACACCCTCAGTCAATGTTGGGCCCGTAGACAGTTGTCCACAGGCACCCGATAACGCGCAAGTGCACGCGGTCGTTACAAGTAATAATTCCTGGTAAGCACAGAGTCGAATCCACAAGGGCCAATAAGGGTTAATTCAATTTAACTAATGCTATTAAGTGTAATTTAAAATATTCAATTTATAAAAATGTTTGATAATTTATAAAATAGAAACGCTTGGGAGAGACTATTCAATAGAGAAAACCATGGATGCTAGGCCACTGAATTATAATCATGTCACAATTTCGGAATGAATTCTCATGCACACACTTGAATCCTATGCAAACATTTATACTGACACCACCTCTCGGTATTGGTGTCAGCCTAGACTCGAGAAGTTTGATCATCCCTCTCAGGTAGATAGACACCACGAGTCTGCATTAGCACAACAATAATGGAATCGGGGTTCCGAAGAGTTGAACCCCGGCAAATTAAAGCATGTCTATCACCTACCGGCCTTCTCAGACACGACAACGTGACTCAAACAAGTAATCAATATTCGTCAATACCAATCACAAGCATTAAGTACTTTAATTCACCCAAAAGCATGCATAAACAATTCAATCCATAATTATAAAATCATCACAATTCAATTCAAGACCTAGCATCCATGATCAAGGGTATTTAGCCCATGATCATGGTGCTAGAACCAAAATCCATAAAATTAAATATAAAAATCGAGTTTGAGAAGTAAGAACGAAGAACCCTAAAACCCAAAAGGTTGAAGAATATGAATCGTTGAATCCCTCTCGATTGTTGCTGTGTAACTTGCTTGATCTTAGCACTTGAATCGCCCTTGGATCGGATTCGAGCTCCTCTCGAAGTCCCCAATCCTCTCCTTGGTTGATTTGGCGTTCTACTCTCTGCTCTCCCAAACCATGGTGTTCAATTGTCGCGTGAAAACTCTAATTTTCGCCCCCTAAACTCAGAATTCGCGTTTGGTATATATAATTTTTTTCGCGTCTGGGAGATGTAACAATCGTTACAGTAGGTGTAACGATCGTTACATCATTGTTACAGTGGCATTACATCATCGTTACAACTTTCTGTCTTCAAATTTCCTTCGAATTGATATATTATGAGCCCAAATCGGAGTTCGGATGAGAACTCTACACCACCCGAAAGTATCAGACAATTTTCGCCCTCTTCCAGACCTCTAATGAAAAAACTTCCTTCACGAGAATTGTTACTCTTTCCGTTATCTTCAATGTGGATGTAAGATTTGCTCGATTTGGATTTCGGATGTGAAAGTTATAGCACTTTCAAGTCAGCTGGTCTGCAATCCCGATATCTGTTTTAGTGCTGGCTTTTAGTGCTTTTTTGAGCTTCTTCCCATTAAATTTAGAGAAAACTTCCTTCTAGAGAGTTGTAGATCGCCAAGTTATCTTCTATTTGATCTACTTTTGGGTCACCTCGGATTAAATATGAAAAAGTTGTGCTCTCTGAAAGATTCCGCTGCGATTTTGGCTCGGTTTTGACCCTTTTCTCATGTATTCTGCACATTCACACCAAACATACCCGAAGGCGTAAAAGTGGCATAAAGATAAATAATTTAACACATCGAGAGTGAAATAACACCTAGAATGTGGGTAATAGATATCATAAACTTACATTTGATGTGACCGCATCAACACCCCACACTAAGCATTTTCTCGCCCTCGAGAAATACAATTATACAACAGTTGTCATTTTAAACCCCGAGGTTCACCCTGATAGGGGGAGTTCGACATCTCCCGAGGGTTCTGAGGTCCAACCCACAATCCCATGAAATGCTTACCCTCATGGCCGTCTTCAAACTCTTTTATTCATAACCAAACAATCAGTTCACAATTAAGCTCAAGTTATCGAGTGTTGACAAATCACAAACCTACCCCTCCACCAATCAAACACACACCAAGTGCCTAACCAACTAATATGAGTATCAGGTATTTCAGTTATGGTCTTTTTCTCACACTTTCAAAAATTTAAACAAAGGGTAAACTAGTCACACATCAGGTTTTGTGATGCTCGTGTAAAAAGCGATGTGAACTCGGGGTAGCATATCTGAATTGATGCCACGAGACCGCTATTTTTGGAGTGAGCTTCCTTATTGCTTTTCACTCAACTTTGCTTTATTTTCCCTCCCCTTTTCAAGGTTTGGGCATTCACCATGATTGCAGAGGCGCTTCTTTTTTAATTGATTTTCCTCCTTTGTATTTGATTTCACTTGTGTTTCTTCGAAGACTCTTCTTTGCTTTGCATTATTTGCGTTCCTCTGACACTTTAGTTGGTGACGATGTGTACATAGTTCACTCAAGATTTCCCATCCATACATTCAATTCGCTCATCCTGAAGTCTCGCCTTTTACCCCGGACATTTTCGAGTTTGGGGATCGAGATACGCACTCGCTCTCTGCTTTTCTCACGCTCACTCCCCTTGCTCTTAATTTTTCTGAACTCCGGTCTCTGCTTTTCCGGTACCACCAACTCAGATACACCCCTTCCGGATTCACGTGTGTGTGTGCCAAGTTTTAAAAAAAATGATCTCTAGCATATGATTTTGTGACCCCTTGAAAATAATTGAAAGTATGATACTTGACTTCCACTAGTCAACCATACCTCAATATTAACTAATTAAACACTTCTACCAAACAAGCACACTCCAAAGGGTATATTTGTGAAATTCCAGCACACAATAAATCTCAAGGGAAATTGAATGACATATAAACTACTTAAGCCTTTCAGGCGGCCAATCGGCAAACTCAAACAAATGAGCCCTAAAATTAACATGCAACGCAACGCTACACCCCACACTAAAGATGTGCACGGTCCCCCGTGCTAAAAATAAGAATAAAATATGCAACGTGCTTGCATGAAATTTAGGGGCTCAAAAGTCACCACTTTTCCCTATCAAAAACAATGTAAACCCAATCAAATACTCTCTTTCCTATGATAGCAAAAGAGTACATCAATAAACACATTTGGATTTCAGAGATTTCATGTGTATAGGGCAAGTGATAAAATTTGTGCCTAGAGACATCAATAAATACGAGTGCATCAATGCACTTGTCCTTAATCTTTTCAGAAAAATTATGCATTAAACGTGAATAAGATACACATGAGAAGTAAGGAGAGATATCACTTCGAGTGTAAATCTCCGGTAGCTCCGCCCTCTCCTTCTTTCTGTCACATGGGCGCTCTTCTCCATCCGGAAGCACTAGAATGGGGCCCATTCGGCTCAACTCTTGCATTTTCTCCTCGAGCTTTTCGATAATGTACCTTTCATCACGAAAAGAAATTCCATTAGAAATAATTAAAAGTATATCATTATCGATGCAAGCATATCTAAAATTTTTATTTAAGCAAGAGTTTTCAATATAATTAAGAGGAGGTGGAGCCCATGTTTTTGCATCAACAACAGGTTCCCTTACCGATACACCCATATATATGTCGTGGTTGACTCTATTATTCACTTCTCGGCATGGCTCCACCGTAAGCTCCTCTTCCTTTTCATTTTCGACCTCTTGAGGAGAGTCGACTTCCATCTTGATCTCCTTGTGAGCTAATGTTGGCACTTCGGCCACTTTTGACTTGTTTATCTTGATCTCTTGGAGAGGCTCGTCATCAAACCACCTTAGAGGTCCATATAGATTTTGGCCTCGAGAAATTTTTCAGTCTCCTTAGTCAACTTTGGCACTTTGGCTATTTTTGTCTCCTCCAAAACTCTCTCATATTTCTCCTCATTGGCCTCAAATGCATCCTTATGAAACATATCCATTACGACATACTTACCAAGTATTTCGTCTTGAGCTCGTAGCAATTGCATCATCTCATTCATTATTTCCGTCCTCTTCTCTTGAGGAGAAGGATCTTGATAATCACCATATCGATTCACTTGGTTTCCATAATAAGCGTGGAATGAGTAATTCTCTGGGTTGGACGATGTGAGGTTTTGGTAAGGGTAGTATTCTTGATTGTTTTGAGATGGCCTCTCTTGATAGGATGGCGGAGGGTCATAATTTGATTGGTAGTCCTGTGGTGATCGCCTTTGATTTAAGTAATGGTAAAGGGGCTCATCCCGATAGGAATAGTACTCACTACTACCTTGGCCTTGATAGCCTTGCCTTGTAGCATAATACTCCGACTCCCCTCTATCTCCATCATGACATCCATACGACGTTGATTGCTCTTGAGGAGTCCACTCATGATCTGGTTGGCTTGTCCTCTCTTGATGATACTCATAGCCTCTCCAATCTTGCTCCATTTAATTTTCTCTCTTTCTTGCCTCCTTAAATTGATATTAAAAAAATCTAAATCACTAGGCAACAGGCGAAAGAGAGTTAGGGAAGTATAGTACAGAACACACAATGAGCAATAGATCAAGAAATAAAAAAATATATAAAAAATTAATAGCAAAAATTAAAATAAATTAACCGTTGGTCCCCGGCAACGGCGCCAAAAACTTGTTGGGCCCGTAGACAGTTGTCCACAGGCACCCGATAACGCGCAAGTGCACGCGGTCGTTACAAGTAATAATTCATGGTAAGCACAGGGTCGAATCCACAAGGACCAATAAGGGTTAATTCAATTTAACTAATGCTATTAAGTGTAATTTAAAATATTCAATTTATAAAAATGTTTGATAATTTATAAAATAGAAACGCTTGGGAGAGACTATTCAGTAGAGAAAACCATGGATGCTAGGCCACTGAATTATAATCATGTCACAATTTCGGAATGAATTCTCATGCACACACTTGAATCATATGCAAACATTTATATTGACACCACCTCTCGGTATTGGTGTCAGCCTAGACTCGAGAAGTTTGATCATCCCTCTCAGGTAGATAGACACCACGAGTCTGCATTAGCACAACAATAATGGATTCGGGGTTCCGAAGAGTTGAACCCCGGCAAATTAAAGCATGTCTATCACCCACCTGCCTTCTCAGACACGACAACGTGACTCAAACAAGTAATCAATATTCGTCAATACCAATCACAAGCATTAAGTACTTTAATTCACCCAAAAGCATGCATAAACAATTCAATCCATAATTATAAAATCATCATAATTCAATTCAAGACCTAGCATCCATGATCAAGGGTATTTAGCACATGATCATGGTGCTAGAACCAAAATCCATAAAATTAAATATAAAAATCGAGTTTGAGAAATTAGAACGAAGAATCCTAAAACCCAAAAGGTTGAAGAATATGAATCGTTGAATCCCTCTCGATTGTTGCTGTGTAACTTGCTTGATCTTAGCACTTGAATCGCCCTTGAATTGGATCCGAGCTCCTCTCGAAGTCCCCAATCCTCTCCTTGGTTGATTTGGCGTTCTACTCTCTGCTCTCCCAAACCATGGTGCTCAATTGTTGCGTGAAAACTCTAATTTTCGGCCTCCTTGAATCAGAATTCGCGTTTGGTATATATAATTTTTTTCGCGTCTGGGAGGTGTAACAATCGTTACAGTAGGTGTAACGATCGTTACATCATCGTTACAGTGGCGTTACATCATCGTTACAACTTTCTGTCTTCAAATTCCCTTCGAATTGATATATTATGGGCCCAAATCGGAGTTCGGATGAGAACTCTACACCACCCGAAAGTATCAGACAATTTTAGCCCTCTTCCAGACTTCTAATGAAAAAACTTCCTTCACGAGAATTGTAGCCCTTTTCGTTCTCTTCAATGTAGATGTAAGATTCGCTCGATTTGGATTTCTGATGTGAAAGTTATAGCACTTTAAAGTCAGCTGGTCTGCAATCCCGATATCTGTTTTAGTGCTGCCTTTCAGTGCTGTTTTGAGCTTCTTCCCATTAAATTTAGAGAAAACTTCCTTCTAGAGAGTTGTAGATCACCAAGTTATCTTCGATTTGATCTACTTTTGGGTCACCTCGGATTAAATATGAGAAAGTTGTGCTCTCTGAAAGATTCCGCTGCGAATTTGGCTCAGTTTTGACCCTTTTCTCATGTATTCTGCACATTCACACCAAACATACCCGAAGGCGTAAAAGTGGCATAAAGATCAATAATTTAAGACATCGAGAGTGAAATAACACCTAGAATGTGGGTAATAGATATCATAAACTTACATTTGATGTGACCGCATCAGTCAACTCGACGGTATACCCTCTCACTCAATCTATTTTTTATAAGAGATTTTCTCGTGCTCATACTGCATTTTTAGCGGCCATCTCTTCCATAGATGAGCCACGCACCTTCCAGCAGGCTGTCAAACATAAACATTGGCGAGACGCAATGGATTGTGAGATTGCGGCCCTAGAAGAAAATAAGACCTGGAGCCTCACTAATCTCCCTCCTAGAAAGAAAGCTGTTGACTCAAAATGGGTATACAAGGTGAAATACCGTCCAGATGGATCCATTGAGAGATTCAAGGCGCGCTTAGTCCCAAAGGGGTACACGCAAGTAGAAGGAGTTGACTTCACAGACACGTTTGCTCCAGTGGCCAAAATGGTCACTGTTCGCTGCTTGCTAGCCGTTGCTGCTGTCCGAGAATGGCCCCTGCACCAACTAGATGTGAATAATGCATTTTTGCATGGCGACTTACGCGAGGAAGTTTATATGAATATTCCACAAGGGTTCTCCAAACAGGGGGAGACACGTGTCTGTCGTCTGCACAAGTTCCTCTATGGTCTACGACAAGCCTCTCGGAATTGGTATCACAAATTCACCGAGTCAATTATGAGTCTTGGATACAAGCCTTCCACTGCTGATCATTCTCTTTTTACTCTCGTCAGCAAAGATTATTTCGTCGCTGTTCTAATCTACGTTGATGATGTTATCGTCACTGGATCGGATCCACTTCAGATACAACAACTCAAGGCTCACTTAGATGCGCAGTTTAAAATCAAAGATCTAGGCCTGCTAAAGTACTTTCTTGGTCTAGAAGTTGCGCGCTCACCCACTGGCATTATCATCACTCAGAGGAAATATACTCTAGACATTTTGGCTGACAGCGGTTTCACTGGTTGCAAACCAGCTCTCTTTCCTCTTCCCCAACAACATAGGCTCTCTGCTAACGAAGGGTCACCCTGCAGTAACGCTGGACAGTATCGCAGACTTATCGGGCGACTGTTGTATCTCACCATCACACGTCCGGACATAAGCTATGCAGTTCACATTCTCAGCCAGTTTATGCACACCCCGCGCGTGCCTCATCTAGATGCAGCACATCATGTACTTCGATATCTCAAGAGCTGCCCAGGACAAGGAATCCTTCTCCCAACATCGAGCTTACTTACACTCCAGGCATATTGTGATGCAGATTGGGCTGGGTGTCCTGATACACGACGATCAACCACCGGCTTCATCATGTTCCTTGGAACTTCACCCATCTCGTGGCGCTCCAAGAAACAGAGTGTAGTCTCGTGTTCTTCTGTTGAAGCCGAATATAGAGCTATGGCCGCCTCTAGCCGGGAAATAGTTTGGCTCCGCCACCTTCTACAAGATCTTTAAGCACCACAGAGTGAGGCAGTTCCACTTTTCTGCGACAATCATGCAGCAATACATATTGCCTCAAATCCAGTGTTCCACGAGCGCACCAAACATATCGAAATTGATTGCCACTTTGTACGACAACAACTCCAAGCCGCCGTGTTGCAACCTCGACCAGTCTCCAGCAAACACCAGCTCGCTGATATCTTCACCAAGGGACTTGGGAGAGATCGATTCCATGAACTACTTCGCAAGTTGGGCATTTCCGACATCCATGCTCCAACTTGAGGGGGAGTGTTGATTTCATTCCTAATTGTCAGCAATCCCACAGATTTCATTCCCGAATCATCGGGTCAACTAATTGGCTTACTTTCTTGTATAGACTTTAGCATGTTTTGTTTCCTAAATTATTTAGACATCTCTTGTATAAATAGGATGATATTTGATCAATAATATCAACGCAGAGACAAATACTTCTCTGGTTCTCTTCATTCTCTGGTTCTCTTCAATTTCCCTTAGGGTTTCATTATTACACAATCGTATTTATAGGGTACATGCTAAACCCCAATAACACAATAATAATTACACGAGGGGTAATATGAGTAATACCCATAATAGAAATAATACTAATATATTCTAACACTTTCCCGCATTCGTAGAAGGAGGAGGCTGGATGCTTAGACTGGATTGAAAGTCGTCAACGAGAGCCGTCAGTAGTCCCTTGGTGAAGATGTCAGCAGCATGGGTGTGTTGATGTGGGGTTGAACGGTCTCCCGTTTGATCCCGCTCAACTTCACATTTTGGGTATTTATTCGCCTCGTAGTGGCTAATTAAAGCCAAAGTAGGACCATTTTACGCTTGGTTGGTTTGAGACCAGATGCAGGTTTTGGAGGAAAAAGGTCAAGTGGTTCGGGTCAATAAAGGTCGAGGCTTGAATGAGAATCAATCGAATAAGCTAGGGGGTTTGGGCCTTTCACGATCGTGACAAGTTGTGTCACGATCATGACAAATTCATTATTATTTAGGCCTCAACCCGTGGCCAGACACGCCAAGGGACAGGAAGTTGAGGCGATCGCAACGTAGAGATCATGACAGAATTCAAACAGAAGATACGATCGTGACGAAAAGGACGAAGACCATGCCTTTGAACAGGAGCAAAATTGATCTCCCACAAGATGACATGATCGTGTCATGATTGTGACACACTTTGTATCACGATGGTGACAAAGCAAAATGTCACCACCTATATAAGGTCATTTTACATAGGGATCAAAGATACTTTTTATCTACCACAATCAGCCTCCAGCAATCACTTCCTCCAACATCCACACAATCTCTTTGTTATCATCTTCCTCCACCTCCAACAAGCTTGGAGGAGGAGGTTTCTACCATTTTCTTCCACACAAAAGCTTAGGGAGGAGTATTTGAAGGCAGTTCCACCAGTCAATCATCAAAGCTACAAAGAAGCCATCATCTAATCAAGCAAGAAAGAGCCCTACATCTTCAACAACACAAGCTCACCACTCTACCCACTTTGGAGTCTTCATATTCTCCACTCTCACCACTCTCCTCCATTAAAGGTCACTACGAAGCTTCAAGAGCCTAGAGAAAGAAAGGGCTTTAAAGCCCTCATTTGGAGGCCATTTTTGGTGGTCCAAGGGAGAGTTTCAACCACTACTACCATCATGTGAAGCAGAAGAGAGGGAAGGAGGAGCTAAATTGGAGAGATTTGAGTTTCACAACACCCATGTCTTTGGGTTTGGGTTTGTAATTTTATTTTTTTTGTCTTCAATCTAGTTATTTCTTGTATATAAATGCTTTAACACCATGATTTGGGGCTAAAATCTCTAGTTCATGGGAGCTAGAATTTTGTATGTATTGAGTTTGGTTTTTTAGGTATTAGTTTTAGGTTGATGATTGGGTTGTGTGGTTTTCCTTGAATGAATGATTGTTTCCTATTTTGGCTAGCTAAAATACATGTTTAAAAAGCTAGGTTTATTTCGAGAGGGACGAATATTTTAAGACATAGGAACCACAAAGGGTTAGTAGCTCGAAACTGTGTTTGGACACCCGAACTAACACTTAGCCTGAAATTGTTGGGAAAATGCGGTTTCGAGTTAGTCACGACCTTGAGAGAGCAAGTGTCGACTCGGGATTAGGCCAATCTAAATGCCTAGAGGTGAGATTGGTACTTAGGGTATAGATTTAGCACATGATTCGCCATTAGAACTAATATTTCGGTAATATTGTGTAATAATCATGCATGTCTTGTAACTGATTGGGTTTTGATATGTTGCGTGCATGCTTGTTAATTCTACTTTTGTAGACTCGAGAGGTTCATGCTTAGCGCTCACTTCTTGGTTTGAAGATTGTTGGTTGTAATGTGGTTAGCTTAGAGTCGCGGGGTTACGAGGTGGTGACACGCTTGCGTTCAGTGACATTGTGTGAGTGTGGTAACACCCGAGAGCTCGCAAGACTTGGGTTAATTAGGCTCTACCCAATTTCAAGAGACGGGTAGAGTAATTAGAACATAGGCTAATAAAATGCATGTTTATTATTGATGTCTCATTTGGTTGCTTGATTGTCTTGATCATAATATTTACCTCTTTCGGTGCTCGAATCCTTGACTTCCAACCAACCATCTACATCCGCTCTCATTGACTTAGCATCTAACCTAATGTAGTTTAATTCTAGTTTAGTTATAGATTAGTTGCAGCTCAAAACCCTCTCCTTTGTGTAATTTACTTCTTTGAGTCGTGTCGGTAAAGAAGACACGAAATGTCCATTTAAGAAATCCTTGTTTGGTCCCCATAGAAATCGACCTGTTCTTACCGATTCATTACTTGTGACCGTGTGTACTTGCACGTAGGAACCCAGAGAGTGACATTTTCGTATCACTAAAAGGTCACGTGCGAGCTCCAACAAGCAATTGAAGAGCACGTGGGAGATGATGAGATGAGGCTGTTCGTGGGCAAGTGCATGGCTGACTACGATCGTCTCTTTAACCTTAAGAGCTTGGCGGCCAAATCTGACGTGTTCCATGTCATCTCCGGCGCTTGGAGTTCTCCGGTCGAGTGTTGCTTCCTCTGGATCGGAGGTTTTCGACCGTCCGATCTCGTTAAGGCTTGGTCTCGCATAATCATAAAAGGAGAGAGTGGATAAGAAATGAACTCAAGAATTCAAAATTTTCACTCACCAGAAAGTGTGCCGGAACATAAATTCCGGCGAGTAAAAATTTTCAATTCTTGAACACTTTCCGGCACCCACCACCACCACCTCAGCTCTGGTGCCGACCACAACCACTGTCACCACTCCGGCCCTTCCACCGGTCCTGTGTTGTTGTCTCTGTCGGGTGCGGGGTCCACCGTGCCCGCCTCCAGCTCGACTACTTCCGTCGGCGTCGCTGGAGTATTCAAGGAGGAGGAGGAAAGAGATGGGAGGAGGGGTATGTTTTAGAATTTTGAAGTTGATTTAAGGGCATTTTGGTATTTTCAACAATTGAAATTAGACGAGATCTAATTTTGGTTCAATATTAGGGGTAGTTTAGGTATTTTTGGTAAATAAATGGCCAGTTGTCCCAAAATAAAACTCAGGGTACTGAAAAAAAAGTAGGGTATGAAAGTGTCAAAAGTGTATATTTAGGTGCACAAAATTGTTTTTTTTCTTAATAAAATAAATAATTAAAAACTGATTTCAATATTATTATTTTTTCAAAAAATTATTTTTTGAAAAAACATTATGAATAGAATACGACTTTGAACAACGTTTATTTATTTTTAATATTTTTTTTAAATAAAAATAAATAAATAATATTCAAATAAGTTTTTATTATTTATTCTAATCTTTTTTTAAATAATATTTTTTTAATTTTTTAAATACAAAGGTATTTTCGACAATTAATATAATTTGAAAGTTGAACATTGTAATTTTCATATGTTTTAACGGCGTTATAATAAAATGATGAATAAAAATAATCACCCGTATTAATGTCACGTTAATAAATTTACCGTTAATATACAGATTGTAATATCTCAGAGTAGTGAATATGAATTATCTTTCAATTAATGTAAACGAAAAGTAAAAACTTTTATGAATAGTTATGGTTTGCAATTACAAGTATCAGATATTGGTAATTTTGTTTACTTTTAAAGAGTGATTAATTGTGTCCTTGTGTTTCTTAAAACATTTCAGGTGCCCATACATGTAGGCTGCAGCTATCTATAGGTAGCTGTAATTTACTTCATAGATTTATTTATATGCATGCTTTTGATTTAAATATATTATATCTTGATCAATGTGACAGACCGTATATTTTTACATGATTCAGGTGGTTATTAATTTGTCCCTTCTTAGATGATAATTTACATGATTGACTTCAAGTGTTCATGACTAATTAATTAATTCTTTTATTATTATCCCAAAATCATAATTCAATGTTTTCTTGATTTTTACTTATTTGAATTGATTCTCCCAGAACAAATAATTACTATTAATTACATTCTAACTCAGTGACTAATTGGGGCCTTTTCGTCAAATTCCATTGAAATTAAAACCAATTCTTATTTTCATCATTCCTAATTTGTATCCTCTTTTGTTATTCAACTTCACAGTTATATTTTTCATATTCTGTTGAGTATAATTAGATGTCATGTCCAAGAGTGTTCACGGTTCAAGAATCGAACCAAATCGATTAATTTGGTTTAAAAAAAAATAAATCGAAACCGAACTAACTAAATTCGGTCGGTTGATAGAATCGAACCGACCAATTCAGTCTGCCGAATTCCGAATCGGTGATGCTCTGGTGTTTCTCTCATCCATGCGTGTGACTGTGTTGTGCGCTAAGCTGAATGAAAGAAAACGTGGGCATTTAGGGTTTTGATTCAATGACCTGAAGCCCATAAACTATTAGAAGGCCAAATGAAGCCCATTCTTTTTACCAAATTGTTTTAAATATATATTTGGGCTTGAAAATTGCCAAATAAAGCCCATTTTTTTAGTTAATTAAACCGATCGGGGGTTCGGTTTTAACTAATCAAACCGAAACCGAACCGACCATTATTTGGTTTGGTTCTGTTCAGTCGTTTTGAGTCGGTACGGTTTTTTTAACACTCCTAGTCATATCTCATCTTGCAGTATATATCTTATTATCATGTATTGTGAGAATGGTTATTTGAACTAATGATGTTGAGATAACATACATAAAAAAATTAGATAAGATTCAACAACTATTGGAAAAAATTTTACAAAGAAAAAAGAAATATTAGATATATTATATTAGTTATTAATATATGGGCCGAGCCTCACTACACTTTATATCTCTACTTAAACCCTAGCCGTCCTAGCTTAGGTAAATCATAGCTTATCAAGCCTATATATAGAGACATTTGTATTCTATTGTAATCATCAACTATTCAACATAAACACTTTCATAGTATCAGAGGTTTAGGCCGATCTTGGTTAAGCTTTTTCGTTGCGTGTGGCTTTGCCCACTCATTAATCATGATTTAGCGGGTGGGCGAGGTAATATTGTTTTCGATTGTCCTTCTCAAAGCAAAAAAAAAAAATATTCAACCCAAAACCTCTTCTTTTTTTCTCTTGGCAGTAGACTCATCATGGTTGTACGCGCCAACCTCATCTTCACTCTTCTTTAAAGAACAACTTTTAAGTCTTATTCTTCTATCTCTTTTTCTCTTTTTCTCTTTGTTTTTTATTTTTTATTTTATTTACATAATCATCCACTTCCATCCTAATTGTATTGCTTTATCTTCTATTGTGATATTAGCATTTTCTCTATTTTCATCTTATCACGTGATCTATATTTTCATCTTCTTTTCTAAAAATTCTTCCATTCCTCTATTTTATTAAAAATGTCTCCCTTGTTAAATTTATATTATCTCTTACTCTCGGTCAAAATCTTCCTTTGTCCTTTCTCTATTTTTCTTCTTCTCGAATTAAAATTTTCTTCTTTCATTATTAATCTCTTCTTCTTTTTTTCAATTTCTTCCCCTCCCCCTTTTTTTTCTCACCATTTATTCTATTTTCTTTTTAATCCCTTCATATTGTCACACCTTTAAAAAAAAAATCACTCTCTCTAATCACTTTAACAATTTTCTTGCTGAATTAATTTTCTCTCTATCTCTTATTATCAATGATCTCGATATTCTATCTCCACTTATTTTCTTATTGTTTTGCACCGTCGTAGTTGCTTGAAATTATTTCGCACTGACGTAGTTGCATACAAGTTTGGTGGTATATCTTAAAACCATCTTTTGCACCGTCCATATGAGACGTAGTTGCCGCACCGTCATTATATGACGTAGTTGCCCCCCCTCATGTTCTCTCTTTTCCTTTCTAGTTATTTTTATTTTCTCTATATCTATCATCCTCTCTTATTAATCTCTATAAATTCTTTTATAAATTCTCACCACCCAAAATTATTTTCTAAATTCTCATTCCCTTCTCATCAAATCATTCAAGTTTGCAGATATGTTTACCAAAGTCTTCCCTACTACTCTCGTTGAAGACTTTTGCTCCAGTCAAAGCATTCGGCCTACTTCCGATTCGACTGCGGGGGAGTGTTAGATATATTATATTAGTTATTAATATATGGACCGAGACTCACTACACTTTGTATCTCTACTTAAACCCTAGCCGTCATAGCTCATGTAAACCATAGCTTATCAAGCCTATATATAGAGACATTTTTATTCTATTGTAATCATCAACTATTCAACATAAACACTTTCAAGAAAAACTAAATCCTAGTCCTCTAGTAAATGATTGAAACCTATTCAGAACATAAGGATTGGAAAGTATGATAAGAAAAAGGGTGGGGTTATGTTAATTGATTGGGGCATAGAAAAAACCTAAAAATTAGATGTATGAAAGCAACAGTTGCATGAGTGATGGGAAGAGAGGGGATGGTACAAACAATGATGGCAGGGGGCATGCATTAGTATATATCTCATGTGGACCATAAGCAAGCAAGCATGCCCTCTTTCTCTTCTCCAACATTATCACCATAACACCTTCTCCTCATTCCTACCAAACTATATATAAATACAACATGTCTTGTTCCATTTGCTATGGACTTTTGCTTTAATATATATGCACAAAGGACTGGTCTGTTAGATATGCATATCATGTGTTTACCATATTGTCTTTCTCTTATGTTCTGCTAGTTTGTTTATGATTGGATCGCTGATGAGCCATAGTTTGTAATTCGTACAGTAAGATTAAGTTTGTAAGTTTGGAAAGGTAGCATAAAGATACAAAAGTTGTCGTTGAGACTCGGGCCCAACCCATAAACCACGAGTTCAAATATTTGACTGATTGGACAAAATCTTATGAGATGTAGATTTCGACAAGTCATGTAGGTGTGTATTATAAGGGGATTGATCAAATCCCTCTCATTCGGACTGTTATAAAAATTCACCAATTCGGCCCGCTCGCCAAATCCACCCGAATTGCGATCTAGTGACATTAGATCCACACCATTTAGGTTGGCCTACATGCCCATATTTAACAAACCAAAGGTCTATTGTGCGGGATATAAGGATGTTTATGGTTCGGTTCCCAAAATCAAATTTGATATTGATAAGTTTAAGAAACTATAAAACTGAAACTGCTCAATTTTAACGGTTTGGTTTAACTAACTGACCAGAACGGTTAGTTTGTTGGTTCTCATTTACAAATCGAAAATAATTTGGGCCTTTTATTTTAAATCGGCTCAATACCTGAAAAGCCCAAATTTTAAATAGGGATAATTCCAGATGACTACACCTGGATATGTCACATTATTAGATGACTACACCTAGAATTTTTCGTGTCAGGGTGAATACCCAAGAATTTCATTTGTCTCACTTTACTCATTCCGTCCAACTCCGTTAGTTTTTAACATTTTCTTACATGTGAAAAGACTAAAATACCCTTCAGCTGTAAATAATTGTTTTCAAATTGAATGAAAAGACTAAAATACCCTTCATTATTCATTTAATTTTCAAACAAATACCACTCTCTCTCTCTCTCTCTCTCTCTCTCCTCCACCACCACCGCCACTACCTCCATCACCACCACCACCGCCACTACCACCATCTCCTCCCCCTCCATCGCCACCTCCTCCACCACCATTCCCTCCACCACCACCACCATCTCCTCCACCACCGTTGGAGCCTTGTCGGAAGTCGGTCGGAGCTTCGCCGGAAGTCGACCAGAGGTGGTGATAGAGGGAGAGGAGATGGAGGTGGTAGTGGAGGAGGTGACGACGGGGAGGAAGGAGATGGTGTGGAGGAGATGGATGTGGTGGCGGTGGAGATGGAGGTGGTGGCGGTGGTGGTGGTGGTGATGGAGGAGGAGGTGGCGATGGAGGGGGAGGAGATGGTGGTGGTGGTGGTGGTGGAGGAGAGAGAGAGAGAGAGAGATAGAGAGAGAGAGAGAGAGAGAGAGAGAGAGAGAGAGAGAGAGAGAGAGAGAGAGAGAGAGAGAGAGTATGAGTTGTATTTTTTTGAAAATTAAATGAATAGTGAAGGGTATTTTAGTCTTTTCATTCAATTTAAAACAATTATTTACAGCTGAAGGGTATTTTAGTCTTTTCACATGTAAAAAAATGTTAAAAACTAACGGAGTTGGACGGAATGAGTAAAGTGAGACAAATGAAATTCTTGGGTATTCACCCTGACACGAAAAATTCTAGGTGTAGTCATCTGATAATGTGACATATCCAGGTGTAGTCATCTGAAATTATCCCTTTTAAATATGTTCTTAGCCTCAAAATCAACAAGTATACTACCATTGGAAATCATAAACAGGAAACCTCAATTAATTCTTTGGCAATGATAAAAAACCCCATCTATCTAAACAAAAGTTCATCAAACCAATGTACAAACCAAACGTAAGTTCAACAACGAGCATCAAAAATAAAATTTGTTTCATGCGATAGGAAAATATAAAGTTCTTCTTCAAACTTCAAACTTCTTCAATCTTTATGCTCCATTCTCCATCTTCAACTCGATTTCAATCGCAAGAACATGTGAGCAACACCTTTATTATTTACAACTTGGGCCAATTCTACAGAAAAACCCCAAACAGATTGGTAAAAGACAAAAAATATAAAGATAAAGAGAAGGAGAAACATAAACATAAGAGAATAAAAGAAATTATAACATAACAAAATTATATAGTGGAAATATATATATCATACTCAAGTTACATTTGAAAGTGTCTATACATTGAATTATTGATGAATTACAATATGAGGTTGCTTGACATAGAGAACAATAGAATACATAAGGAAATATAATGCTAACATTAATATGACAATAGGAAAGATATAATAATAATAATAATTATAATAATAATAATAATATATCTAACTCTTCCCCACAGTCGGAGCATGAGAATGTTGAATGTTTTGACTGTAACAAAAGTCTTCAAAGAGAGCAGTCTATAAATCTTTGGTAAATATATCTGCAAACAAATTGGTATATGAGGCACACAAACTTGATGTCTTTTAGTAACCGAGAGTGAAAAAAGAAATTGAGGAGGGTGAGAAATATAAAAAAGAGACAAGAACTAGAAGAGAGACTGAGAATTAGAAGAGAAAGTGAGAGATTTAATACAAGATTAGATGAAGAAGAAGAATGATCGAAAGAGAGATTGGTGGAAGGTGCGACAACTACGCCTCATGAGGACGGTGTAAAAGTGGTTTTAAGATACACCGCTAAACTGTGAGACAACTACGCCGGTGCGAAATAGTTCAAGCAACTACGACGGTGCAAAATCATATTAAAAAGAAAGAAAAATGTGATTTTGTTTGTAAGAGGCGAGGAGAATATTGAAAATATTTAATATAATAATACAAGAGATTAATATAGAATTAAAATAAATGGTGTGAAAGAAGAAAAAAAAAGGAAACAAAACCGTCAGAACAAGAGGGAAGAGAGACCAATTAGTTGGAGGATGTAAGGAAAGAAAATTTGAAGAAGAGGTTGAGAATGAGACAAAATAAGGAAGAAGACGGAATAATTTTTTTTTTTGGTGCATCCATATTGGTGCGGTGAAAGAGTAAAAGGAGAAGGGAATAAAGACAAAATAGAGAGGAATTTGGGGTCAAGTATAAAACAAGAGAAGAGGGAGATAGGTTTTGAACAAAAAGTTGAACAAGAATTTTAGATGAAGAAGACATGCATGTCTGCGGTAGATTTGCAAAAAGAGAAGGTAGAAAACAATTGACTCCCCTACTCGTTAAATCATGATTAACGAGTGGGCAGAGCCATACGGATCGAAAAAGTGAAACCAAAATCTAACCTAAAGTGTTTATATTGATGAATGATTGATGATTACACTAGGGTACAAATGCCTCTATATATAAGCTCAATGATTTAGGGTTTAGATGAGATATGACGACTATGGTTTAGACGTAAATATACAATACACCTTGTGGGCTCAAGCCCATATATTAACAAGAAATATAATATAATAATAATATATACAGAGGACCAACTCAACTAAAAGCTTAATTTGATAGTTGAAGAACCAATTATAGTTTTATACTCTAACACACGCCCTCAAGGACAATCCCGTTTTTAGATTTGGCCGTGCACTTTTTTAGAAGAGGAGATTGAGGAGCCCATTAGAAGTTAAAGCGCTTCTTTGAGAAGAAGAGATTTATGGAGGCCCATTTAAGATAAGAGTAGAGCCTTTTTGACAAATATATAAGAGATAATTTAATATAAATAAATTTTTGCATGTCCTAAGATTCAAACTCGTGTCCGCGAGATACAACCTCTGATATCATGAAAGTGTTTATTAATTGAATACTTGATGATGAATTATAATAGGAGGTTTCTTTATATATGGAACAATAGAATACAATCAGTAAATATAATACTAACTCTAATATGACAGTATGAAAAATATAATATATGTAATGTATAATGTAATAATAATAATTATTATTATATATCTAAGAACATTTTTCAAGCGTGTCCTGTTATTGGGTAAAAGTGTGAGTGTTTATTTAACATCTTTGCAGCCTTGCACAGGCTCACACTATTACAATTAATAAAACCGGAATCTTCGAGTCAATTAACACATGGACTAAAGAATGAGTTTTACTTATGCAATGTGTGCAATAAAATATAATATAAATTAATCAAATTAGTTTGTGTGTGTATGAAGTAACACTTCAAATAATAAATTTCAAACAAAAAGTCAATTGATTGAGAATGGAAAATGGGAAATATCAATATGGAATGAGAGAACTACAAGTGGTAGATAATTATACGAATTAAATAAGTTACTAATCCTAAACATGCACTTTGGCTAAATGATGTATACCATAAAATAGTAAATCCGTCTCTTGGCATTGGTCTTATCTTAGTCTGGGGTTACTCCCTCCTCTCGGGATCAAATGAGACTTGTAACGCATAAAGCACGACAATAAAAATCTTAGCGTTTTCTATGGATGCCTTGACACGGTCTCGAGCCCTAACCATCTATACTATCTAGGTCTGTTACCATTCATTTCTTTTGAAATCGGCATAGCAACTAACGATATCTATCTTAGGTAATCAATCTAAGATAAACACAAACATAATAAGATATCATAATTTAATAACCAACCATATTTAGAATACATCAATTAGATCGTAAATAAGTCATACAAAGTGTAGCATACATGGTCAAAGGTTTTCAGCTCTCAACCACGGTGCTCAAATCACAAGTCATTAAAAAATTACAAGATTCAAGAAATGAGGATAAAATGAACAATTCTAAAACCAATGGTGTTAAGGAAAAACTCGTGAACCTTCAATCTTGTGGGATCTTCAAGCTTGTTATTCTTCTTGATGGAAAGCCTTCTCTTCAACCTTGTAGGTCAAGGAACTCTCAAAACTCAAGGAAAATATGTTGAAAACGATCGATGGGAAATGCGGCTTATAGGTGAGGTGGGGCTCCCCAAAATGTTGGGCACCCCCTCCTTAAATAGGGTCTCAAAATGGAACTTCAATCAGCAATCCACTTCTGCGTGGCCACCAGAGTGAGATATTTTCTCCGCTCCAGAATGGATGCCGGAGCTACTTACTGGAAATCACTCCACTTGCAACTCCGCCCCAGAAAGGTCAACCGAGTGACTCTCTTGAATATGCTCCGCTCGACACTCTGCTCTGGAGTGCTCAGCGGAATGCTTTCTCTTCTATTATGCCCTTTCTCCCTTGAATCACATGCAATGCTACTCCAAAATAAGGTCTTAAGAACGTACTTGCACAACATCAAGGTTAAACTTCACAATTGGTGTAAAATGGCTCAATTGTCACGCCCCGGGAGGCTAGAACCTTTTTGGGTAAACCATGCGGTGCTTCAAAACAGGATTATGCGAAAACCTTGTCGTCTCAAGCTAGCATTTCATACGAGAAACCAATATGATGGTTGATCTCATAAAGGAGTGGGGTTCAGCTTTGAGCCTAAGCGAGGCAGTTCGGTTAGATCTGACTATCGATGTTGAGTCTAACCGTGGCCATGACCACGACCCGTGGCTAATCCATGGCCCAAAGATAAGTCAAAAGTTGTTAAAGTGGGTGAGTCGCCTACACTAAAACATGTGATCGTTCCGGCCATGACCCTGTGGCCGGCTACCACGCCCCGTGGTCAAGTGGCAGACTCGACTAGTATAAATAGTCAGCTCCTGATCTCATTTTGATCATCCTTCACTTCCAGATCTCATCTTTTACTTCACATTCTCTCTAGTGTTTTTCGTATTCTACATGTTTTTCAGAACTCGAGTATGAAGATCATGGAATCATTCTACGAATTATATAGGTTCCTAATTTTGTATCTAAGAAGTGGTTTTTCATAAAGTGCATCCCTTTGATTCAAGACAAAAATAAAAGGACAAGTGACAAATTTGCCCAGTCCAAAGGCCTAATGAAGTTATCTTGAATATTAATAATTAGGCTCAACCCGCTAGTGAATCTACTAAAAATTGTCCCACACTATATTAGAATATAGTACAAATTTATGTCTATATATATTAAAATTTTCTCTATAATCTACCCACGTGGAATATACTACAATTAAGAAAGTGCTTGTTTCAACAATCTCCCACTAGTTTGTGTATATTATAGTTTTAACATTCATCTCATAAGTTACACACGTTATGAAAGTATATCTCGATTTTAACTTTCACTTAGTAGATGTATCAAATATTTCAACGAAGCTTTAGATGTCCGAAAATTGAACCAAAACTTGCAAAAATTAGAACAAAGGCATACTCAACGGTAAACTGATTATAAACATGCTTTTGAAACAATCAACGTTGTATAAGGTCTTATGCTATAATATCGACTAAATAAACATTTGTAACATAACAACTATATTTTGTGGTTGAAGATCACCACTTCAATGTTCATATAGGTGGAGTTATATTTGATCATGCTATTTTGATAATAATTTCTATTAAGAGCATGGTTCATCCAATTCACTTAATAGATTTTACTTCTTTACATTAAACTAAATAATTGAGAAAATAACACTGGAAATTGAAAAAAACTTGTTATTACCCTTTAAGCTTGAACTCATTTATTTTAATTCAAAGTTCGGTTCCTATTTTTACTTTCCTCAACCGGTTAAATCCCCATTTCCCTAACTGATGAAATACTCAATAAATATCTTGGTAATGGTTTAGTAAGAGGATATGTTATATTACTCTTATTCTTAACATATACAATTGTGATCACTTCACATGAGATTAATTCTTGTACATATGCACGTCTTAGACCAAAATGTTTTGATTTATTATTGTATACATTCTTATACGCTTTACATGTTGTAAAATGATTGCCGCAATGTAAGGAAGTGGTTGGCATCGGTTGTGACCACAACTCTATATCAAGTACTAAACTACTTAGTCATTCTGCTTTGTTTCTTGGATGCCCAACTAATGGTACCACCATCAAAAACAAGAACCAAACAAGTTGTTGACTTATTGTCATTCATATTAGTCATCATAATACCCATTTAAGGAAAATGACACTTTTTGTACACTAGTCCATAGTGTAGTGCTTTTTAGATGATCAAGTACTCTAGTAATGGTTCTCTAATGCTCTTTACTCGGCCTCCTTGTATATCTAGATAATTTGCCGTCTGTAAATGTTATATTAGGCCTAGTACAATGTATAGAATACATCAAACTACCTATTGCACTATCGTATTCTTATTGAGTAATAATTATATCATATTGAACCGATAATTTGATACTATAATCAAAAAAAGAGTTTACTTCTTTCATCCCAAAGGGTTGAAATTTCTCCAACAACTTAACATAATGAGACTGATTTAATATATTTAATTATTTTAAGGGATAATTTCATAAAACACCCCCTAAAATTGCCTAAATCTCACATAATACCCCTTAAAATCAATTGTCTCACTACCACCCCCCTAATTTGTGCATTTGTCTCACTTCTGTTTTGACCGTTTACTTCCATCCATTTTAAATCATGTGCAAATCATGTGTGGTGGCTAAACTTATTTAATACCTTAACTATCCCTTTCACAGTTAGAGTTAGAAAACTATAGAGGGCGAGAGAGATAGACCAGATGCAGAATCAGAGGATGGGAGGGGGCTGCACTAATCATCGACGGTGAAGAAGATCGTCGGGACGCTCAGAATCACAAAATCGTGTGTTATGGAAACTAATAGGTAAGAGGTTTTTGTGAATCCCAAAAATGGGATTCTAAATTGAAAAAACTGAATTTTGAAAGTGGGTGTTTACAATTGCAGGGTTCGAAGTTGAAATTGAGGGTTTTGCAATTGTAGGGTTAACACTTAAATTGGGGGTTTTGCAATTCTAGGGTTCGGTCTTTAATGTTAGAGTTGGAAGCATGAAATTGGGGCTTTTGGAAATTGAGGTTTGGAACTGATTTTTAAGTCTTCAATTGTAGGGTTCGAATGAAGAAATTGGGGTGTGGATGAATTAATTTCGTATGAATAAATATTTAAGGTTTTTGTTTGTAATTTTTTGGATTTCATATCAATTAAGATTTACTAATTTTGCATATTTATGATTTTCGCTTGAAATTCAATAAATTGTTTGTCATATTTTTTTTGAAATTTCGGTTTGGAGCTGAATTTGTGGGATTTAATTTTTGGGCTCGAGCAAAAAAATTGGGGTTTCTTGCATATTTAGGGTTTTCGTTTGAAATTTAATTTACTGATTTGGATTAATTGATTTCATATGAATAAAGATTTAGGGTTTTTGTTAGTAATTTTTAGGATTTTATATTAATTAAGATTCACTGATTTTGCATATTTATGTTTCGTTTGAAATTCAATAAACTGTTAGTTATAATTTTTTGGTGAGAAAATAAAATTTTTTTTGTTTCTGATATGAATTTTATCGATATATAGGAATATGATCCGTGCCATGAGAAGGTTGCTTCAACAGTGAGGTAGGAGATTGCAGCTTGTTGGTGGAGTTTTGGGGTAAAAATGAGCTAATTAGCTAGTTTGTGATGTTGGGGAATTATATTTTTGCTATATGTAAAATATTGGTATTGACATCAAGTGTGTTAAGTTTAAGTTTTTCATAAATACTTGTGTTTTCATTGGTGTTTTCCAACTTTTAATTAGGTAGTTGTAATCAATATAAGGAAACATGTTTTTCTTCTTCATGTTTTGGTAAATGGTGGTTACTTGTAACTTTCAAATCTTTACTACTGCCTCAATATGTTTACAATGTGCATGATTAAACCATCTAAACTACAAGTAAATTCTCATGAAATTTTTGCATGACTGGTCTGCAATAAATTGAATCCATACCCTCTTTAAACCATAATAATAACTTTTAACATCTCATAAAAAACAAGCACAAAACTATACAACTTCTCATAAAAACGAGAAATTACAAACATTCATACTATACAAACAATTAGTTTTGATGACATGTGACATCTCATAAAAAAAGCCACAAAACTTCATAACATCTTATAAAAACCATAAATTACAAACATCCATACTACACAAGCAATTAATTTTAATGACATGCCAAATTCAACTTGCAAGCTAGAGTCCAAAATAGTAACAGCTTTGAAAAACAAAAGGGGACCAAAAGTTGATTCTTTATCCCCTCATCCTTCAATCCCATCAAACCGTTGGGCATTAAATATTAAAAGGCAATAAAAGTAAATATAACACATCATTCCAGGCTGAGAGCTAGAGTTGTTTGGTGGAGTCTTCAATGACTTTGGGGGTGGTTGAGAGGTAGATAAGGTTGCTGAAATCTCGTAGTTTCTCTATATTCTTGCCTATGACTTCCTCCAGATAATGATGGCGTTGTTGTTGCTGTTGGTGGTGGTGCTGCAGGTGAAGATGGCCATGTGTTACTGGTAGAACCTATCCGAAGTCCTGGAGTTCGGACAAGTATCCCCTCTTGACTGTTGAGGTAAGTGTTGTTCTCCCACTACCAAATTTTTGAGAAACTGTTAGTGTGAAGAACAAAACATATAACAAAATAGAAAAAATAGCAGACTAATAAATTCATATAATATGTTAATCATAAGAAAAAAAATATAACAAAAAATAGACAAAAGAAGCAAATTATAAATCATCTAAGAATTATCATGAATAAAAAGCTAAATAAACAGTTATAGATTAAAAAAATTAGGTAAAATTTATGTAGATATTGCTAATTTCTTTTCAAATTTATGTTAGGTCAACTTTAGCTTAGTACTTACTAAATTAAAGGTAAAATTGTACCATAGGTAAGAATGTGAATAAACAAACTTAAAAATAAAAACAAACTTAAAAATAAATGTGCAAACATGTCGGTTTCTTTCCAAACCAAGCTCTATTTGTGCTAATCCCTGTTGTGGCCTCACCATTTGAAGCTTTTCTCTCCTCTTCTTTGTTGCTGCAAGTTTCTCACGTGCAGCTTGTTTTTTAGCTAGAATCTCAGCTTCAGTACACGGTGCCTTACTTTTAGCATTTAGCTTTTTCTCACGAGATTCCTGATGCGGGCCCGATGTGCCATTGCATTTACACTTCTGTCCCGCATTTAAGCACCGAATTGTCCTCGTTTCGGCATTTTAGAGCCAATATTTTGATATTTTTTATCCTCGGTGGAATTTTGACCTTTGTAGGTATTGGAGCATAATTGGAGTATATTTGGAGCGAGTTCGGAGCGATAGCCGAGATGGCTTGTAGCCCAAGCAACTGGAGAAATCAAGAAAAGAAGAATGTCACGATCGTGACATTATTAGTCACGATCGTGACAACATAGAAGACGACTCCAGGAGTTTTGTCACGATCTCTACAACGATCGTGGCAAATCGGCGTTGCAACGGCAAAAAGGCGATGTCACGATGCTGTCACGATCGTGACATGTTCGTGACAAGAAGATGATAAAGAAGACAGTCACGATCGTGGCACTGTGGCGAGACGATCGGGACTCAAAGAAAGAAGGGTGTCACGATCGTGACAAGCCATGTAACGATCGTGATATAGGCGCCATTCTGACGGCAATTAAAAAAAGGTTGTCACGATCGTGACAATAGGTGTCAAGATCGTGACAAAGTCGCAGAACTGGTACTTAAAGAGCATAAACCCTTATTTTCAGCACACAACACATAGACACAATCAGATTTGGAGAGGGTTTCGGCCACCTAGAGTTTTCTAGAGAGAAAGGGCTTCAAAGCCCTCCTTTGGAGGCCATTTTTGGTGCTCAAAGGGAGGGTTTCCACCACCACCACCATGGGAAGAAGAAGAGGAGGCAAGAAGCTATATGGAGAAGCTAGATTGGAGGATTTTGATCTTCCCAAAACCCATGTCCTTGAGTTTTTGGTATTGGAGCCTAATTGGAGCATATTTGGAGCGAGTTAAGAGCGATAGCCGAGATGGCTTGCAGCCCAAGCAACTGGAGAAATAAAGAAAAGAATAATGTCACGATCGTGACATTATTAGTCACGATCGTGACAACCAAGAAGTCGACTCCAGGAGCTTTGTCACGATCTCTACAACGATCGTGGCAAATCGGCGTTGCAACGGCGAAAAGGCAATGTCACGATGCCGTCACGATCGTGACATGTTCGTGAAAAGAAGACGATAAAGAAGACGGTCACGATCGTGGCACGGTGGCGAGACGATCGGGACTCGAAGAGAAAAGGGTGTCACGATCGTGACAAGCCATGTAACGATCGTGACATAGGCGCCATTCTGACGGCAATTAAAAAAGGGATGTCACGATCGTGACAATAGGTGTCAAGATCGTGACAAAGTCGCAGAACTGCTACTTAAAGAGTAGAAACCCTAATTTTCAGGGGAGAACACACATACACAATCAGATTTTGAGAGGGTTTCGGCCACCTAGAGTTTTCTAGAGAGAAAGGGCTCCAAAGCCCTCCTTTGGAAGCCATTTTTGGTGCTCCAAGGGAGGGTTTCCACCACCACCACCATGGGAAGAAGAAGAGGAGGCAAGAAGCTACATGGAGAAGCTAGATTGGAGGATTTTGATCTTCCCAAAACCCATGTCCTTGGGTTTTTGGTTTGTAATTCTTCTTCTATGTCTTGAATCTAGCTTATCTTGAAGTTGAATGCTTGAGCACCATGATTTGGGGCTAAAATCCTAGGTCATGGGAGCTAAACCTTGATTATGGCTTAAATTCAGATATTTATGAGTAATTAATTATTTGTTGCATGTTTATTGTGTTCTACTGTAGATTTTGAGTGAGAACTTGAGATCGCCGTGCTTTATTTGCTTGAGTATGAAATGCTTGTGATTATTAGTGAGAGCTTGTGATTGCTTGCATGATTGTTCTTGCCATAGTTGTTGAACCAGTTCGAGAGAAAGGTTCGAGATCGTGAATTGGTAGAACCAAGGTGACGGCGTTATGTGTCCTCATTTTGGGCTCGATCATTGTCGGTTTTAGTGAATTAGTTTGAGTCTCGGGATGACGGGGGAAGACATGCTTTCTCTTAGTGTTAGTTTGGTGATCGAGTAGGAGTAGTGTAATGTAGTGAGCGAGTGTGGAAACATCCCTTGAATCACGAGAATTAGGCTAGTTATGCCGCTCTTTGCCGAGAGGCGGGATTCGGTAATTAAGACATAGGTCCGATTTGCATGCAATAGATTAGTTGAGTGCTTATGAATTGATGAGTGGATCTCTTGTAATTGTATGAATTGTCTATGGTTCATTTGATTGCTCGGTAGCCTTGATCATGTTTAGTTCCTTAGGTTCTCGAATTCTTGACTTCCGACCAACCATCTACCATCCGCCCCACATTTACTGTCTTGCACTAGTTGTAGAATAGTTGTAGTCGTGTGCTAGTATAGTTAGTTAAACCTCCCCTCTTGTGTATTTACTTTTTCGAGTCGTGTCGGGAAAGAAGGCGCGAATTGCCCAATTATGAAACCCACATTTGGTCCCCGAGAGTTCGACCCGGTAAAGCGGGAAACTTATAAATTTACTTGATAGACGACCGTGCTCTGATGCGCGTTAGTCAGGGAAGCTAGTGACGATTGAGTGGCGGTGCGCCCTAAATCTCGCGTCCACTTCCCGGCCATCAATTCCATCCCAAAGTCCATGAGATCTGTGAGCTCGGATTATGTGGTATAATGAACAGATTTTTTTTCCCTTCACTTTTCGTTTCGAAGACTCGCCTGAATTTCCCTTTAGCTCCCTTACTGTTTGTCAAATGACCATGATCCTTGGGAGTACATGACCTAGAGTTGTGCCCTTGTTGATGACATTCACTAAAAAAGTATTTCCCTTCTTCCCTTCTCATCGTCCCCAATAAAGTATCTTTCTCTGCTACGTGTTTTTTGCTCTTCGTCTTTAGTCTTGCAGGAGGTTTGAGAACTCTAGGGGGCAGAATTTTAGGGAACCTCATTTTGGGCCACTCATCAAGTTGTAAGTCTCAACAGAGTAGTATTAATGAACGTAATCCTCAGGCAACTCATCCATGTACTCAATTGCCCGAATTGTATGTTTACAGGGAATTCCATTTAACTGCCAGTCTAGACATGTGCAAGTTTGGTCATTTATCCTAACTATACGCCCAGATCTACCTGCAGTAACATGGAATACCCCTCCCCGCATTTCTTGCGACCCAACTCCTACCCTCACTTTTATTTTTTTCTATTTGTGCCTGAATGCCCCTACACAACTTACCACCATAATTTTCATATGCCCCAACCCTTTAAACAAACATCTCTCTCAACTTCCTCCTAATAAACTCACAAAGATCATATATATGCATACCCCTACCATCATTTATCCAAGAGTTAAAACATTCAGATAAACTATTTGTTTGAATGTCAGACCTAGCTCTAGGGGTAAAGAAAGCCTTACACCATGCCTTTTTGTCTCTAGCATGAACCCAATCATAAGCGTCTGGATTGAAGGCCTTCAGCTCCTCCATTTTCTCATCGAATTTATGGGCAGATATCACCTTCGAGATGTTGTACAACATCTTTTTCAAAGTTGGATCCTTAAATGACAGATAAAAGTTCTCCTACATGTGACACATACAATATCTGTGCTCAACTTGAGGTATCCAGTGCTTGAACAACTCAACCAAACCCTTAAACCAACATAATTCATATAACTAAAAAACTAAAATTGTCTAAAGAATTTCAGCCACACAATCTAAAATTATAAATTTCAGAAAATTTCTAAAACTGCAATTATGAAAATTTCAACAAATATATAACTCCCATAATTTTAGAAATCATATAATTAACAAACTGAAATTTTCTAAACAAATTCAGAAATCATTATTAAAAGAATCCGTATAAAAAACAGCAAACTTATTATTAAAAAATTCAGAATTCATATAACATGGTTACCTTTTTCTTGTCCGACATAAAGACCCAATCCATCTGCTCATCTGTACCGTAATCTTGAAAGAATACTTCGAGAAACCATTTCCACGACTCTTTGTTCTCTTGCTCTACGACGGCGAATGCCAACGGAAACATTCCGTCGTCAGCATCCCACCCAACAGCAGCTAAGAGTTGGCCACCATATCTCCCTCGGAGATGATATCCATCAATTCCCACTATTGGACGACAACCGATGAGGTACCCTTTCTTTTGCACAGCGTATCGTATGTACAAACGGCGGAACCTTCCTTCATACTTATCCGTAGCAGGGTTTTTATAATGCACTACGTCCAACTTCATCTTGCTCCCAATATTTGTTTCCTCGATTTGTGCACAATACGTGTGCAATAGTTCGTACTGCTTTGACACATCACCAGTTAGCAATTCTCTTGCCTTCCACAGAGTCCTATACAGCGAAGATCTTCCGATTCTGACGTCCAACTTCTCGGTAATGATATTTTGAAGTGTTTTAATCTTCATCGTCGAATTAGCGCGTACGACAGCAAAGAATCTGTATTGGAAGGTAAATTGTTATTTAATTACCCTGTTTATTTGTCTAGTTTTATTGCTCTAATAAAAAAAGAGTCAAAAGCTAAATAAAACTATAGAAAGCTTGAATTTGTTAGAAAATGACTAACGTAGGCTATATATGTAGCTTCCCAACATGCACAAACACTCAAGAACCAAAAGAAAAGAGACCCCTAGAAAATAACACAACATCCATATGTATCGTTCCATGTCTAGAGATAATTAAGTTTCATAACTTAATAAATATTTTGAAATCTTTTTCCATTAAATTAAATAGATCAAACTTTAACTCTATCAATTTATCATGTTCATTATCAATAGTTGTTTCTATACTTTGAGAGAAAATTAAAACATGTATGATTGTGATGCAAACCTAAAATTTCTCAAAGATCACAAAATAGCGGTTAGCCGAAATATTTTCTCCTCCTATCAACCCTCCTTAAATTCTTGTTCAAATATGGTTTAAAATTTCTACACATAATATTTGCATTAATAAAAAGACATTCAAGCTAAAAATAAGGCATTTTGATATTTATTATTATAAAAGTTCCCTAAATCTCATCAAAGTTTCCTAAATCTCTTCAACATTTCCAAAATATTTTCACAACTAAAATCTAACACAATAATTGCAAGAAATTGAATCTGTCAAAAATAAAATACTAATGTAGTTGTATACCTCTGTGCAAGGAAATCGGATGTCATTCTCTTGTTACGGACCGGACGACCACATGTATGTTTTGGTCTCCACTTTTTTATCTCCATGTTAGGGCCACCTCCTATTTTACTACACCAGCACCAAAACTTACAGCTCTTAGCCGTGCACATATATGCAATCCTCAATCTCTCATTTCTCGCAGGCTGGTAACTAAACTTTGTGGTGGCAACATAGTGTTTGAAGACACTAGCATCTTCAAACGTTGAATATTTTTCAAGTACCGGTGATGTCATGTCGGACTCCTCTGTCCACATAACACCATTCCACGGTTGCTCTCGTTGAACCCGTGGCACCCTTGGTCGAACCAATTTTGTCCTATGTCCAACCGGTTTAGCTCTATTTGCCTTCACTCCAACCAGTTCTGTTTCTTCAGAATCTTCCTCTTCAGCTTCTTCCTCCACAAACACTTGGTGTCCATTTTCATCAAACCGAACTGAGTTGAACCACTTCTTAGCCTTGTCCATAGTCTCATTTTCTTCTTCAGATGTCTCTATCTCAGTTGAATTTTCACGTTCTTCAGCCTCATAATAATCAGAATCTTCAGAGTCATCTTCTTCGGTTTCATCTTCAATGACCTCTTCTTGAACAACCTCTTCCTCCACAATTTCTTCTTCAAGACCCACTTCCTCAGCTACTTCTTCACTCCTCTGTCCAACACCATCTTCCCCATAACTGGAAATTGCCTCTACCAGTGTACCCATGGATATAATTTCGTTCATACTATAATTGGCTTCAAGAAGGCTTTTTACAACTTCAAGGGTTATATACGAACGCGTAGGCTTTGAATTTCCTTCCTGTGAATTTTAGAGAACAAAAAAATTCAAAACCAAATTGCAACAAAATTAACCAAGAATCCCTAAAAACCTTGGTTTCTTTGTAATCCAGACAAGACATATTTTATTAATGAGAACTTCTAATAAGAGTAGAAAATTTCAAAAAATAGGATTAACCTTAATATTACAGATGCATGTCAAACCCTAAATTAAAATAAACATTTTAAACAAAACTTAGGCTCTGTTCATTAACAATATTTGTATGTCAATCAAATACCATGAGCCTTCAAACAAGACCCTAAATTTTTAATACACCCTAAATTCCCAAACCACGAACCCCAGATTTCAACCCTAAATTAAAAGAAGGGATAATTCCAGATGACTACACCTGGATATGTCACATTATCAGATGACTACACCTAGAATTTTTCGTGTCAGGGTGAATACCCAAGAATTTCATTTGTCTCACTTTACTAATTCCGTCCAACTCCGTTAGTTTTTAACATTTTCTTACATGTGAAAAGACTAAAATACCCTTCAGCTGTAAATAATTGTTTTCAAATTGAATGAAAAGACTAAAATACCCTTCACTATTCATCTCCTCCACCACCGTTGGTATTTTTTTGAAAATTAAATGAATAGTGAAGGGTATTTTAGTCTTTTCATTCAATTTAAAAACAATTATTTACAGCTGAAGGGTATTTTAGTCTTTTCACATGTAAAAAAATGTTAAAAACTAACGGAGTTGGACGGAATGAGTAAAGTGAGACAAATGAAATTCTTGGGTATTCACCCTGACACGAAAAATTCTAGGTGTAGTCATCTGATAATGTGACATATCCAAGTGTAGTCATCTGGAATTATCCCTTAAAAGAACGAATCTTACATCGGTCATCTTCAATCTTCTTTGATTCTTCGATTCTCAAGCCTGCAATCGTTGTGCCGTCTTCAGTCGCCTGCAATCAATCGTCTTCAATCGCATTTGACAACTCTATCTCTGCTCTCGTTATCGGTCTCAGTTTTTTGTGAATTGTTTGAGTCAAACAACTCAACACTTCTTCACTTAACCAAAGAAACCAGGAGCAAAATCGTACATTTGTATGGACTTAAAGGTGAAATAGATGGAACTAAACGGTCAAAATATAAGTGAGACAAATATACAAATTAGGGGGTGGTGATGAGACAACTGGTTTTAGGGATATTATGTGAGATTTAGACAATTTTAAGGGGTGTTTTATGAGATTATCTCTTATTTTAATGCCCAAAATGGTATCAACATCATTAAAATCATTCATCTGGTTTATTGTATATCAACATATTAGTAAACCATAGCTGCCCCTAAGTAAATATTTGCCCCAAATCTACAAACTCGCGGCTTTCCCTAATTTTCTTAGGACACAAACATCATATAATATAGGGTAAATTCCACATGACCCCCCTTAACTATAAGCGTGTCTCACATGCCCCCTCTTAACTACAAAATCAATCTGTGAGGTGCCTTAACTATCCAAAAATTCCACTTTACCTTTTTTTGTTGACTTTTTTCAAAATTCTATTAAGTTTTTGTGAAATGACGAAAATACCATTGTATCTGAAAAATTAAAATAAATAAATAAAAATGATTTTGAACTTTTTTTTTTCTATTTTCTCGTTTTACAAAATAAAGAATAAAAATAATATTTTATTATTAATTTTTTATTTTAAAAAAAATATTTATAAAAATTAATAAAAATATAAAACGATGTTTAAAAGTAACTTTTTATTTTTAAATTTTTTTTATAAAAAAAACTTTTTAAAAATTATTTTTACTATTAACAAAATTTTATTCTTTATTTTGTAGAACGAGAAAATTAAAAAAAAAGTTCAAAATCATTTTTATTTATTTATTTTAAATTTTCAGATACAAGGGTATTTTCGTCATTTCACAAAAACTTAACAGAATTTTGAAAAAAGTCAACAAAAAAAGGTAAAGTGGAATTTTTGGATAGTTAAGTAAAGGAAGATGATGGATGCTTTGTTATTCCAAAGATCAGCGTATAAATACAATTGAGCATCCTATATTTTTGGATACTAAATAACTATCTAGCTATAATTAAGGCTAATCAGATAATTACAATAATACTAAATAACTATCTAGCTATAATTAAGGCTAATCAGATAATTACAATAAGGTAACAAATCAAAACTAATATTAGCAAATAATTACATATATTTACTAATATTCTATCCCACCCCCGCAGTCGAAACGGGAGGAGAGCGAACATTGAGACTGTCTCGAAAATCATCAAAGAGAACTAACGGAAGACCCTTGGTAAAAATATCAGCAATCTGATACCGAGACGAAATATGATGCACTCGTACTTCACCTTTTTCAACTTTCTCACGCACAAAGTGAATGTCCATTTCAATATGCTTAGTGCGTTGATGTTGAACTGGATTGCCGGACAAATAAATAGCACTGACGTTGTCACAATAGACGAGAGTAGCCTTGGTCATCGGAACATGAAGTTCGACCAATAAATTACGAAGCCAACACGACTCTGCCACAACATTTGCAACGCCACGATACTCGGCCTCAGCACTAGACTTAGATAGCGTAGGCTGTCGCTTAGAGGCCCAGGAAATTAAGTTGTCCCCCAAATAAACACAATACCCGGATGTCGACCGTCTCGTATCCGGACACCCACCCCAATCCGCATCTGTATAGGCAGTGAGCCGCGTAGGAGGTGACTTACGAAGCCACAGGCCATGAGCAAGACTACCTTGGAGATAACGAATGATCCGTTTTAAAGCTGTCATGTGACATTCCATAGGATTATGCATAAATAGGCAAACTTGTTGAACGGCATAAGAAATGTCCGGTCTCGTAAAAGTGAGATATTGGAGAGCACCGGCAAGACTTCTATAATGAGTAGGATCCGAGGTAGGAGATGTGGAAGACGAAGCACTAAGTTTAGGCTTCGTATCAACCGGAGTAGCCGCGGGTTTACAGTTAGACATACTAGCCCGAGCAATAATAGACTCAGCATACTTAGATTGGGAAAGGAGTATACCGTTCCTGTGGCGGGAAACAGCGATTCCTAGAAAAAAACTCAACGGACCGAGGTCCTTCATTGTGAATTCCGAATGCAACTGGCTCATAATAGTAGTACGAAGAGTGTCCGTGGAACATGTAAGAATTATATCATCGACATATAGTAATAAGTAAGCCAAATCCGTACCTTGGCGAAGAATAAATAAGGAATGGTCCACTTTGCTATGTACGAAACCAATTTGAGCAATGAAGTCGGCAAAACGCTTGTACCAAGCACGGGGTGCTTGCTTAAGACCATAGAGCGATTTCTTAAGTAAGCACACATAATCAGGCCGCTGTTTATCACGAAAGCCAAGAGGTTGGTACATATAGACCGTTTCATTCAAATTTCCATGTAAAAAGGCGTTTTTGACGTCAAGTTGATTAATAGGCCAGCCATTGGATAAAGCAAGACTGAGAACAGTCCGAATGGTAGCGGGTTTTACCACGGGACTGAAAGTTTCACCACAATCTATTCCAACCTGCTGTGTTTTTCCGTCACCGACAAGACGTGCCTTATACCTTTCAAAAGAACCGTCAGAATGAAATTTATGTCGAAAAATCCACATGGAGCGGATAACATTTACACCGGGAGGACGCGGGACCAAGTCCCAGGTCTTATTGTCAATTAGAGCGTTATACTCGTCGTCCATAGCCAATTTCCAATTCAGATCATGAATAGCTGACACAGGATTTCGGGGAAGGGGCGAAATTTTTGTGGCAGTAGTCGAGGTATAAACTTCATCTGGTCTATTAAAAGTGGGGTTGGGTTTGACAATTCCGTGATCACCACGAGTGGTGGGTTTAGAGGTGGGGAGAAGCTGGTGCGATACCGAACTAGGGACAGCAGGGGAGGGGACTGGTTGTGGGTCAGAAACAGAGGAGGCAGAAGGACTGTTTGGGACGCTAGTAGTGGCTGTACGGGTGGGTTCGGGTATGACAGTGGCTGAGGAAGGGGAAGTCGGGGCTCGCGGGTTGGTAGGCTGGGCCTTATCTGTCAAATGTCGAAGGACATACGGAGAGATATCGTCACATAAAAAATCATAGTCGGTCACAGGTGTTTGATTTAATTTAGAGAAAGGGAAGTTAGACTCTTCAAATATAACTTGTTGACTAATAAATAATTTATTTGAAGACGGATCAAAACATTTATAACCGCGATGATTTTTAGGGTAGCCTAGGAACACACAAGGAGTAGAGCGAGGTTGTAATTTATGTATCGTAGTGGACGGAATTAACGGATAGCATAAACAACCAAAGACTCGAAGGTGACTATAGAGAGGTACTCGATTAAAGAGTATTGTTATGGGAGTTTCAAAAGAAATAGGTTTGCTGGGTAATATATTCAAGAGATATGTGGCCATTTCTAGAGCGTGATGCCAGTAAGTGACGGGTACAGACGCGTGAAACAATAGAGTACGAACAATGTTGTTAATGGAACGAATTTTACGCTCAGCTTTTCCATTTTGTGATGAGGTATGCGGACATGAAAGTCGGAAACTAAGTCCGTGAGTAGCACAAAAATTACTGAATAAGCTATTTATAAATTCCGTACCATTATCACATTGTAGAGTTTTAATTTTGCGCTCAAATTGTGTGTTTATGTAGGAATGAAATTGCAACAAAATTGAACTTACTTGACTCTTTTTGGCTATAGGAAAGGTCCATAAATAATTGCTAAAATCATCCAAAATTAACAAATAGTATTTATGGCCCGAAGAACTAAGCACAGGTGACGTCCATAGATCACAGTGAATTATGTCGAAAGGCATAAGTGTACGCGTAATAGAAATGGCAAAAGGCAAACGAATATGTTTTCCAAGCGAACAAGAATGAAAAATTGAGTTACTAGAATCCAACTTACAATCAATCATTTTATTTTTCTTAAGAAAAGACATAACGGGATCCCCTGGATGACCAAGCCGAGCATGCCACGGGGAGGAATTAAAAACAGTGAGAGCGGTATTTGGAGCGGCTGAAATGGGGTAAAGATCCCCCCGACTATCACATTTCATGAGGCGATTCCCCGTCCGTAAATCCTTCACACAAAATCCAAAAGGGTCAAATTCGACTGTGACTTTGTTATCAGTGGTGAACTTCCTAACGGACACTAAATTTTTGACCAAATTAGGGGCGAAAAAGACATTTTTAAGGACGAAAGGGGGGTGGGGTTTCGGGAGAGTAGCATGACCATGACCTTGAATCGGAATTGATTGACCATTTCCAACGACTATACCATTAGGAAAACTCGAATTGACAAAAGACGTGAGATTACCTTGATTAGAAGTCATGTGTGATGTTGCACCCGTGTCCATAACCCATGGCTCAGGAGGAGCGAGACCCTAAGTGTACATAGCCGCCTCAATGTCAGTTGGAGACGGAACACCACCAGTAGCCGTGTATGCTTGAGCACCACCCGGTCTCGGACCCAATATCCCAGCTTGAGGGCGAAAAGAAGGTTGCCTACCCCATTGACCCGTGGGATAAGGACATGGAGGGTATCCCCACGGGCCAGCAGGCCATGGCCAGCCACCGTAGAACGCTGGAGATGGAGCAGCAGGAGAAGCAACCGGTGAGGAAACAGAGGAATTCGATTTTTGCGACCCTTTGCCTCCTTTGTGTTTCTTCTTCCCGCCTCCTTGTCGAGCATTACCTGGACCATTTCCTGCAGCAGGTTGTCCCGACGAACTGCCACCGTAGCTATCGGTCGATGCCTTAGTAAAGAGAGCGGAAGTTGCTGATTGTTTTGCAAGCCCGGCTTCCTCGAGGGTAAGCATAGAGCGGGCCTGAAAAAAATCAGGAAGAGGATCACGCTGGCGAATGATGGAACCAACGTTGCTATATGCCTCTGTCAAACTCGAAACCAGTTGAAGGACAAGGCGGCTATCTGTCACCGGAGCATCAACGTTCTTCAATTGATCGGCCAGAGATTTCAATCGCTGGCAATAGGCAGAGGCGTTCGGAAAGTCACTCATATTTATGTGTGAAAATTCCTGTTCGAGTGTCACGGCTCGAGAATTGCGATTATCCTGGAAAAGAGCGGCGAGGCGATCCCACATTTTCATTGCGGTGGTGTTAGCCTCAACGATCATTTCCAAGATTTCGGTTGTGACGGTGGAATAAATCCACTGGAGAACCGTTGCATCTAGGGTGTCCCGCAACTCCTTCTCTTCAGCGGTGCTAGGCGGCTTCGGTAAACTGGTCTTAGACTTGATGATGTGATGGAGAACGCGATTAGATTTCGCGTGATTTGTGAAGAGAGCAACCCATAGCGAGTATTGATTGTTATCCATACCCAAGATAACGGTAATACGGTTGCGGATGGAATTGACAGCGAGCGCGGGATGAAAACCCGGTGTGGCAACATTGTCATTTGTCATCCTGAAGGTGACGTGAGGTCGGAGAGGGGTAGAGGGAGAAAAAGACGAAAAGGTTGGAGCGGAAGCGATTTAGAGACCGTAACCTAGTCGTGATACCATAAAGGAAGATGATGAATGCTTTGTTATTCCAAAGATCAGCGTATAAATACAATTGAGCATCCTATATTTTTGGATACTAAATAACTATCTAGCTATAATTAAGGCTAATCAGATAATTACAATAATACTAAATAACTATCTAGCTATAATTAAGGCTAATCAGATAATTACAATAAGGTAACAAATCAAAACTAATATTAGCAAATAATTACATATATTTACTAATATTCTATCATTAAGGCACCTCACAGATTGATTTTGTAGTTAAGGGGGTGCATGTGAGACACGCTTATAATTAAGGGGGCTCATGTGGAATTTACCCTATAATATAATATAACTCATATTTATTTTAAAATTTCTCCCTCCAGTGGTTTTAAAATTGTAGTTCTTCTTCAAGTTTGTGCGGACTAGATGGATTCCTGTGGGATAAGACGAAGAAGAAACACTAAAAAGGAGTAAGGATAGAAAGCTTACTTGGCTAAGTGGTTGGGTGTTTGAGTCCCATTTGATAGATTTGGGTTTCAAATCCAGTTTGAGCGTGTTCTAAGGGTCAGCACAAATTAAGTTTATGACTTTTAAAAAAAATTTACATGAAACTGTTCCTTATATATTCATAAAACCCAGCCTAACCTTTCAAACAAGATCGAATATCCGATGCCACCACAAAAAACTGCTGATAGTCCTGGTTATATATTGAAGTGTTTAGTTTGGATGGAGGTTGAAAATAAGTATATATGTTGGTGTGAGCCAATAATCGTCCTCTCATTCCTTTGCTCTCAAAGCACAAAGTGTCCAAGTCTCAGTCTCAACCTAACCAGATGACACACACATACACACATGTGTGTGTGTGTGTGTGCAGCTAGGTAGGGAAGAGATAGATAGATAGAGGGTGTTCCTTTTTAAAGTCACGAGAGGCACTGTCCCTTGTGGTGGCAGCAGCAGGCACATACAACTGATAGAGAACTCTCAAACCCTCCTTTCTTCACCTTCACCTTCACTATATAACACACCCTCTCTCTCTCTCTCTTCCAAACTCAAGTCTCCTTTTTTACAAAGCTCTAGTTATCTTTAATTTCCCAACTTCTCCATCTGCCTGTCGGTACCATGTAGGTCACACCTTCACTCTCCTATCTTCACTTCAATATTATTTCAACTTCTTCCTCTTCGATCTTGTTTATGTGTTTCAAAGTATTCATTAACATTAATCTCTAACTTGCAGGAGACCTAGTCATGAGAGGAACATCAATCCACTAGATCTCAACAACTTGCCCGACGACTACACTAAGCACCACCTCTTCCATGAGGACACCTCTTCCTCCGGCACCGGTAATTATAATAACTCTAATTCTTGTGTCACCTAATTTTCTTTAAAATTTGAACATATAGTAGATACATAAGTTACCGACAAAAGGGTTACAAAAATCGATAACACATACAATTTTCTAAGGTCGGTCCAGAACAAAGGTTTTTTCTGATTGGCTGATAAAAAATTACTGTATGTATGATATGAAGCAGGCGGCGGCGGGGGAGGAGGAGGATATAGCAATAGCAGTAGTAGGAGAAAGAAAATCGGCGGAAAGGAAGATGGGAAGGTGTACGAGTGTAGGTTTTGTTCCCTCAAGTTCTGCAAATCTCAGGCTCTTGGGGGTCACATGAACCGCCACCGCCAAGGCATGATGTCCAATCCTTTCTTTATTAATTATTATTATATATACTTAGTTGATTTGATACTGTCCCTCACTCCCACTCCCACTCCCACTGTTTCTCTGATTCTGGTTGTGAATAGTGGACCTGCTCTCTTGTCTTTCTTTTTTGTTTTTTCTTGTCTCTTGATGAATAGTAGCTACAAATTGTTTCATCTCATCCCATCCCAACTTGTTAATCTAATAATTTCATTCGTTTGTGTTAACTGTTCAGAGAGGGAGACAGAAACCCTCAACCGCGCTCGCCAGCTCGTCTTCAACAACGACACCCAAGGAACGACTACCCCTCACCTTAGGTACGTTTTCAGATTTAGGCTCGACTATGTTATAATGAATGAAGCAAGACAACACTAAACTTGTGATTCATATATGTATATATGTAGCAGCTGCCAGCCAATGACGGCAGGCGGATGCTATCATCCGGGTGCGGGTGAGCAGACGATGTCATACAGGCCGCTCTACTCTCCGAGGTTGTTCCCCAACTCCTCCTCGGCTCCGGTGGCTCCTCCAGCTCAACCCTATCCTTATCCGTCTCCGTCGAGACACATTTCGTATCCACCACCCGTCAACGACTACTACGTGGGCCACGTGCTGGGGAGCACCAATCACTACGCTCCCGACTCGGCCCCGGCCAGCTACACCTGCATCGGCGCACCGGTCGGCCACGCCGCCGACGAGGGCTTGAGCTGGGGCCGAACCTACGGAGGCGGGTCCGCGCAGCAACCACAACCTCAGCCTCAGCCTCGGCTGTTCCAAGATGGGTTCTGATGATTATTAATCAATCAAATAATATTTGTGGAAGTGGAAAGAGACATAACAGCCCAAAACTGACAAATCGAGATCGAGATCGATAAGAGAATGAGTCATGACGACATGCAAGTTGTTTGGGTCTCAGGAGGGTTTTGGTTTTGGCATATTCTACTTGGCATCGTAACTAGACGGACCAACTAAATGGGTGTTTGGTTTGGTTTCAACGTACTCAACAACCAGTTTGGTTCCTTTTGCATGCCAATGTCAATTTTAATATTTAGTTTGTGTATAAATGGTTGGTTTTGTTTTTTATCCCTGCTGGTGCTTACCGCTACAGTCCTTTCAGTTTCTGTTGTTTTGACCACAACGTGACAATGTGGTTTATGGCTTCTCTCTCGATCAATCTCTGTCTCTCTAAAACTAGCTACATCATCTTCTAGTTTCTTGTCACAAACAAACATACTAATTAAGTGCTTCCACATTTGACCCACCATTTGCATGCCCTTCATCATTAACTTCAATAAAGAAACCATCCATTTGTCAACAAATCATTCCCTTCAATATCACTTGAATAAGGAAAAAAAATTAACCTCTCATATATGATAACCAACTTATTAAAAGATTAAATTAATGCTCTGGTGGTGCACATTTATAAGAGCTTCCATCTAGGTATATTAATCTATTGTCAACATAAATGTTGAACATTAGTTAGCACTTAATATTATATAGTGTATAGATGGATTCATGTGAAAATCATCCCTTATATATATGTTCCAATCTAAGATTCAATCCTCACATTAAATTTCAATTTGGCGAAGTTAAATTTATATATTACTTATTAATTTTAATCTCATTTATTTAATTTATAAATATAATAGTTAAGATATTTTTAATTTTTCTATAATGTGTGGTTTTCAATTGAATAACATCTTATTAATATTGTATGTCAAAATACATGTTTGATAATATAATTAGGTCATGATAATAATTGTAAGTAGATTATTTCAAGAGGTGTTTATATTCATTTTGGATCTTCAATACAAAATATATCAAACACTAACTACTAACAAACGGAAAGAAAAACTATATATATGAACATTAAGAAAAGACCAAAAAAAAGAACATATCAAATTACCTACATATCTGCCCATAAATCATTTTTATCACTCTAAGGATTGTTATACTTCAAATTAATTTGTGGAAAACATTGTAACTTTCTGGTTCCTTGTGTATGAAAGCTATATAGACTAAAAATTTTGTGATATATATATATATATATCACAAATTAAATTAGTTTGGTTAAAATTAATATTTAACCTTAAATTCTTAAACATTAATTAGGGCGATTCAGAAAGTACTTATAAGACCTTACTGATTTTATTAACACTCAAACTTTGGGAAAGAAATAGCACATATACATATGTAAGGAGATCTAGTAATATATATATATAACGTACCTCATGATTTAATTAATTAATTTCCGGATAAATTAAAGCTTAAGGTATCTACTTCAAATTTGGGAATTGCTTAACTAGATGTTTAGATCTGCTTTTACTTTACCCATCATGTAAGATAATGTATTGAGTATTTTATTACATGAGTTGTGTTGTGGTGTGTTAATTGGAAAAATGCTATTTGGGTTTTGAAATGTTGCATAGATGAAATAGGTATGAGTATAGGCATAGGTAGAGTGGGCAAGGCATTGACATTTCAAGTCAAGAAGTAGGCGTCAACCCCAAATGTATACACAGTTAAGTGCCTGAAATGGAATAAGATGGTTGCTCTTTCAGGTGCTACAAACTTCACAATTATATACAGTTTCAAGTAAGAACTGAAGCACCCATCAGTCTCATAGCCTAGTAGTAGTGAACCCGCTCATAAAATCAAAGGATAGATATGCTGCGTATATATATATATATAATAACCCTACCATTGCTTAGCTACAGGACCTAATGACCCTAACAGCCTTAAAGCTACAACTAGTACTATAAGGTCATAGCCCTAACCCTAGAAACCAAAGCAAATACAATTACAGTTTTTGCTTGCCCAATTATGGTTGTTCAGTTTCAATTTGTAACATCAATGTCTGCCCAATCAATTCAGGGTCTAAAGTAAACTTTTTTATCAGCTAAATTAATCTGTCACATGGTAGATTATATGTAATTCTTTATTTAATTTTTTTAAAATTTTATAATAATTTTAAAAGAAATTTTCTATCTTATATAATTCATTTGAGTTAATTACGACTATCTCAATTGGTCGAGATGATAGAGTTCACGCTCATTTGAAATCCTATACTCAAATTTTAGTGTCATGTATACTCACGATAGAGATGACAAAATACTTTATTCTCGACGGATTCTTGATGTCACCGATCCAATCTAGACGGGCCATGGTGACCCCATAATGTCCCGTCCCAAACATTATTTAATTACAATATATTTGTTAATATATATATCTCTAATAAAAATTAATATTTATACATACTTATTTTTAATCAAAAATAAAATTTTAGGATAGACATTTAGTTAAACAGATATTTTTAGTAAAATGAGGAATCCAAAAAATATTTAATAGGGAAGGAATTTTGTGAGAGGATTTTGAGAATTTAAATATTCAAGATGGGAGTCTAAGAATGTGAATATGTTAACAATTTGTGTATCTACCTATCAGCTTGAGTTTTTAGTTGGGTTGAGTTTCTAACGTATTACTGAATGTTGGTTCAGTTTAGGACGTGACCTCCGTATGTCATATGTTTTGGGATTAATAATCATCCATTGGAGGGCGTCCTTGATGTTTATGCACCCTACTCGTCTGTTTTCACGTACACTTCAACCCAACTTGAAAGTAACTGAGGGGGTGTTAGAGTACCACATCCGAACAATATGAATATGTTCGTCAGCTTATATAATAATCTGAGACTCCACCTATCAGGTTGAACTTTTAAGTCGTTTCCGCTTCTGACAAGGTGAAGAAAACTTACTCATTGCAATCCCTAGCTCACAAGCAAGTTTGATAGAGGAGTTTTTTTCCATAATTTCTCGTGTGTGTGTGTGTATATATATATATATAATCCCTAGCTCACAAGCAAGTTTGATAGAGGAGTTTTTTTCTATAATTTCTCGTGTGTATATATATATATATAGTTATTGAAATACAAATATAAAAATAAATCACATCCATCGGATGTAATTCATTGATGGTCTATATTGTTCTATATTTTGATGAATTAAACATTAATTAAATCAATTAAAATGGTATTGTGGTCATTTTGTTTAATTCTAATAATCAATAATATGTAATCAAATGGGCTCACTAATTTTGCGGACTGTAACCTTCGCGAGGCGATAGGGTTTCGCCACTTTTGGCGACGTCTCACGGCTCCGCTCTGTGAGGTTCTTCTGGTGCGGCGAGATCCGAATGGTGCGGAGGTAGAGGGCGGCGACGTCTTCTGCATGAGGAAGTGGTCTTCAGCTCGGGAAAGTGATGGAGGCCAGGACAGGTTCGGATAGGCCTTAGTTACAGACAGAGGTCCGGGCTGCGACAGGATGGCGGTGGGATTTTGGGGGTCGAGGGGAGGCCGGGGTTTCGAGGACGGTGGACGACGGGCGGCTGGAGGACGATAGGCGGTCGCCGGGGAGGGGAGTTGGACTTGGCAGAGACAGGATGGAGGGGAGAGAAATTTCGGGCAAGATTGGTAGGGGTCGGAGACGGTTGGCAGGAATGGTGGAGCTCTGCCGAAGGCCGAGGGAGAGGAGGCGGTGAGAAGGAGGGGAGGGTCTGGGCAGGTGCAGGCCGAGGGAGGGATGGTGGTGGACGGCAAAGGAGGGAGGGACGGAGGCCGAGGGAGGACTGAGGAGGGGTGGGGACTGGAGATCCGGGAACTGGGAACCGACGATTTTGATTGGTTGGTAGGCCGGTACTGGGAGGGAACCGGAGTTATCTGGCGTTGGTGGGCAGACTCATGCAAGCACACCGAACCAAGGGGACTCTGGTTGCTCAAGATTCAATACGTCACTTGGGTGCCCTATTGGGTTCGGTACTGGAATCCGGTTAAACCCAATGAGCGGGAAGGATTTGAATTTCGCGACGCTCATATTGATCGCAGGGTTGATCGAGAAAGCTGGTTTAAGGCGGTCTGCAGCAAGATCACGGGGTTTTTTCATTCGTATGAGTTGGAGGCTGAGGCTCTGCATGATGCTAACTGGTTTGAGTCGATTAGACTATGGGGTTATCATGGATGCCTGTGTAAAACATTCTGCAGTAAGATCATAGGGTTTCTCCATTCGTGTGAGTTGGAGGTCGTGGCTCTACATGATGCTGAACGGGTCGAGGTGAACACCATGGAGGAATCATTAGTGAATGGTGTTGCGTATTATCCACTTGTTCTGCTCGTATGGCTCACGAATTGGTCATGTTTTCTTTAACTAACAGTAGTTGGGATTATGACGAGGGGTCTGTCCCACAATCTATAGCTTCAGCTGTCCGGATTCATACCGGTTTAGTTGCTATTTAATTAATAAAATTCTCTTTTACATTAAAAAAATAATTAATAATATGCATTCAAATAGGAAATTAGAAATAAATATCCACGATTTTAGGGATTTGAATTGGTGATAAATATTCAAAAAAATCTTACCAAAATTAAGTAGAAGAGTCCAAATTCAAACACTGTTGTTTAATTAAATGACCAGTGCAATACTTCATTTAATTTAAACTCTGATACATATGAAAACATGGAATATGTAAATTAAAGAAGTGAAATAACAAAAATGTACTCATATAAGTAAGTACAAATTATTTCATAGTTCTATAAAGGGTAAAATCATGAAATGAAACTATGCAATTACATGCAAATGGAATTTTCACATAATATCATGATTCCATGATTTCATTTCACGATTCATGTGAGTCCATGATTCAATTTCATAATTCTAATGATTCCATAAAATAGATCATGAAATGTTGTATTGAATGTTATATTGGAATGCTAGAACAATGTTCTATTATTCCATTTTCCATTGGCGAACAATGGAACAGTGAAACAATGTAAGGGATCCAACGAATTGGAGTAAAGTCGATATTTTTTAATAAAACACCAGAATTGACTAATTGAGATCTCTGAATCAATAACAAATGGTACTTATGAACGGGAACTGAAAACCCCTATTTTTCCGTATTCTGAGCCAATAAAATAATCAAACCCTAAATTGATGCTCAACAAGCTGAAATCAACATGACCGAGAACTAAAAATCAACATGCATTCAACCCCTACACCCACTAAATATCAATGTTGTCTGGGGGGGGGGGGGGGGGGGGGGGGGTAGAAGAACAAATAAATAGCGAATACAAAATTCGAAATCAACTCATTGAAAAAAATCACACTGAAAGTAGCATGCAGATCCGTGTAGATACATAAAAGTTCTCAGAGCAACTCAAACCCTACTTTTTGGTACTCGACAGAACAAAATCCTTGAGGATTTTTTATTTCCTAGATCCATTCGAGAAAATCAACAGAAAATCTTGATGCCCTAAATTCGTCGAGTGCGTGATTGAGCGAAGAACAATGATCAACATATAGATGAGAACTTGAGACATAGGGTTTGATATGTCTTTGAAAAAGGAATGGGGATTTTCAGCCGCTAATCACACAAAATCTCCACAGTGAATACTCGGTCCAAATTTTGTAGAATGCGAAAATACATTATTGTCCCCGATCTGTGTCCATTAAAGGCGTATAAGGTCTTCGATTTCAAATTACTTACAACCCATGCCACTGTAAATTGCAACAGATCTGGTGCATCGAAAATCACATCCTATGTACACGTTTTATTCTTACATTTATGCGAATTACGCATTTGTAATCGATTACATGCATATATATCAACAGATCTGGTGCGTCGAAAATCACATCTTATGTACACGTTTTATTCTTACATTTATGCAAATTAGGCATTTGTACTCGATTACATGCATATATATACACACACACGCGCGCGCGCGTGGATGCACTTCTATACAAACTCACCCAAAATGTTCAAACATCCAAATCAATGTATAACCGTCGGATCAGAGACGCGCATTATCTTACATTGCAACATGTGATAGTTATATAATGTTGCACTACATGTTATACATTGCTTCAATTTTGCACAAGTCAAACATGTTATACAACATTGCACTATATGTTCTATATACAACATTGCACTGCATGTTATACAATTTGGACGTTTGGACATTTTCCCCTGGGTTGTATTTAATACCTATTATATATATACACACACACACACACACACACACACACAGAGAGAGAGAGAGAGAGAGAGAGAGAGAGAGAGAGAGAGAGAGAGAGGAAATCTTTTACAAACCAGGTGATGTGTCCAAACCGTCCGAATGGTGGAATGTTTGGGACAAGGTGGAATTTTTGTGCAAAATGGTAGAGTATTTAGGACCCGGAAAAACACCGCGGGTCAACTATCTGGCCACACGCCGCGCGTTGCCACAATGTGTGAGCAGACGCTTGGAATTGGTTTGAACGGTTTGAACGTTTGTGCTGGTTTGTATTGGAGTGCATCCCTGTATATATATATATATATATATATGTATAATCAATATATTTTAAAATTCTCTTTTTTTCTGGTAGTTCTTGTAACGAATTTTTAAAGAGTCATTTTTCATTCGTGGTGGAGACTGCGAGTTTGCAAGAGGCATTTCGCTGCGTTATCATTTATTTTTCTTGTCGTTTCTGGGATGGTTTTTGTAACGGATTAGTAGGGAGTCTCAACTCATTTGAGTTAGAGGCCGCGAGTTTGCAAAAGGTATTTCTTTGTGCTATCATTTATTTTGCTTGTCGTTCTTGAAATCATGACTCACGAATCAGTTCCACCTTTTAGTGCTTTGACTGTCCATTATAATGTCAGGTTAGTCACTTAATAATTGAACAATATGTCACGTTTTTTCCTCAATTTTTCTATATTTTTCAACATGTACAAAAATTTAATAATATCATGAAATATAAATTTCGTGGCAAATTTGAAACTCGCTGTTAGTTTTTTTATCAGTACAAAATTTTTATAATATTAAATGAAAATGATGATTCGATACAAATCTATTGAAATGTGAAATGATAATTAATGTTATTAAAAAACCAGGCATAACTATTGTATTAAAAGAAAAGAAGTGGATTTAACATGCAACATATGAACTTAATTATTTCGAAAAGAGATTATGTGTGAAAAACAATACATTAAAAGAAATTTAGCCGTCTAGCTAAGGAGATTCTTGAAAGTTAAAAGTGTGATCGTCTACAGTGTAGTTACTGTGGTCTTTCTTTCAGAAACCCACATCGGAAGGATCTTTGTCAATCGTCAACAAAGAGATGTCCCGAATATATCTTGGGATCGGTCGCAGTGGCACACCACACACCACCTGATGGATCTCCAGAAACCCATTATTTTATATTCGAACCTTTAGATTAGATGTAGAGAGTCACAATAAAACACGAAAAATATTTGGGTTCATGAGAAAGATGTTACTGTAGCTATGCATGTAGATATGCAGGTAGCTATAGGCTACATGGCCTATAAGCATAAATGGACGGCTACTGATTCTGATTATTCATGCAAATAACAAAACAGAGAATGTTTAAAGCTGCTCCATCATTTACTACTAGTCATCATAATAATCACTTGGTTTTCTTTAATTAATTACTGATTCTGAAGAAAGAGGAGGAACCAACCAACCCCAGAAACTGAAATGTATTTGGTGTTCATTTATGGGTTGATATGACTTTGGCTTTCACTGCACTAGCTATAGCTATAGCTATAGCTATAGCTATCTATCTATCTATCATCGAGAAATAGGTTATATTATAATTAGACCAACTATGTCTATGTGTGTTTTGATTATGTTTTTAATTTAAAAACACATTTCTACTTTAGGAAGGTTTTACGCTTCCCAACCCCTTCCTTTGTTTCCATGCGCATCTAAAGATATGCTATTAATTACTATTACTATTATGTCTGCTGCAGCTATGGTACTAGTGCAATGGAATCTCATTAATAACAATTTAATGGGACCACCTTTTTCTTACTTTTTTTCTTAATTTCAAAACTTGTTTAGTACTACATTCACATTTTTATTACATAGAACGATCATTTCTTGAAATTTAGTTACCCGTATTAATGTAATATGAAACGTTAAAAGAAGAATTCTATATAACCCCTCTTATTTAGTTTATAGAGTTTTCAAATTTGAAATCTTTTTATTTAATTTTTAGCATAATGACCAAAATACTTTTATATTAAAAAATTAAAATAAATAAATAAATATGACAAAAATACTTCTACACACTCTTTCCCTTTCACATTTCTTATCCCGTTTTCTATCTTTCACTCTGTGCAAATACATGCAGATGCTCTTCTTCCATAGAATCAAATGAGAAGCATCTTCCTTTCATTTTAACATGTAAAATTTTCTTTCTAATAACATTAAAATTTGACAGTGCAAATTTATGATGGACAATTTAAATCCCTTTCCAAGCAGCTGACTAACACGTAACAAATTTTGGTCAATAGCAAACACATAAAGAACATCTGAAATGGTTTTCATACCTGAGCTGGTTGTTATGACAATTTTGCCTTTTCCTTTTAGTTTGTGCAAACATATTGCCATAAACATATGATCTTTCCTCTATATTGACTCTTTCCTCTAGTGTTTGAAATTTGTTATTACAAATTATATTCTCATATTCAAGCTAATTGCATTTTCTACACTTCGCATCAGGCCTCCTCCAACATTTGAAAGAAGAATGACCATTTTGCCATAGTGCTCACAAGGAGGGAAGTTTCTTATGTACACTCATGTCTTATGAGTCGCCTTTGTTATTAAACCTGCAAACTATTTAGAATTTCAGTCAATGTGATCTTGGACAGATCCTTAGTGTGATCCAATGTGGTTATTAAAGGTTCAAATTTTTCTGGCACTATAACAAGAATTTTTTCAACAATTCTTGAATTATCAAATGTAGTGTCTAGAATCCTTATCTTGTTAGCAATACCAATCTGAATATTGCTTGATTGTTCATCGTCTTTCATTTTTTCCTGCTCAAATCCTCTTATTAGATTGAGCACTTCCATTCCTCGTACATTTGCATCTCATGCATATTTTTTCTTCAGATAATTACATATTTCTTTTGTTGATTTTAAAGTCACGATTCTTGTAAAAATCGTTGTTGAAACACTCACAGACAATTTTGCTTTGGCTTTTGATTTCCGGGTCTTCCTCTCCTTCTGATTTTTCATTTGAGTTATCGTTAGATTGTTTGGTAGCGGAGTAACTTCATAATCTTCTTCAACATCTTCCCATAGATTCAAGGCCTCCAAATAAGTTTCCAATCTAACATTCCATACTTGGTAGACTTCTCATCAAAAAGAGGTTGAGCAACTTGAGAGAAATCGGAGAAATAATGCTCTCTCCGGCGACTCTCTCTTCCTTACACACGTCTTCTTTCAACCCTCCAACTCCATTCGCCCCTCCTCCCGAACTTATTAATCCTCCACACAACTTCAATCTATCAACTCTCCACACAACTTCACTTCCATCTTCGATGTGCAACTGTTCTTCTTCAACTTAGGCTCCACCTGAATTTTCTTTCTGAGCCATTCATTTCTCAGCCCAGATATAGCTTCCTCTTCCAAATCTGGTGGGTTCGAGGTCTATTCGGTGGATATCGGTGGTTCAGCGGTGGCAGGATGGTGCGAGGCAGTGACAGATTTTCTCTCGGCAGTCTTGCTGGAGATCTCAGTCGATGTTGGCCGAACACGTCGAGCCTCGCCCACCGCCCGCCAGAGGTGCTCGTGTGGTGATGTATGGAGGTGTTGGCCTCCCTTCGCTGTTGTTTCGCCGGAGTTAAAGCAGCGACTCTTTGTGCCTCCGACCATTTGTTCCGGGTACCGATGGCGGTCTCATTTTCCCGTGCCGCCTTGGGGGTTATGCTCTCTTCGAGGATCGCGTCCTCCCGTGCGTGGTCTGAGGTTGTTGCGCTTTCCTCAATAGGAATGCTCACACGTTTAAAAGTGGCAATATGACCGAGCTTTTATTTTAGGCATTTTCTTGGGCCTTTACTATCAAGTGCAAGCTCAAATTTGCTTTCAGTCATGTCATTATTCAAGATTAACCATCAATTATTTTATCTTCAATTTTCTCTATGTTTTATATTAAACAATTGACTAATACCTATTTCCTCTTTCGAAAAAATAGGTTTGGTTTATAATACAATCTTTCTTTGCTGAGAAAAAAAGTTCTCTCCCATGGCTACTCACAGGTCCCGTAAGAATAGCCCTCGGATACCAATTATTGATTTTGGGAAGGAATGATAAACCACAACAATAAAGTACAAAGAGGGCAAAAATATCAAAAGAGTTTAAGCCTAATAACACCACTGAAATTTAGCTCCAACCCGGCGAGACTTTGCTTACGCCGGGCAGGAGATCTCGTCTTGCCGGCTTGGCCAAGCCGGCGAGATATTCGCCCGAAACTCGCCGGCTTGGTTATCGCCGGGCAGGTCTCGACGAGAATTGTCATAATCGGCGAGATATTAAATCAATACCTCGTCGGCTTAGAGGTGACCAATATCTTGCTGGGGTAGTAAAGTTTTCCGGCGAGATAGTGACAATATCTTGCCGGGAAAGGTTAAAAAACCTAACCGACGAGTTTTTGACCAATATCTCACCGGTTAGGGTTTACAACCTATCCGGCGAGATATTGGTCAAAACTCACCTGGTATGTTGTAAACCCTAGCCGAACCTAGCCGGCGAGATGTTGTCAATATCTCACCGGCTAGGTTTGATAAATTTTGGACATAATCTGTCCCAATTTCTCAGTTTCCCATTACCTATTACACCTGTAAAACCTGACAATTCAACTAAATCCTAAACTGCAATTTGTAGCGATAAAAAACAGATATTTCATAATTGCAAACCAATTAAAAGTCGAACCATAAATATATAATTACAAAACATCAACAAAATTGTAACCTAGGAAACCACGGGAGTTGTCCTATCCGTTTTGTCTTCTGCGCCGTCTTCTTGAACCTCTTGCTCGGGCGCGGTTGTTTGTCGACAGGTGCTGGAGGTTGCTGTTGGTCCGAAGGCAGTCCCGGTGAGATAGTCAACTGCGTCACCGTCTGAGATAGAGTCAGGCCAAGAGTAGTTGTCAGCGTCGGCGTCGGAGTCAAAGCGACGAAGGGCCTCGGAGCCTGGGCCGAAAGTGGCATTTGCATGCCACCCGACAAGCCGAAGTTCACCAGGTGATCTCGGATAGTGGCGAGAACCTCGGCCTTAAGCCGAGCCTACTGATCGTCGAAACGACGTTTTAGCTCAGCTATCTCCCCCTCAGCAGCAGCAGCTTTGGCGGCCAATTCTGCATGGCTCGCGCGAGCCTATGCCTCTCTCTGGCGAGATCTCTCCTTCATTTCCGTCGTTCTGGCAGCGACTGTAGCATGTATCTGCTCAGCTGACGCCGTGGATGTACGGGCACCACCTCTCGGTTTCGCCGGTCGAAGGAACTCGTCGTCCATGCCAGGAACAATACACCCCGATTCTTCTCCGTGCCCATCACCCGCTGAAGGATTTCGGCCTCTGCAAGCTTCGGGACCGAATATTGTTCTCCTCTGGCAGCCGCTTCTACTGTAAGTCCTTTATGCCACTCGATCTCTTCCTTCACTTTTTGGACCTGCAAACGAAAGTTTTAAATTGTATGACATAATAAAAATTATGGTAAATTTATAAAAAAATTAAAATTTTGCCGTCTTCGGGTCGCCGTCTTTTTCGTAGACGCGCACGTAAGTTTCCAAACTCGGAAGGAGAACTCCAGTCTTCTGTTGGAGTAGAGCATGTATGTCGAAGGGCTGGGAACCGCCACTATGCTTTTTTCGATTCTCGGTGAGGGCTTTCATTTTTCAAGAAAGTTCTTGCACACAAACAAATATCGAGCGTTAAGAAAGTACTATTAAGTATTTGAAAAACTTAAAGAAAATATTACATATTTATACCTACCTTATACTCTGGACTCTCGAAGTAGTCGCACATCCAATCTCATAATTGCTCTCAGCCTATGAAGTCTTCCGGGACCGGCCTCGTTTTTTCTCGTCGTAGTCACTCCTGCACTCCCTCATAAACTCTCCGTAGTGCCTCTGAGTATGGAAAATGAGCCCTGGATAGTCGCTGATTGTGTACATCACGACTGCACGCATCCGTAATTGCTCACAACTCTTCCGATCATACGTTGGGACACCCGTGCCCCACAATACTTTCAGATCGTCTATTAATCGCTGCATAAACACGTTCAAACACTTACCCGAGGATTTTGGCCTTGAAACCAGCATCGATAAAATACTGTACTCTTTCCTTATACATATGAACGGGGGGAAGTTGAGAGGAATCATCACAATTGGCCAAATTCTTGTGAGGCGTAGACGCGGGCCCGAACGGGTTAAAATCGTCGCTCTCTAGAGCAAGACGTACGTTCCGAAAGTCTGCAGCAAATGTTGGGTACAATTGATCAAACTCGTTCCAATATAGTCTTTTCCTTTGCCCGTGCCAACGCATTTGGTCGGCAGTGTTCGCTAACATGTACAAACGCTAGAGCCGCGGAATAATAAGGAAGTACAAGACAATTTTCCTTGGTTTTTTTTTTTCTGTTTCCCGTCTATCCATCTAAATGCCTAACAAATAGGGCAGAAATTGGCAGATTGGTACTGTTTATAGTACAAGATGCACCCGAACTCGCAAGCACCGTACTTGATACAATCCATCCATATCTTCTTCAACATCTTATTTACTTCGACATATGACCTAGGGTGGAAATTTGGCGACGGGTGCGAATTTATGTAAAACTCGCAATTCATGTCAAATGTTATGTTTGACGTTGTTGATTTTTCCTTAATGGTCATCAACTTCAAAAGCGTCTTCAGACAGGACAAGTTAGACCCTGGATATAATGAGGTGTTCGCAAGACGCGTTAGTTCGTCATACGCGTCCATCGTTGCTTTTTTCGTAAGGTGCTCACCCTCCACTGTATCTTCACCAAAGTTTTCAGCCCGCTGGAATAAATCCTCCACAAGCTCTACAACATGATCGACATTTCGACTACTTGAAGCCTCGTCCTGCACCCAAAAACGAATTTGCGTTATGCACCTCACCGTGACGGATCCACACAGTGTGTGTGGAAACCATGCCGTATTGCAATAAGTGGGTACATATTGTATTCTCGTGTTGGACAGTCTTATTGTGACAGATTTTGCACATGCATAGATATCGGTCACAACCGTATTGGAACACATTTTTTTGGATAAACTTTATGAAATTTTCGACACCGTTCATATACGCTTGCGACCTTCTATTTTCTATATCCATCCACCTACGACGATCCATAATTGACAGATCTACATACAATACAATACGTGATAGTTATTATATGCATATGTATTACTACACGTAATTAAAGGTAAATATCCACAAACAAAAGTACGATTTTGAACCACACGGTCATAATTCATAGCATATAGTTCACCAAAATTTCACTAATTCATAGTCTAGTTCACCAAAATTTCACTAATTCATAGCCTAAGTCACAAAAATTCATAGCAATGTCGAAATATCATAGTAAAATTAAAACTTTGTAGCAAATCGAAAACCCAAACTAACCTGCAAATCTGGAGATCGACCAAAGGGGAGAACAAGGTTAGAGACAACGAGGGGAACTCGAGAATCGGACTAGTAATATTCGACTTTGTATGCACTCCAAATATTCACCTCTATCAATATGATTCCAAATGATCCTTCACAAATCAAATTTTGACAAATGAAGTCATGCATGAACCTTTTGTAGAATTTTCAGAACCTTTTCCCGGCGAGATATTGTGCAATATCTCGCCGGGAAAAGGTTATGACCGTTGTGGTCAACATCTGGGCGTTGACGTGTGTAATCAGCCCGACGAGATTTACAATATCTCGCCGGTTTGGTGAAACAAACCCGGCGATATATTGAATATCTCGCCGGTTTGGTGAAACAAACCCGACGATATATTGAATATCTCGTCGATAAAGGTCATCACCTTTCCCGACGAGATATTGCGAAACATCTCGCCGGGAAAGGTGATGGTCGTATGGTCAACATCCGACCGTTGACTGGTGAAATCAACCCGACGAGATATAAATCTCGCCGAGTTGGTGTGACCAACCCGACGGGATATTTCAATATCTCGCCGAGAATAAACAAATTTCAAGTAGTGTAAATATCCAAAAATTATGCCTATTCAAAGATAGTGCTAACTAGCAACCAACTTGTAGATAATGAAGCAAATTAATAACATTAACTTACAAATTGGTTATAAGTAGCTGCTTGGGTTGTTTTGTGGTCGGGCCGAGTCTGGCCTAGCCATTTCCGATTCTTATAGAAGAGTGTAAGGAAAAAGTGTTATTGTGAATATTAAACTTGTGTAATGATACGTTTATTTCCTCATTGATAGAATTCTATTCGTAAGTAAGGTTTCTATCATAATTTGTAAACATTCAATATTTTGAGAATTATTCAATATATAGATAATCAATTTGAAGGATTTTAAGTGTTTTCGTGAGTAGATTCTAAGGTTGTTCCTTTCAAAAACACATTGATGTTCTTGTTATCTTCTTCAACCACGCATTGGCTTTTTTTATTAACTTTATCAAGACAGGTTGGTGTCTTGCTCCATTTCAGCTTCGTGTCATTAGGTTTAATACAAGAGCTTTGTGATTGAAAAAAAAAACAAATGGAAGAGAGTGTTTATGTAAACTTAATGTCGATATCAGAAGAGGAAACACGACAAAATATTGGAGAGAAAGTCACTAGGGTAAATCAAGACAAAATCATTTCAGTCGAGCTCTATAAAAATTTAGGGATAATAACATTTTGTTACACTTAACTATACTAAAATAACATTTTCATATTCTAACTATTTTTCTTCTTTTTAGTATTTTGACAACTTTTTGTGATAACCTAACTCTCAAATATCTAAACTACCATTGGTTTAAGAAACCATAAATTGAATTGGTTCAATGTTGTTATTTTTGGTTTAATTAATTTAGTTTATATTTAAGATGTAATTACAAATATGCCCCCAAAATTTGAACCATTTCAAATCTGATTTAATAAATCAAATTGGACGAATCATATCCTGATTTCTTAAACCATAAGCATTTTAGTCATTTTAGCATAAATTGTCACAAAAACATGTCAGGGTATTAAAAAAAGAAAAAAATAATTAGAATATTAAAGTGTCATTTCACTATAGTTAGATATAACAAAATATCATTATCCCAAATATTTATAATATTATATATAGTTGTACATAGCATACAATTTAAAATTTTGATTAATAATTGCACTGGAAACTAGCGACTAGCCTAACTAGCTAGGTGGAACAAATTTTTATTTTACCATTTTTTATAGTCATAATCAAACTTATCTATTTAAGCTATTTGGAAGTTGACCTTACATATGGTATTGATCTAAAATAACATTCAAAAATAAATTGACCAGCGCAAATCAAACAAAGTGTTAATGACTTATTTAATATATGTGAAGTCGTGAGTTTGATAATAATATATTATTCAACAAAAATATCATTTGTTGTAATATGCATGTAATTATTTGAGATTGCTCTAACAAGAGCTCTTGTAATAATATAATATATATGGGGGATTGGTAGAGTTTAGAGTTGCTAAGTTCCTAACACGACATTATTACATTAATTAGGTTTTTTGTGGTTATCCGTAATTCCCCTATTGATTTTCAACACTCACATGAGATGTAACATAAACTACATAAATATAATATTGTTTGGCATATGTTTAAACATGACATTAACAAGAAAATCTCAAGATTGATCAGTGCTACGAATGTGTACACAACAAATATAGATCTCGAACAAACACATTTCACAGTGTGAACGTACTGTGGAGAGATGATACTGTGGTCATATTTTTGACCTATTCTTTAATTAACTTGCAGAAACCACCAGTTATGGTATCTCTCTCTCTCTCACTTTATTTTGTCATGGCATGCCAAAGGGTCAAAACACTTGAAAGGCTAAAGTTTCAATCCAGAACAAAGTTTTCTCAACAACAATAAGCCCTACCAAATATGTATTCATTTCCTTCCCTTGTCTGTGTCTATATTGTTAATCCATTAAGAATATTATTCAGTTTTTTTATCACTGTTGTCCTGTCATTTTCAATTTATAAAAGTATAAATATATAAGAAACACTTTGTTCAAGAAAATAATTGGCAGTTGTAAACATATAATCATGACTCTTATGAGACCACTGCAATGCCTGAAGCTTAAGAGTGATGAGCAAAAGTTAATGAAAGTGATGAACAATATATATCTGAAAATATGTGTAATTAATGATAGCAGAGGCAGAGAGATGTGATATATATATGCAGCCAAAGCCAAAACCAAAAAGAAAGGCAACAGATATATGAAAGAGTAAAGGAAAGAACGACCAATGGAAACATGAGCCTTTGTTTGTTCAAGAACTGAAAACGACCTATCGACCCAACAAAATCAATGTGGGGTGGAGATCACGCGGGTCTCATGCATCTTCATCACTCCTCTCATTACTCTAAATTATATATATATATACAATTAACACACCTCCTCAAACTTAAGGTGGTCTCAACAAATTAAGTTTGAAAACTAGAGTATTGAACCGTCCAGGAATCATGGGTTTTGCAAAGATATCAGTAGTCTGATCATCAGAAGAGACGGCACATAGAATGATAGTGCCCTGATTGAGGTGATGGCGGACAAAATGACAGTCATTTTCTATATGCTTGGTGCGCTCATGGAACACGTCATTATGAGCGATCTGGATAGCACTTCGGTTGTCACAGTGAATAGAAATAACCGATTTGTGAACAATGCTCATGTCATTAAGCAACCAACGTAGCCAGAGGAGTTCAGAGGTAGTGTCGGCAAGAGCCCGATATTCTGCCTATGTACTAGAACGAGAAACAGTCGTCTGCTTCTTACTTATCCAAGAGATTAGAGATGTGCCAAGAAAGAAGCAGTATCCCGTAGTATAACGCTGGTCAGTAGGATCACCAGCCCAATCTGCGTCAGAGAATGCATGTAATACTATAGGTGCTTCACATGAGATGTGAAGACCATGAGACAAAGTGCCTCGAACATATCGCAGATGTCGAAGAACAGTCTCATAATGTGTAGTACGTGGTGCATACATAAATTGACTTACCACGTGTACTGCATATGCAATATCCGGACGTGTGATAGTCAGATAGACAAGACTACCAACAAGTTGTCGATAAAGAATAGCATCCGGAAGTGGCTTTCCGTCGGAGGGTGTCAGCTTCTCTTTTGCCTCAATGGGAGTGGAGGCGACCTTACTATCAGATAAGTCTGCCCGAGAAATAAGATCAGCTGCATATTTTGTTTGAGACAAGTGATAACCAGACGACATTGTCGATATTTCCAACCCAAGAACATATGTGAGTGTACCAAGATCTTTCATATCAAACTGCTCATAGAGATGAAGTTTAAGGTCGGAGATACCAGAGCTATCATCTCTGGTGATGATCAAGTCATCCACATATAGAAGAAGCAAAATATGGCCACGAGTAGTCTGTTTGACAAATAAAGCAGTGTCATAAGGACTAGAGGTGAAACCAAGATCGATCATCTTCCCACTGAACTTCGAAAACCATGCCCTTGGAGCTTGCTTAAGTCCATACAGGACCTTTTTCAAGCGACAAATTGTGTTTAGGGGGTGATCATACCCATGAGGCGGCTGCATATATACTTCCTCGGTTAGGTCTCCATTAAGAAAATCATTCTTGACGTCCATCTGAAAAATGTTCCACTTTCGTCTGGCTGCAACTGCCAACCAACTACGAACAGACGTAAGTCTAGCAACTAGATCAAATGTCTCCTCATAATCAATCTCATATTCCTGAGAAAATCCTCTTGCAACTGGGCGAGCTTTGTAACGCTCAACATTACCATCAACCTTTGTCTTCACTTTATATACCCGTTTGCAACTCACCACAGACTTACCATTTGGTAAAGGTACGAGACCCCAAGTATGAGTTTTTTGAAGAGCCCGAAGTTCCTCAGTCATTGCTTGCTACCACAAAGGATTAGTGCATGCCTCTCTATATGTACGAGGTTCATAGACAGATAGAACAGTAGAAGTGACTCAGAAAAAATTGGGCAATGTTACCTGATAGTCTTGAAGATGAGACGGAGGGTGTGTTTGACGGTGAGGACGAGATGAAAGCACATGATCTTCTGGCGGAACATGAACTATGGGAGGAGCCAATGGAGGGTCCGAAGTGCCTGCATTTGAAAGCTCAAGTGGAAGTTCCAAAACATCATCAGGAAATAAATCTATGTCAGGGTTGGCGAAAAAAGGTGCAGATGGGGATACATGAAATTCAGACATGGATGAGAACATCTTGTGTTCCCAGAAAGTGACGTGTCGAGATATGCGGAGACGTTTGGATAGAGGATCCCAACATCAATATTTCTTATGTTCAATCTCATACCCAACAAAACAACAAAGACGAGCACGAGTTTCTAGTTTTTTCGTTCATGAGGTTGTAAGTGGACAAAGCACACACACCCAAAGACATGGAGAAGATTATAGGAAGGTGACTGACCATACATGCAATCATAAGGGGTTTTGTTTCCTATGACTGGAGATGGAATCCTATTGATAGTGTAGACTGATGTGAGAACAACCTCTCCCCAAAAACGTTCAGGACATGCTGCAGACGAATAGGAAAACCATTGAGAATAGAGAATATATATACATACATATAATTAACAGTTATAGTTGGTATATGTCTGCCCGACTTTGTGGCAATCGAGTTTGTTGGACCATACGACTGAATTGCTCTAATGTCAGTTAGGTGTAACCATTTTTTAGTAGTGATAGATCTAAATGTCTGTTAAATGATAGCACCGTAGATTGTAAATTTTGTCTATCATGCATCTTGTAGCATGCTATCCTAAAACAAAGGGAAAATTCCACTTAATCTCCCTATTATTTACCACTTTTTCACTTACTCCCCTTAGCTTTTCATTTTAGCTTCTAAATTCCCTGAAATTTATAAAATTGGTACTTCAGGCTACGGCGTTAAAATTGTAGAGGAAAATGGGTCACGTGTTGATCACGAGCGGGTTATATTTACAAGAAAATCTCATGATTACCCTTATAGTAATCGAATAAATGTGTGGTGCGTTGAGAGTTCAGTGAGAAGAGAAGACGACCCTAAATGTCGAGTACAGCCCCAGCGAATGTCGTCTTCTCTCCTCACCGAAGTCTCAACAAACCGCACACATTTAATCGATTATCATAAGGGCAATCATGGATTTTATTGTAAACATAGCCAGCTTGTGATCAACGCGTGACTCATCTTCTTCTATAATTTTGATGTCGTAGCCTGAAGTGCCAATTTTGTAAACTTCAGGGGGTTTAGAAGTTAAAATGAAAAACTGGAGTAGTTAAGTAAAAAAGTGATAAATTACATAGTTAAGTGAAAAAGTGGTAAACTACAAAATGGCTAAGTGGAGTTTTCCCTAAAACAAATTATGTTTAAGAATATGAACACTGAGAATACATGCAGTCAACCAAAGGAGCTTCGAGCGGATTATCACTGAAGTTTTATTGATAATTCAACGAAGCTCATTGTACATCCAAATACAAGTTTATAGAAGCTTAGCAATTAAGTTGGCACTAATGCAAAATATAGTATGGGAGACATATATATGAATTATGTAACTGATGGTACAACATACGTTCCCATAGACTCAAGTGACACAACGCAGTATATGTGAGAAACAATTTCTGTCAACCTTGGTACACCATACATTTTCCAAACACTCGAGCGACAAAACCTTGTGCCACTAACTTGTTATATGTCACACAAATCTTATAGTGTTATAAGAAGTGTTCAGAAAGAGTGACATATGAGTACGCATTATTACCCGTATAAGAAATTGGTGACATGTAATGTATATATATATATATTTGCATCAGTACTGGTGATCTTTATGTCACCCATTATTTGGAGAAGGTGACATAAGTCTTTATACCCATGATAAGGAAAGGTGACACATTCATATATATAATAAAATTTGGACGGTTAATAACTGAAAACCTACCACGTTAATGCATAAAACAGTTTGCCAGTCAAATGAACCTAAAAAGTCTAAAAGGTCAAGGTGAGAAGATGTTCCAAAGTACATATTGTTCATTGATCAAAAATATTCAATAAAAACAATGAAATGAAAGGTCAAGCAATAAGACCACTAGATGCAGATTTTAGATAGACTATGCTCATGGCTTCAAACTTCTATGTACGTAGACATATATATAAGGTCTACAATATGCTCAGTGTAACTTTATGCATTCAATAATACAGTTTTGAGAGAGAAGGATTCATCAGAGTTTGTTGTGAGAATCAAAAGAACTACATTATAGTGGCGAAAAGGGAGTTTGGAAGAGCTTGACCAAGAAAGGTTCGGGAGGAAGCAAACTCATTGCCTTCGACATATATTATTAATGATTGGTGGTTTTGTTTTATAATTTGTCTTTACCACCCTTGTTTGGATTATTTACAAGTCGTATTCAATTCTTATTTTTGCACCTCTAGCTATGGCTTATATAAGTGAGTTCATGGAGGGTCATCATTTGACTACTCTTTTATTTGGCTTAGTCCAACACAATGCGCAACTCATCAAAAAAATTGATTCTGAAAACCTAAAAAGAAATAGAAAAATAGGGTATACACAGCCCGGTAATAAAAAATAATTGAATAGAACCGGCTTAAAATCACCTTTCAAATATAGTAAATGTTTGACCACTTGAACGATCAAAGTTTTAATTCTTATTACTTTCTTATCACGTAGGTTACATCTCTATATCACCCTGATAATTCACAGACTATATCATGCAAATGGACTTACAATAGTTATAAAAGATGAACTCAACTTCTTATCCAAAGTATTTGGTAAATACAATTTCAACAAGTGAACTCATGATTCTGGAATCCCAATATAACCTGCTTCATTTTACATCAGCAGTTTTAGATCAATAACATTAGCTGGGTGGGGGGTAAGATAGCATTAACAAGCACATATAACCTCACAAACAATTTCTTTTTTCCTCTTTTTTTTTTATCAACAATACTGCTGATATACAGGTATAGGGATTGAAACCATCTACCTCTGTGATTTTTCACCGTTTCGCAAGCTACATTCTGAGAATGCATTATATGCGGCCTTAACTCTTCACAACATATCCTTTTTCGTTCGTGCATCCACCAACATTCCTCAAAGCACATACTACTACGAAGATTTACCTTGTAGCCTGAATGAATCGAATTTCAGATTTGCCAGTTCAGCAGCTGCGCGTGCAGAAGCAGTTGCACGCTCAGCAGTGGCAATTGCAGCTCGAGCTTTCTCCAGAACATCAGAAGGTCGTGGTTGTTGTGTTTCTCTGTTGGCATCGCTTACCGGTGCTGCGTCGTAATTTTTTACTGATGGTTCTTCAATCTCAGCAGAACCTGAGAATGAAATGCCTCTGATAGAGTTAGGGGTGTATTGTTCAGTTCGCTGTCCACTGTGTATAGGCATATTAGGATGAGTTCCATTTGCATGTGAGAGTTTGTGGGATGTCTCTTCCTCGGGAGCCTGTGGAGACGTAATTTCACTGCAAATCTGCTTCGATCCACCCTACAAAAACATCAAAACGACACAAACAAATGTCATGCTACAGTTCGATCCACCCTACAAAAACTTATGCAGCATTACAGGAAACAAAGGAAATACAATAAAGAGGAATTTGTTTTCAACAATAGATGTCTCTCACATCCAACTATAGCAATGAAGAACCTTTTAAACAATGGCAGCCAATGAAAAAGGATTTCTAGGTTGAAATGAAAAGGTGAGTTCATTATAATATCTGTAAAGGAAAAGGGTCTGGTTCGAATCGCAGCGCTGGAGAATATCACTGACTAGATAAGACTTAAATATGCTCATATTTGAAGGGGGAATTGGTAATTTTTTACTATTAAAAAATCCAAGACGAAAAAGAGCAAAATAAAACTCTAGGGTCATTGGACTCTCTGATTCAATGGCAAATGAATCCCGTCAAAGAAGAGAAGAAAGATTCCTCCATATTTCAATTCTTATTGAATGCTCTCAATTCTGCTAGTTTTGGAATTTGATCATTTTCCCGAATACGTATAAACTCGATCAGCTTAAAATTACCGAAAACCATAGAATAGTTGTATGAGACATGGCGGGCCTCAAGGCGTAAGCCTCAATAGCCTTTTTAAACCATGGTCGTATCAAACCTGAACTTAGTAAAAAAGAAATAGTATAAACCTCAGTGATTTCTAGTGACCATGCCATTGCTCCCTAGGAACGGTAATGACAGATTCTATATGAGAAATAACTTTTGCACATCACAGAGACAGAGACAAAAGATAGCAAAGAGTACCAGCAGATCTTCGTGTTTTTTACTGAATTCTATTTCCGTGGCAGATGAATCCCATTCCACATTAAACTCTTGAACAATTGCTTTCAATGTCTTCAACTTTACCTCTCCAGATGGAGCACTTACTGAAAGTTTTTCGATTATCTGCATGAATGATAACAGGAAAATCATATTCACTTATACAGCCAGTCCAGAAGAAATATCACATTTGAAAAGCTACATATAAAAGCAGAGGCATTTAACTGCACGATTGACACTGGAGTCAGGACGGAGTTCAGCCACAGATGACACAAACTCTTTCCCATACTTTGTTGTAAGCAAATTCTTGATCTGCAATAGATCTGGCAAATCTGAACATCTTGGTGCGGCAAATATTATGCTTGAAATAGCTTCCCTAAGTTCTACAGGGCAATCCCTGTTACATTGAAGAAGATGGTCAAAGATTGACAGCGTTCTCTAGTCTGGATAAAAACAAAGTGCACGCAAAATTCCACATATTTTCCCATCAAAGACAACACCCTTAACTATGCCGGATAAAATGTTCTAAATATTACCAGAGGCCTCCATTATGCATGGGCTCAAACGGGACGCCAACAGGTTATACCATAAGAGTCTAAAGAGTTTTTATTAGAGTGTCTATAGATATAGGATTATAATACATTAAATAAATAATATTCCCTCTAACACCCGCTTAGGGATGCAAAAGAAACCCGAAGGGGACCCTATGTCCCTGCCCTGATCGGAACGGGGCATCACGAAAATTTGAAGAAAACGGGGCAGGTTATGGGTATTTGGTCGGATCAGGGCAGTGTGGCCGATACTTCCTTGCCCCGTCCCATCCCTAATATATTAAAAGATAGTTAATATTTTATTTACATTCTAATTTTATATCAGTGGTAACCCTGAATCTCCTTATCTTGTTCATGCATTCTCTTTCTCAGTCTCGCCTCCATCTCTCAGCAACTTCACCTCTCTCGATCCAGCCTAGCTGGGCCTTGCCTCGCCTGGGTCTCTCTCGCCTTCATCCACCAGCTTCGCGCCTTGTTCTCTGACCGTCTGAAACGATTCTTTGCTTCAGTCCGCCTCACAGACTGGATTAGTGAGTTGAGAAGAGGATCAAACAAACAACACAGAGAATACTAAAAGGACCGAATCTGTACGAGATGAGCGAGTTGGACGTTCATGAATGAAATCCCAAAGGGCTAGATCTAGACTTTCCTGAGAATACTACAAACTCATCGGCTGCCACATGGTCGAGTCCTTCGTTGCAGGCCATATAGCAAGAGCCAAAGAAGCCGAGAGACTCAAAGCCGAAGCAGGATTAATGGAGAAACTAAGAATGCAAGCGCTAACAGAATTAGGAGTCAGAGCTAGAGAAAAGGTCAAAGCCAAAGAAGAAAATGATTATTCAAATTCAGAAGAGGAGGAATCTTGAAATGAAGAGTCGGATAAAGAAGACAAAGCCACGGTCCGGAGAAATTGAGGATTCTGATGGGGAAGGTTCAAATGAAGATTAAGAGAAAGCCTGAAACCTAATTTTGATTTTTAACAGCAGAAGTAAGACCCTGGTTATTTCATTGTTCTAAAAGTGTTGGTCCAATCTTTGTTCTCCTGTGCCGACTTTGAATTTGTAGACTATTTCCACAACTAAATTAATATTTGCGAGGCGGGGTTCAGAGTTAGGGGAATCCCCATTCTTATCGTGGCGGGGTATTGGACGAGGATAAGCCAAATGAGGGGGGGGGGCAGGATCACTAAACCGCCCCATACCTGCCCAGTTGCCATCCCTACCCCCACCTGACCCTAAGCAAGTAACCACTAGGATTTTAACCTGACTCCTTGTAAGGCAAGTGTTCTTGGTTAAAACTTTTTTAAGAACTTGGAAGAATACTGAGAAGTAGCATTAATGCACTCTTCCTTCCACGCGGCATAGTGCAATACTGTAACCTTAAAAGGATGACCTAGTTAATGGCTTTTCAAACTCGGCATCTTAGCACAAAAAAATCATTAAGTGTGTGGAGATTTCATAGGCAGGTAGAGAAGAACCAATTATGTCACACTTTTTTTAGATGCACGAGCCCTTGTGCATCCTACTTATGTCACACTTTTCTTAGATGCACGAGCCCTTATGCATCCTACAAGGAACTACAATGAGGGAAAATTTTAAAGTATAATTCATTGGATGATGCATGTATGAAATGGCCATTAACAAATATTTTTTAGTCAATGACAAAAAGAGAAGTGGCCTGGATACGCCCTTAACCTTCAGTTCTTATTGCATCATGTGATCACTCACATACATACGTCAAACTGGAACTCATGTTTGGCAGCCAGAGACTTCTATTATTTCACTATAAATTGTCCCTAGGAAAATGCTAAATAATATGTCTACAAATATCTGTCACATATTATTCACATCAAGTCATATTTTGATTCGCCAAAATCTAATATACCAAGTAGTTATGTGCCTGGTTTCCTTCAGCAAGGTGTCAACAGTTTATCTATTATAACTAGTTAGAGACATTCAGCCAATATCAGGGAAGTAACTAGTTCTCCATAATATCAAAAACTAACATCAATGTGTGTGCTCATTATTAATATTATTTTTTGTGGAATTGGATATAGGCATAAAGCTAAGTTCCCCTAAAGGCTAGGAAGCAAGGACCCAGACACACCCACCAAAAAGAGGCACAACAATCACAAGAAACAAGATTCGCAATGTTATATAAAACATAGAATACATGTTAGCAAACATCATTTTTCCCATTCAAAATACAGAATAATATATTATAGGAAACCATGGTTCATAATTATATTAAATTTAGATTAAGAACAATTATATCAAAGGGTGGGATCACTGCTGTGTGCATTAAAACTATCCAAGAGGATTATTGGTTTGTAAATGAAAATTTATCATCCTTTGGTATTACTGTGTGTGTATACATATATATTATGAATTAGGAAACACATGTCCCGTGTACAACATTGTACGACATGTATTTCTCAAGTTTACTAGTTTTATAGCTTAAAGTTATATGATATTTTGATCACATGGAGATGGACCAGTACATGTCAACAAATGCCTGTACTTTGTGGCTTCTGATAGAACCAAATTTAACTAAACTTGGGCAAAAGGGGCCAGGAACTGGGCATTTGGAGCACAATTACAGCACCTACGCCACCACTACTGGCCACAACTAACAGAAATCTTTTAACTTTAGTACTAGGCAACACCATATTCACATAAACATGTTTCTGCATCACCATATAACGGCCAGTAGCTCATTACTGCCATGATCACAGCAATGTTACTCCATTATTTTCAAATGATTTTCATATTGGTCACACATGCTCTCTTTTTTTCCTTTTAACTTCAAATGCTCTGGCAAATCTCATCGAGCCTACAAATGTGTAGAAAGACATTCCTTAGATATTTATCCGTCTCATTTATGAGATCAAGCAAAATGTATATAGTATACATGTGTGTGTTCAAGTTTTCTGTATCCATAGTAATACTAATGGTCATATTTATCTTTCACCTTCTTTCACCATACTGCTGCCAGACCACTAGCATATGTAAGCATATTGCACAAATACAACTATAATCATGTTTACAACTCAGTTTTTTTATCAGCAAATCTCAAGTTTATTAGACTGAAGGAAGTGCTTCGAAAGTCGGGAAAACCCAACTCCGAACCCCAAAAGGCTTTCAGAAAACAAGACAGTGAAACGTAAGAAGCCCAAAACATGTTTACAGCCCAGTTACATGAATCCCTTAACAAAACCAATTGGTTCCCTCCAAATGCATTATTTATCTCCATTCCATCCTATCTAAACCCTAAAATAGGTTCTCTACTACTTATTTCTATGTTAAATTCTGTCCCCCATTTTCCCTTTTAGTTTTTTTATCAGCAATGAAAATTTATAAATAGCAAAGGGGATCCCAGGAAGGGAGCCCCACAAGGTCCAACAAAGAGGACAGAAGATACAAGAGAAAGAGCTAAACAAGAGCGGGCGAACAAGCCGCCCAACAGAAGAAAAATCTATTGATCCACCTACAGAGCCCAACTTCAGCAAAGAAGGACCGGGATTATCTCGAACACTTATGTCACATGGTTTAATAATTCAAGTGCTGAAAAATCTATTGATTCTCCTACAGAGCCCGACTTCAGCACTTGAATTATTAAACCCTGCGACATAAGTGTTCACACCATCTTAGACCCATTTCTCTCATCTTGTTTTCAACTGAAGCAAGCATAAGTTGTACTGGAATAGGTTTTGTTTTTATACTATTATACTTTCTTCTTTGTATTACCAGACATTCATCAGTGCCTTTGTATATCTGCTACCCGGTCTTAATTGTTTGCTACACGGTTTTGAAAACAGGAAAACTGTAATCTCAATCACAATGGGATGTTCTTCACCTCATATACATGTCACTCTTCTAAATGCACTTACATCACATCAAACCATCAAAAATAATTTCCATCAAGTAACAAGCACAGCCAAACTAATCCATTTACCTCTGGCTCTCAATGATGGGAACGCGGGCAAGAACAAATTCACAGAACAGTGCCAATATCTCATATGCAGCCCATATATTCTGTTCGCGAATAACATGCTCCACCTAACCCAAAAATTAGCAAAAATATTAAATTTCAAACTATCAGTAAACAAAAAAATTCATAATTACAAACAACCAATCACGATTTCTAGGGAATACCCTTATACGAGCTATTGCTTCTTGGCCAGTATGCAGAAACTGGGCAATCTCCTTACGCATCAATTTAAGTTGAGCATCTCTCTTGTTTTGCAGCAACTTGATGCGTGAGATTGCCAAGTTCAGTGATGTTTTGCTACAAAACAAACCATCAGCATAAATAAAATTTACTTTCCAATCTTACATGATGAAACAGATACTCTATAAAACAAAACCAGATCACTTACTTCTTCAGAAAAATCAAACGCATATAAATATCCCCTTGAAAGAAACCCTCTTTCCAGATTTCAATAATAAGTATTGGGCATCTCATGAAAAACAATAATTCAGCCTAATACAACATGAATCTCTTATAAACTTGAAGATCAGTCACATGATATGGACCCAACACCCCAAAAACCCATCAATTTTGGAACAGAAGCAAGTAACAGATACGAATTCATCTATTAAGAAACAGTCATGACATGAAATTGAATTTAAAAAGCGAAGAAACTGACCATTTTGCTCCAAAAACACCTCTGTTGAAGAGTTGATTTAAGAGTGACATCGCTCTTCGTATCGATTTCTTTCTCCGATCGTATCGATGGTCAATTACTCCATATAGCTCCCTCTGACTCACCTTTTTCTGTAATGAAACGGCGCCGTATCTTTTTTCGAAAATAATGTTTTTTTATTATTTTTATTGGGCAAAACACTTGAATGGCTGATTCTTCCATGAAAGCTCTGCGAAAAAGGTCTGAGTCTCGCCGCTACTGAATCGCATACCTTCGCCGGCGTTTTGGGTTGCAAAATCTTCAGCTATAAAGTTTACAAGTGAAAAAAAATAGCGAACTTTGCGTTGAATTTATCCTCAAAGCCTGCGAGCAGACTTGTGACGGAGAAGTTTGGGTCACTCCTGCGATCATGTAAGTCTCTTAAACACCTCCACCAGGTCCAAACCCAGATAATCGTCCATGGGTTTGGACGCAGCGAATGTGTCACCCCGAGAATCATCAGATTGTGCTCGCAACTGAGGGCAATGGGTTATGCCCACAACCTGTTCAATCAAATGCCTGAACCACATGTGTCGTCATGGAACGCCATGTTTATGGGGTATGCTGATATTGGAAGATATAGTGATGTTATAGTATTGTTTAAGCAGATGAAGAGGATGCAAGTGGCACCCAATTGCTATACATTTCCTGCTGTTATAAAATCTTGTGGGAAGGTTAATGCACTTAAGGAAGGTGAAGAAGTGCATTGTGTTGTGGTTAAGGAGGGTTTTAGAGCAAACCCTTTTGTAGGTACTGCTTTGATTGGGATGTATGCGGCTGGGGGAGTCATTGGGGCTGCTTATATTGTCTTTGGGGAGATGATTGGGAGGAATGTGGTGGCGTGGACTTCCATGATTAATGGGTACGTTTTGTGTAAGGATATGTTGTCTGCTCATAGCCTTTTCGACTTGGCTCCTGAACGGGATGTTGTGTTGTGGAATACTTTGATTTCTGGGTATATTAAAGCGGGGGATATGGCGGCGGCCCAGAAGCTTTTTGATGAGATGCCTGACCGAGATTTGATATCTTGGAATACAATGTTGAATGGATATGCAAATAGTGGGGATGTTGAGGCTTGCGAGAGGCTGTTTGAAGAAATGCCTGAGAGGAATTGTTTCTCTTGGAATGGATTGATCGGTGGGTACGCACATAATGGATGTTTCTGTGAGGTTCTGGGGGCTTTCAACAGGATGTTAAAAGAGGGAAACGTGCTTCCCACTGATGCCACACTTGTGACTGTGCTATCTTCATGTGCAAGATTAGGAGCTCTGGATTTTGGCAAGTGGGTGCATGCATATGCAGAGAGTAACGGATATAATGGAAATGTTTATGTAGGAAATGGATTGATCGATATGTATGCAAAATGTGGGGTTATAGAAAAAGCCCTCGAAGTGTTCAGGGGAATGAACACAAGAGATTTGGTTACATGGAACAGCATGATTGGTGGCTTGGCAATGCATGGTCATGGAGCTGATGCCTTGAACTTGGTTTGTCAGATGAAAGATGCTGGAGAAAAACCTGATGGAATAACTTTCATAGGTATCTTGTGTGCTTGTGCCCATATGGGGTTAGTTGAGGATGGCTTTTCATTTTTCCAATCCATGGTTGATGAACATTCAATTTTTCCTCAAATTGAGCACTACGGTTGTATGGTTGATTTGTTAGCACGAGCTGGTCACTTGAATGAGGCCATGAATTTTGTGAAAACGATGCCCATTGAAGCAGATGCTGTTATTTGGGTTGTTTTACTTGGGGCGTGTAAGATAAACAAAAACATTGATTTGGCTGAATTGGTACTTGAACGGCTCATACAACTTCAACCAAAGAACGCTGCAAACTATGTAATGCTATCAAATATATATGGGGATGCTGGGAGGTGGAAAGATTTGTCACGGTTAAAGGTTGCAATGAGGGATGCTGGGCTCAAAAAATTACCAGGATGTAGCATGATTGAGGTGAACGATTTTGTTGCTGAGTTTTATTCCTTAGATGCAAGGCATCCCAAGATAGAGGAAATATATAGTGCCTTAAGGGGATTGACAGATGTATTGAGCTTATCCGAATACGATCTGGACCTATTGGAGCTTAGGCAGGGTCTTTAAACAGATTGTGAGGTATTGCAAGGATAGGAGAGCATCATTACATTGTTCTCATATATATCATTCCAACTTTGAACCTAAATGTTCCTCTACCTGGCCATTATTAAAAATGTGTAGGATGGGAGTGTATTGAACTACTTCTGTTGGCTAAGATTCTGGTATGAAGATTGATCAGATAATGCTGCTCCATAGATTATGCCATCATCTATACTACTATTTTAGGAGAGCATAGTGCAGGTATAGTCGTCATATCATATTTGAGTTACTATGATATATTTTATTATTCAGGCTGTTTTCCAAAAAAATTGCCAATGTAGCTTATTAATTGTCTATAACCAATAATTACTTTATCATTAACCAGTCATTTGTTTTGTTGAAAGTTAATCGTCCATCCTAGCCTTGTATCATGACTGAGTCTAAAACAAAATCTTATCCTCATGGTAGATCACTGTGTGACCATTACTATCTGGCAATCCCTTTTTTCTTGTAGTTATAATTTTCTGCACATTGTGTTACTTTACTTCAACTCTTATTATTGCTGCAATGTGCTATTCATGGTTGATGCTGAAGCATACCTAGAATTAGAAATAATGATATAATTGTTTCCTTCGAACTAACTGCAAATTATTGGGCTATTTATGCATGGTTTCTAAGTTTGACCAAGTTCTACCCAATCTTAAATGGTTTGGGCCGGATATTTTGGTGCAGAAACAGTTTGAATCCTTAGACTTGCTTGATCTGAATGTTCTTACTTGGGTCTAAAGCTGACAGGTCCATAGAAAAGGTTTCCAGAAGCTCGGATCCTCTTCTGGATGTGGTTGGCAAGTCTAAAAGAAGGCACTCGTGTCACAAGGCCCATAGAGAAAATACCATGTGGTTTGAATCCTATGTTTGCTTGGCAATGGTATGTATTTGATAATTTCCTTTCTGCTGAAGCTTAGGCAACAAAATTTCATTAAGCAACTCCCCATGGCAGGCCTTTGTCATTTGAGTCATGTCCGCATGTGCATACACAACTTGCATAGTATTTTACCTAGTTCCTTCTATAGACACCACCCATTAGTTGTAAGCAGAACCGTACATGAAACATATAGTCCGTATTCTTATATGCCTAGTATTCAACTTTAAATAATAGCTAATTCTATAATTTAACAAGTTAAGGTCAGCCTCCTTATAAGAAATTAAAAAAGAAGATGAAAGGGACAATAATTGAAAACCCAATTTCTGTGGGTTCCACACATAACAGCTATCATATTGAAAACTCGGGTTGTCCAGTAATTTATTAACCTACCCATCTTCTATAAGCCTGTAAACAAACATCACATGCTTTGTACGTATTATGTTCATCTGTATTTTAGTTAATATTCTAACTCAATTATCTAATCTTGTCTGATAAACTATATTGAAAACACTTCATCATGCTAAGTATGGCGGCTTAAAAATGACAACCCAAAATGCAATGTCAAGTTGTAATAAGTCAAGTGGAATATAAACTAAGCCACTTGTTTTTGTTTTTGTCTTTGTTGATTTGAATATTCTTGTTCACGTGTCTTTTTCCGATCTTGAACTTTATGACTTGTGTATTAGTAAGTGTTAAACATGTTAGTCAACTTTATGACTCAATGGTAATCATAAACTCGGTGAAGTGGGTAACTTAACTGAATAATCAAGGACTGATATTTGAAGTAATTAAAGTTGCTTCTCATTAAGACCTTCACTAAAACAATTCCTTTTTGCCTGTCGAGGTTCAGCTCACCTATATTTACCTATTCTATTACATACTATTGTATTCATTTCATATAAGGAGTGTCATAATATGCCATGCTTATGATTCTATTCAAGTGGAAACCGGTGTAATTGGTAGAATTCATGAAAAGGGGAGATTACTGGTATATTGTTGCAAATTAATGTTTTGATTGGTGTTTGTTGCTACATATAGTCCTTGTTGTAAGTGGCATTATTTCTTCCAATAATGCATTTAGCTCTGTTTTTTCTCGTTGACATAAATATTTTTTAGTAGTCACAACATGGTCTTCTAGAGTAGCTAGCATAATATGTTTAAAATAAAAAGGTCTTTGAGTTTGAATCTTTTTTATTGAAATTTTTTATTTCAAATTAATATGATCTTATTTTAAAAAGACGGTGATGCTACCGGACCAAATGCTGACTCACTAAGTGAGTGATTTTGACACATTGTTTTGAAAAGTGTCTTAGAACCACCTACTTGGCCTTATTATTAGAAGTGGCCCTTCTTTAATGATTCTGGGAATACTGGAAATGAGTGTGCAACTTTCAAGCCTTGGAAGCACTCAACAGAGTTAATGACATCTAATATTGCCAAAATGGTTCTTGGCTCTTGCTTTCCTCAAGTGAAGTTGGCCAAGATAGTTGGTACAAGCTCCTTTCTGCATAGAAAATCAATTTGGTTGAGCCATTAATTGAACTTAGTCTCCTTTTTATTTGTGGTTAAGGTGGAAGAAAACTAGGTTAGACTCCTGCATTTCCTCGAAACATCAGCTGAATATGACAGCATATAATTATGTGTAGTATTCCTATATCTGTCAAATTGATCCATTCATCCATTTATGAATTTTATAATAGCATCCACCAGTTTACATGGCCATAGAGTAAAAAGGTAGTAATAGAAAGAAGCATTATGTTTTGTCATATCTGCTGCATATGTATTCATGAACTTTAAACCCTTCTTAGCTTTTGATCAAACCTACTCTATTTGAAGTAAAAAGCTCATGAGTACACGAGTGTGAAAAGAATATGAAATAAAGTGGGTGTATATACAGGGTTGCAACAAACCCAACTAATAAGCTCGAGCTTTTAGTTGTGGAGCCCGACTCGATATGTACAACCCAATTTTACATACACACGTTAAATGCGATCTAGAAAAATAATGAAAACTGAGAACCTGATTATGCAGAAGTGTTGAAGTAGTTCAAAAGCCTATTCACATGGTGTGACTTGCATGGAATTTAGCATTAAAAAAATAGTTCGGCTGTTTGTGAAAGAACCATATGGTATTATAATTAGTTGTTGAATTTCTTATCAACTAGCCTTAATTAGCTACTCTCATCCATGAAGCCTAATGCAAAAGACAGCCTTCTGCTATTATATAATCGGTTTTGTTAATATGTATGTCTGTTTCTCTAACTAATATGAAATTGAAACAATTGTCATGGTTAACAATAAATTTGAATACTAAGTATACTTCAGCGAAACCGCTCATTTCTACATCCTGAATGATTGGTACCCAACACATCCATGTCACAACAATACATGAATAAAAAAATGATGATTATCTTCAGGTTTTAATATGAAAAATAAATGTCATCAAGAAAGAGTGACCTAAAGATGAAGACCTATAAAACTCTAATAACCAATTACTAAGTGATAAATGTTAGAGATAATACACATTATTTAGGATGCTGCTAATAAATTGAGGAAGCCTGTAGTTGAGTACTGTTGATTACGTACTAATTAATATAGTTATGGTATATTATAGAAAGGGTAGATGGTGGGGTTTGACTTGAATAAATCTTTATACCATGTGATTTTTTGGATACTATACTAGTATGCTTATAATATGATACTATTACTTTGAGAATACTGGTGTTATTTTAAGACAAATTTTTAAGGAATTATTCTTTGAATGAAGGCGAGTAAAGTAGGTACCACTTTGGATCAAGTAAATTCAAGTTTATCTACTCAGTATTATATAAGGGTGTGCATTATTCTATAATCAAAAACAGTATTTTATGTTTCCTAATATTTTATTCATATCTCATTGATTAATTTACTTAACTAAACGACGATCCTATGTGTTTTGTTTCAGTCTTTGTAAGCAAACCTGTAATTGAGTACTGTGATTCCTTTTATATATGCATTAGTGATCCAATTTCTTACCATCACTTGTATTCTTTCTTCTAAACAGATTCACGTTGGGATAAAAGATTTTTGCAAGTTTGATAATTTTCTGTGAGAAGTACATATATAGTATCACCATAGCTATTTAGTTTCTTTTGAGGTCCAAAACATTTGTTATATAATGATCATTTACAAACTTTCATGATTTTAGTGTGTGCTTTGAAAGAACTCTTATTAATTTTGTTTTCTATTGATTAGTGGAAGAGTCACTTTAGCACTGTGATACCCAAATCACTAAGAAAATTGTGTTATTTATAAATATTCAAATCTTAGAATGACCAAAGACAGTGCAATGCATTAAGATAATGTATGATAGATCACAAGATCTTAGATTGTACCATCTCACACTTAATTATAAGTTGGATTGCTGATTTGAAGACATGTTTATTAGATGTGACCAAATCTTTTGCATATTGCATATCGAAATCTTGATTCTATAACCTATTAACCTGAATTTATATATCCGGTAGGTCTAGGATATGATTTGCATCCTATAATTCTCCTTTGTTTTTGTTCAGCACACCTAAATCAGCCAAGTATAAAAATATTATTGGAAGAGGAAAAAGATTATGGTGTTGTCTCTTAGATTCTGATAGAAATTATATGCATCCAACCAAATCTAGAGTCGATCGATCTTGAGGATATGTATTGAAAGATTATGTAATTCTCTGTTAGATTCTGTATAAATCATATATATTGAGATGTAGGCTTAGTCTTGTTAATGTGAATTGTTTTTAGCCCGAGCATGCGCAGCATGTTTGGTTCCTTTAGGGTCGTTGATGAAAAATATTCTACGCAGGAGGAAGAAAAAGGGGTGAGTTGCAGCATCAGCATGCATATTGTTGAAGCTTAGTGTCAAATCTATAAGGAGCCCACCGGGAATGATGGTCATCGGAGGTAATGATTCCAAGACCAGACTTGTGAAGCACAAGCAGTCCTTTAACCTACTTGTGTTTGAGGTAAAGTGGCCACATTTGTAAATTATTGAACACCAAAAGTCGTGCATTATTGTCTTTCAAATCATCCATTTCCCACCTAAAAGCAGGTAAGCTTGTTCATGTTCACTACACGCACTGCAACAAAACTAATATCCATTCAGATTTTGTGCGATTTTTTCATATATTCTATATGATCAGTTAAATTTAATGATTTGGATATGTTACATGTTTTTTCAAGAACGAGAATGTTTTTTTTATCCCAATGTTTTGTTGCAAAGCTGTCATATCTCTACATTATTCAAGGGAATGATGATCTATTATTCTTTAAGGAATCGTATTTTCCCACCTAAAAGGGAAGCTAGTTCATGAATAAGGTCATTGTGAAAAATTCTCATTCAATTATTGGTGATTTTTTATTTCACAGGTGGCCATCTTCAACTATTAATGTTTTCAATTTACTATTCTTATAAACTCGATCAGGTATACTCATATAAATATAAATAAATTGAAATTAAACAAACGAGTCCGCAGATTAGTGGTACAACCTCCCCTGATTGAATCAAAGACATTGTGTCACGTCTTTCGACATCTCAACAATCCTATCCCAAGAACTTGTACTTTCTCCTCTGCAGTGAACACATCTCGAGAACATCGATCTAAATTGAACTATGCAATTACATATTTTAACAAATCTCTTTGCATGCTCACAACATAGTTGTAAACGTCTAGGTTCAATGGACGCTACTCACTCACTCGTGGAGTGTTGGTTTATTAGACTTAACACGCGATATCGAACCTACAACATGGTGATCTACAATATTTTTCAACTGAAAGTGAAACTGAAATTCACGAATTCTTGAAAGGGGCACATTAGTTTGAAAGAGAAACGAACGAAGGCAAAAATTGCTCTAGGGCATAGCTCTTTTCGATATGCCATCTTCCCCTATCTATTTCAGGCCTACACGAGGAATGTGGTTTGGTACTCGACACTACAATTGTGTAAGGCTGGGCATGGATGCAAGAAAAGCCAGTCTGGGCAGAAGAGGCGAGGCTAGGGTGGCGGTCAGGTTCCCATCTATTGTTCTGGTTGTTGACATTGAGGATTTGAATAGAGAACTTGAGGGAGTGACTAAGGCCACATTTGGTCAAGAGCCGAGGAGGCGGTCAGGGTGCTGTCTAGGTGGGAGTCTTGACGTGTAGTGTTAGGCACATGAACGGTGGGTTGCGAGTCCTGATTACAGATGGCTTGGTTCGAGCACAGGAAGACAAGTTGGAAAAAAAACGTACGTCAAAAAAAGGGGTCGAAATTAAAGTCGCTCGGGTGTCTTGCCATTCTAAGGTTGGGTGGGAGAGGAGAATGGAGTGGAAGAGGCGTCGGGGCGTGGCTGGTGGTGTTGGGTCAAACTCGAAAGGCGATCTGGCCAGAGGTAAGGCCAATGGGAGAGGTGGTTGAGTGGTGTCGAAGGTCGGCGGACAAGATGGGAGCGTCCGAAGTGGACGTCAACTTTTGGCTGGACTTGATGAGGATGATGGAGTGTAGGGTGGGGGTGCAAAAAGAGGGGCAAGTTGTGGCTATGATGATGATGGAGGCGGATAGTGGTTGGGAAGTGTCGCATGTGAGACCAAGATTCATTGGTGACCGTCGGTTACACCGAGGAAAAATGACATCACCAAGGTGTGTCGGGGTTGATCAACAACTAGTGACGAAAGACGTGGAGTGCAAGTACTGCCAAAGCTGAGACAGAGGGTGGAGGTTTCGGATCAGAGACATGGACATGGACAAGGAGTTTGGGTGTTGGAGATATCGATTGCATCCGACTTTCATCCACTAGACTACCCTCACACACAGGACGGGAATGATAACCTAAAGGTCGTGAGGGTAGCCATTATGGTAGAGGAAAACCTAAAATTTGTATGTGATTTAAATTCTATATTATAAATAAACTAAACTTTAGCTTATTTACAAACTGTCCAAACCCATGGCCGACACGGGAATATACGCACACGTTCTCCCACCGCACGACACGTGTTCAGGAGGTGGCTCGCAGTGACTTTTGGGGTCGCAAAAGTTCCACACTCAGTGCAAAAGTTCCACCTGAGGGTGACATATGTGGAACTTTTTGCGCTTAGTGTAGAACTTTTGCAATCCATAAAGCCACTGCGGGCCAGCCTTCCTGGACACGTGGCGTGCGCTGGGAGAGTGTTCGCGTAGATTTCCATAAAGCAACGCTTGTGAGTAGGTTTGGACAGTTTGTAAAGAGCACAAAGTTTGTAGTGGAAGACATCCCTATATTAATGGGCACGCTCTGGTGCGAATTGGCTTTTGTCTGAACGCGTGTGAGTCGCTCATCTGCTAAATTAAAACAGCGCGTGACACGTTGGGCGCGCGCACTGCGCATTTAAGTGAGGGGGAGTTTCGTATTTTTGCATGCGCCTAAACTAGTAAAAATTTTAGCTTTGCCACTACAAGGTTGTGTTCAACATTGGGAGTAGATTGTTTAATATTGGGAGTAGAATTGACAAAATTGAAATTAGGCGTGGGATGATCAAAATTGAGAGTAGAATGTTCAAATTTGTAGTAGAATTTTTTTAATTTAAATCGATATGAATAAAATTTAACTAAAAAACTAAGAGTGAATTTTTTGAAATGAATATTATATATATTTATAATAATTATGTTGGCTAAAAACGGAGAGTTTTATAATAGCGAGTGGTTGCTTATTCATGCCTTAATTTTTGGAGTCCATAAAATAAATAATAAATTAAAAACACAATTAAGAAGCTGTAAATTAGTAGACAATTTAATGGGGAGAACTAAATCAACAATTAAGAGTGTGAGAACTAAATCAACAATTAAGAGTGCGATCATTTGTAATTTCAGTTGCCCAGCTTAGTGTCGGATTAGTTGTTATCTAATTAATAAAATTCGTTTTTAATTCAAAAAAAAGAGCGTTGAAAATTAAATAAACAATGTTAAAGACTGGCAGTTGAAGCGACTAGCCGAAAAACGGCGACAAGGCGAAATACGCCACGGCTAGACTCTTTCCGGCACTGAGACGGGTTTTTTACAACGCTGCTTAAAATGAGTCCCGAAACAATATATATATAGTAAAGCAAAAAAATATTTGTTACAAATGGCGGAGTCCTGACAATCCCCGTGCGCAATAGGAATGGCTCAGCCTTAACACAGTTAATATGAATCATTAGATATGATGGGTGGACCATTCGTTCTTGCTAGTGCATTTTCAATTAACTTTTTGATGATTTGATTTTGATGGATTTACGAGCAATTGAGCACGCAATTCCTACATCACTCTCTCATCCAAGGCACCAAAAAGTTGTACCCTTTAGAGTTTAGAGATAGTCTTTGACTCCCATTACTTGTCAGAGATTTTCCTTTTCAATTCTTCACGCAAAAAGCTTACAACTTAAGGTCATTCTCTCCAATTATTTCCTTCTCTTTTTGGTTTTGGATTACATATGAGCGTAATTCAAAAATCATATGAGGTTGGCCATCTTAGATAGTTTTATGAATTGTGGCACGTCTCAAGAGAAGTTGTACATAATGGACATGTTGCAAAGTTGAGGGCTAGGGCTTTTAGTTTGACACACAAATTTTATCTGAGTAATGTCGATCTTATTACATACTTAAGACATAATCAATCCTAGAGAGTATTAGACGATGTCATGAGTCTAGGCTACTCTAACACCGAGAGATGGCGTCCGTAGTCCTAGTATAGGATAGAATTTCACATGCACGATAGTATGAATAGTTTTTGTTGAATTGTGTTATCGATGTATTCGAGCTAGCACTTATGAAGAGAACCTTTCATGTTCTTGAGAGTACAATTTAATAAAACGTTTCAATTTGTTTCATTCGATCACATGCACTTATATGTCAATGGGCTCCACGTGAAAACACCTTTTACAATCTCAATAATAACACCCTACATGTTTTAGAAACCATCTTCAAACATTTTTTATTCTATGATTGCTCTTTTTTTTCTTAGTAACAACTATCCATTGCAATGAATTAGTAGTAGTCATGTGTAACTGATCTTAGGACATTTCTTTTGAAACATCTCTTTTAGAAAATAATTTGCACTCATTTTAGAGGAACAAATGCGTAAGGAAAAAAACCTTAAAATACGGACAAGAAGTGGATATATCGTAGCACAAGTAGATTGTGTTTGTGTATCGAGATCATGAATTGACTAGAAATTGTAATGGTATCACATTGTTTGTCTCATCAATTGGGAATTAGTCTAATCAAATTGGAATGAGTTTTGTTTTTTTCTTCTACGTCCCTCTTTTGCCGTCTTAATTTACGTTCCATCTCTTATATATGGTACATATAAAGCTCAAAGAGAATGTGCACAACACTGATTGTGACGGACAAAAGATTTGGAATCATATGTTAGGAGTGAGATACAAATGTAAATGGTCGAGTCCAAAATAGCTGGACACGATTCGTTTAAATCAAACGACATGAAAGCATTTGTAAAATACACAAGCCATCAAAATTTTTATATATATAGAAATAATGTGTTAAGAATTAGAGTAAGTCTAGATACACAATTCAATTTATAAAATGACCTGAATAGGAGTGATCATGATTGGTTAATTGTAATCACCCCAATATATGGAAATTATAACCACATAGTGACTATAATTAACGGTTATAATTCATTCAATTTTTCAGTCGTTTTATGGTTTTCACTAGACGATTTTTAGGACCACTTTTATGTCCAAATAGATCAAGCCTAAATGGATTTGTTAAAGTTTTCTTAGAAAACGCAATTAAATGTTCAACACATAATGTTTAAATTCTTACGAAAAATTCCACTTGACCTCTCATAATTATGGCCGAATTTTACTTAACTTCAAAATTAAATTGTGAAATCCCTAAAATTTGAAAAGGTTTTACTTTACCTTTTCTGGTAATTTTTTTTAAAAATATGTTCTTTTTTTGCGAAATGAAAAAATACCATTGTATAACATTTTAAATAAGTAAATAAAAATGATTTTGAACTTTTTTTATGATGTTTTTCTTGTAAAAAATAAAAATAAAATTATGTTAGTGGTAAAAAAATTTTATAAAATTTTTTTTTATAAAAATGATTTTTAAACATCGTTTTTTTGTTTTTACAATTTTTAATAAAAATATTTTTTTAATAACTAATACGAAAATATTGTTTTTATCCTTTGTTTTTGTAAAAAAAATAAGAAAATAAAATTCAAAAATATTTTTATTTATTTATTTTTAATTTTTTAAATCAAGAGTATTTTTGTCATTTTACAAAAACTTAACAGAATTTTCAGAAAAGTTAAAAGAAAAGGATAAAATGAAACTTTTTCAAAACTTAAGAGACTCCACTAGTCGATTTCGAAGTTACTGGAGGGTTAAGTGAAACTCGAGCATAGTTAAGAGTGGTCAAGTGAAATTTTTCCTAAATTCTTTTTAGGGATAATTTCATATACCACCCCCTAAAATATACAAAATCTCACCCAACACCCCCTAAAACCACTAATCTCACTAGCACCCCCTTAAAATGGACAAAAATCTCAGTTGTCAAAAATTTATTGTAAAAAGACAAAAATACCCCTCCCCCTCACCCCTCTCTCATCTCTCCCTCACCATACCCTCTCTCTCTCTCCTCCCTCCCTCCACCGTCACCGGCGAGCCTCCCTCCGGCCAATCCCCTCCACCACCTCCACTCCTGGCGCCACCTCGAACACCTCCGCCGCCACTGTCAGCCTCGCTTTCCTCCCCTCCTCCACCCCTCCATCTTCATACTCTCTTGTGTTGGAAGGCCAGGACGGTGGACACGCGGCGGGAGGAGATTGGCCAGAGGGAGGCTCGCCAGGGACGGTGGAGGGAGGGTCCGGTGGGGAAATTTCAGTTCTTGAGAGGTGAGGGAGTGGTGAGGGAGAGAGGTATTTTTGTCTTTTTCAATACATTTTTGACAACTGAGATTTTTACCCATTTTAAGGGGGTGCTGGTGAGATTAATGATTTTAGGGAATGTTAGGTGAGATTTGGTATATATTAGGGGGTGGTATATGAAATTATCCCTTCTTTTTATCGACCAAAAAACCACTGAAGGATCAAAGAGGGCTAAGAGCTCTCAAATTTCGTTAAAAACTAATGGTGAAAAAAACGCCCTAACATAAAATAATTGTTCACAATAGAGAGGTAAAAGTTCAATATTTAAAAAAATATAAAATTGAGAAAAGAAAGAGAATCAGAGGATGAAAATGTGGGGTTGAAGTCATGAGTTGCGTAGGTAAGATGAAATCACATGCGATTTTGGTTTTGAAGTTAACCGGCGGTTCTAACATTATAAAACCTAAACCAAACCTAATTATAGTGGTTTTCTTTAAATTAAAACCTCAACCATACTAATTATCCACGATTTATCAACCACAGTGCATGTTTTGGTCTGTTTTGCGGTCGGTGCGATTTCTTAGTTGATTATGAACATCCCTAGACCTAAATGTACTTTTTGAGGAAATTATAGCTTGGTGCCTTGGAAGGAAAAATATATTAACGTTTACTCATGTTATAAACACATAATTTTGGGTGTATTCATGTGCCGTTTCCTGAAGATTTAACTATCGTAATTGAAGAATTAATGGTAATATTGAAGATAAAAATGAAATATTAATTAAATACTTATGCTAGTGATATCAAGAATTCGAATATATAAATTTACAACGAGTAAAGAATGGTCATTGGTTATATTGAGAACCCATGTAATTACCCAAGAATAATCTCATTTTCATACAGTTATGTGATTCATTTTGTCTCACTGTAAATTAAGTGTTATATCTCCGTTAGTTTTATTTTTATTAATTATGATATGATTAAAATGTCTCTAGTAATACTTCAAATTTTTAGAATGTGTCATTGGTCCATTTTTTCTCTCTCGCCCCTTTCCTTAGAGGTCTCTCTTCGGGACCCCTTCGACATGATATCATCATCCTCCAACCATCTCTTCGGGAGTCATTTCTCTCGAGAATCGTGGCAATGGCCTTGAAACCTAGCCTTCAATTATTTTATCTCTGGAAAATGTAAAAAAGAAAATACGTGGTTTAAATAGAAGTTATTACAAAAGTTATCATCTTTTTACAAAGTGATGTCTTGATCCCGAGGAAACATAGAACACAAAAGGCTAGCAAATTTTGGTTGTGGTATTTTACCAAACATCAATTAAATTATGCTTCGAAATAAATATTGAAAACTATATGCAGACACAATTTCAATTTTTGAAATTGAATTCAAATTCAAATGTATAGCAAAAAAACAAAAACTAAACTCATTTCTATGTATTTCAATTTTCTAAAATAGTTTCAATAATTGTTCGATTTCACTATGAAAATTACCAATTTTTACATAACCTAAACAAAACCCAAATCAATGGACGATTCACCTCTGTCCTTCAACTTTTATACACCAATGATCCCTCCGACGACATGATCAGCACTACATCCTCCGCCATTTACATCCTCCACGCGTGGCGCTAGAGCTCCTCTTCGAGGAGTGCTTGAAGGCATGTGTCTAGTTCCTCTAGGCTCTGCCGTGAACGGAGGAGGAAGAGATACAGACCATGAATAGCCTTCATGAAGATGTTGGTGGTAAAGCTCCTAATCTTTTGTTTTGATTCTTTTTTCTAAAATTGTATGATGGAAAGGTGCACTGCAAGAAAAAAACTTACCTATAACATCAAAAGAAAGTTTTGTAGTAAAAAAAAGAGAAAGTGTGGATTCAACTCACAACAGTGTCAATAACATTTGTCAAAATTTAAACAAAATGTAAATATATGTTTGCATGGAAGAAATTCAAAAGGCAAGGTTTAAATATAGAATAAATGAATAATTATACATTACTATCTTCAATTATCACCCATTTTCATATCACTAACCTGAACTTCAAAACTTGATTTACAAATAATCCAATCATTTTTTTTGTTACAATTAACTTAACTTCCGTTAAATTATCATAATTGAAAGATAAAAAGTATAAAATGTCCTCAATATATAATATTCAAATAATACAATTATTTGATAGATGTTAAATGACTGTTTTATTCTCACTTTGAACAACAAACTAACCTTATGTTCAAGGGCATATTTGTTTTTTTACAAAAAAAAACTAATTTAAAAAACTAAGAAATTGAAAAAAATATCCCACGTCTTTTTTTGGGTTTCTTCTCTTCCTCGCATTACCTACTCCGAAGTCCTTCTCTTCGACAAAATCATTAAACACAAACATCGTCATTGTCATCGTCATCAACTCAGGCGGAGACATTTTTTCTTCTTCCTTGAATCGACACCATCTTCACCCTACTGACAACCGAGCTCGCTGGAAACATGAATCAACGATTTGATTCGATCCAGCCTATGTACGCTGGCGAACGACAAGAAAGCTGACGAGAGAGACTTGATGATGCAGAGGACGACATTAAGACAATGAGGAAAAAAGAGATTGTGGTGGCGGTAAGAGTGGGAGATATGGTTGAAGTCGTATAAAAGTATTCTCAAAACGGAGAAGATGTGGAGAGGGAGTTTGAAGCAGGGGCAAAAAGGTCATTTTACATGACTATATTTATTTTTTTTGTAAAAGATTAATATGCCCTTGAATATAAGATTAGCTTGTTGTTCAAGTGAGAATCAAACATACATTTCACATTTATCAAATAATTGTATTGTTTGAATAGTATATAGTGATGGCATTTGACTTGTTACCTCACAAACTTTATACTAGAAATTTAATTTCATTAATTACATAATTAACTAAAAATTTTAAAAAAATAATTATTAAATGCATATAACAAAAACTAATTCGAGTTTGATTAATTTTTTAGTTCATTTTGAATTTAACTTTCATGTATATATAAATATAAAATGAATCAATTCACGACTTACAAATTCTAATAGATTGAGCTCGAGTTTGATTCATTTATCAAATAACTCATATTGGACTTAACGAAAAAAGTAATTTAACTAGTACAATAATTAATAAAAGATAATTATAAGTGAGTTTAAAAGCCCACAGCTATTAAGAAAGTTGCAATTCCAAAGTTTCTTGACTTTATGGATAAAATAAAACACACTTACAACCAATTTAAAGAACTTTTATTGTTGTAATGCAGAGTTTTGTATATATATATCAGAATTTAAAAGGGTTATTATCATAATTTCCCCTTCAATAAAAGAATATATTGGAGCAGAAATTAAAAAAATGAAGGGCAGAAGGAATAAATAGAGCAGCTGTAGTGTCTCGTTTCTCACATTACTCTTCCCCACACCACTCTCACACAATTGACAATCTCCTCATAACAGAGGCAAGAAATAGAAGGAAAACAGCATCAATAAATTGTACAAAAATGAGCGAGTTTTGTTTGTAATTATAGACACTGCATTCCAATTTGTGTGTCAGCTCACAGTCACAGCTCCACTCTGTGCCTCAAATTACACACAATCTCTCCCTCTATGAGACTTCCATGGTCTTCTCCAATCACAATCACAATATCTATAAGCAGCAGGAATGTGACGGCCTCGCTTCTCCGCCGCCGCCGGAAAGACAAGGTGGTGGTCCTGATGGGCGCCACCGGCTCCGGCAAAACCAGCCTCTCCATCGACCTGGCCTCCGTCTTCCCCTCCGAGGTGATCAACTCCGACAAGATCCAGGTCTACCACGGCCTCGACATCACCACCAACAAGATCCCCCTCCCCCTCCGCCGCTCCGTCCCCCACCACCTCCTCGGCGACATCCACGTCCCCGCCGACCTCTCCCCCTCCGCCTTCCGCCCCCTCGCCGCCCTCGCCGTCTCCTCCATCTCCTCCCGCCGCCGCCTCCCCCTCCTCGTCGGCGGCTCCAACTCCTTCATCCACGCCCTCCTCGCCCGCCGCTTCCACCCCTCCTCCGCCTCCTCCGACCTCCGCTACGACTGCTGCTTCATCTGGGTCGACGTCTCCTTCCCCGTCCTCTCCGACTACCTCTCCGAGCGGGTCGACGACATGCTCGACTCGGGGATGCTGGAGGAGCTCGCCGAGTTCTACCTCGACCCGGCCTCGGCGGGTCGGACCGGCCTGAGGAGAGCCATCGGCGTGCCCGAGTTCGACAAATATTTCCGGAAATACCCTCCGGGCCGAGGGAGCGAGGGCGATCGCGATCCTCAACGGGCGAGGGCATACGAGGAGGCGGTGAGGGAGATCAAGGACAACACGCGTCAGCTGGTGAAGAGGCAGCTGGGGAAGATCCAACGGCTGAGGGAGGCCGGATGGGACCTACAGAGGGTGGACGCCACGGAGGCGTTCCGGGTCGGGAAGTCCGACCGGAGGTGGTCGGAGATCTGGGAGTCGGATGTTTTGGAGCCGAGCGTCAAAATCGTGAAACGGTTTTTGGAGGATTAGGCATTCACAATCACAGCGGTATTGTTTGTTGAATATTTGAGGGTATGAGTTGGGTTTTGGAGGCGGCCAATTTTGTGCATTAGGGGCGCTTCCTGTTCATATCAGTATATACACAAAACAAGACTTTGTTGTATATCCAAAACCAAAAGGGTATTATTCTTCTTTATTTATATGGGCGTGGACAAAAACAAAAGAACCCTTTCTGGTTCATAACCCCACCAGATCCACCGCATTGGAATGGAAAAGTAATAATACACCAAAGACCCGAGGCCCGATAATACTCTCCCCCGCCTACAAATCAGATATGTTTTCGATGTGGAACCATAAACATGCATGGGAGAGCAAAGAGCTGAAACGGAAAACGATTCTTTACCAAGGAGGAGCACCCTATGAAGAGGCTCATATGCACATTAGATTACACACTTGACACAAAAGATTAGTCTAGTAGATCTTGAGTCTAATATGTATATAAACTCTCTGTTCATCTCATACACTTATAATGTGGGACTTTCGCTCAAGTGTGAATTTCGACACTATATAATGTGAACATATTTGCTCAGAAATTAACAAGCCTTTGCTAGCATAGTTCCATAGGCTAAATCATGTCCAACGGTTTTCGGTTTGACATGATCAGCCCGATGACCCGGTTAATTTTTTACTCGCAGCCTGATAAAGACCAATGGGCGGGGCTCGGGTCATAGTCTTACATACCCAACCTACTTTCGATGCGCCTATACATGTCCCGATAAACCCCCTAATGCTAACAATGATTATAATCAAGTAAAGTAAAGTTTTGCAATAATTCAAACTATCTATCCCCCCATGCATGCGCTTTTCATGAAATTGTCTTAAGAAAAATTATTCAGACATCCATATCCTTAAAAATCATACTATATTTTCATTGGTTTCCATTTCTTCTGTACACAACAAAGATCGTGAGTGAAATGAAAGAGAATTTATGTAATAAACAGAATGCTGGCAGTTCTAATCCTTCCACTGTCGATATTGCTCATAAGTCATAACCCCACTTGCAGGCACATGAGCAAATACAATTGAGGCCATTACTTGTACTTGTCTCCATTACCGGCCAAATTCATATATAAGAACATGAACAATATCGGTTGGCTTGAAACAATCTTCTGAAATGTGTTGCCTTTACCGTAATTTATTAATAGAGGCCTTCAAACTCAATCGGGGAAGTGAGCTCATATGTCTTGTGAACCATCATCACTTCTACATATGCCCTGCTCAACAATTCATGACCCAGACTCGGGAAGAAAGAAATGTCATAACGATCGATACTAGATTGCGTGTGCAATCCCCAAAGGCCGCCGTGTCTGAAGTCACGCATATCTCATGTAATAAGTACGAGACTACGAGAGAGCTACAAGGCTACGAGACTACCCGAGCTTTTAAAAACTGCAAGGCTACAAGTCTTGCAAGGACCATTTGTATTTGAAAATAATGGCATCTGGCTAAGTACGCAGAGATTATATATCATCGGATGTAACGAGAAATGAATAAACGTGCTGATTTAAGTATGTAATTAGGCACATTAGCAGGTTTATCAGTAATGTAGTGAGGGACCTAATTAGCCTAGATTTAGCTACATACATCACTCACCCGGTATATATGATTCAATGTTCTTATTATTTTTCCTTTTCGTTACCATTGATTCTTTTACCACACAGTGTCGTGCCCACATCTCTATTTCAATTAAGTGGCTAGTGAAGCAAATAATAACAGGGATGGCAAGAAAAACAGAACCCGACCGATACCCAATCTACCCTCGCCATATCCAGGTGAACAAAAAAAAATCAGGTACATGTTGGATTTGGGTTTGGGGGCGGGTGCATATTGCTCATTTTTGAAAATATTAACGAAATATTCTAAAATTCTAATAGCATGTAATACATAATCTGAAAAAAAAAGTAACAGTTAAGGTAATTCAAAATCTAAAGGCTAAGTTAGATATAATTATAAAAAAATCACTGATACTTAAGTGTGCTAAATGAGAGGGTCGGGTTCGGTTGCCATTCCGAAATAAAAACACATAAACGTAATTTTTTTAGTTTCGTAAAGACCATTGTGGCTTTTAATTTTAATTTTAGATTGTGGGTATAATTGCTATTTCATATTAAATTAATATTTGTTTTTCTTGGTGAAGCGGCAATTTTTTCATTTTTGAAAATATTAACGAATATTCTAAAATTCTAATGGTGTGTAGTATGTAAACTGAAAAAGGATGTAATAGTTAAGATACTTCAAAAGCTAAAGGTTAAGTTAAATATAGTTATGTAAAAATTGCATATACTTAACTGTACTAAATGTCATTTCCTTTCCTGACTTATTTTGTCACGACTTTACTCACACAACACAAGTATCATAGTCTTATTAGATATAAGAAGGGGTGGGCCTACGAGAAGCTGTATTGGTTCAAGATGCATGGTAGAAAGGGATGGTGGAGAAACGTATATTAAAAAAGAAGACAATAACATTGAGAAGAGTGAGCGAAACATTATGAGAGTGTGTATATTTTACAGGACACGAGAAACAGTAGGCGTGCGGTTTGTTTGTTTGTTCATTATCAAATTGAAGCCAAGTTTGGTCCTGAATCTCTTCGACCACTTCAGAGAAAAATAAAAAAAATAAGGTGAGATTGAAGTTGTGGAAGAAGTAAAAAGATATGGGGTGAGAGAGGCTCGAACTCTCGACCTCAGGATCACTCTACATAGCTATGAGACCTACGCGCTAGCCAACTGCGCCACCACCCCTTGTTGACCATCGTCTACATGTAATAATTATATTGAATTCAATAACAGACTACAAGACATTGGTTGCAGCTTAATTTGACTGTAGAATTAAACAAGCAGAGGTGAATGAGAAGGAAAAAGGGAATTGTTCATAATTGTTGAATAGGTGTTGTGTAGTTTACGGGTCAGAGTGAAGATGAATTAATGGTGTCAATCCTGATAACTTGTAATGCTAATGGATGTTTATGTCATCGTCCTCATATAGAATAGCAGAGAAATAACATCCAGGTAAAGATCTTGTTACATTATTTTATAAAATATAGCATATGTCAGTCGTTTCTCGAAGAGTAAAAGTATATTTTATTATTACAATATTATATGGTCAATTTTATTATAATGAATTATCAAAATGACATTTACCAAATAACATATGTGTAATGTCATATAATTAATCTAAATTTAGTACATGAGTTTGAAATACTCTTACAATTATGGTGATGATATTACAAACATATTATTGCCATTATCTCATGTTGGTAAAATCTATAAGCCTGTGTATATAAATTATCATTGCATATCCTTAGTGAGTTCTAATACACCAGTATATCATACATGCGTGTAACTGATATTGAAGCAACATATAAAATAAATAGTTAATTACAATTAGTTCATACTAGTCTGACGCGATTTGCAGTTTGCCCCACCTATAATATAAAAGTTTAAAATAAAGTACGCTAATTGGATTTTAATTTTCTTACAAAATTAACGGTTCCGTCCAAATTTGGACGGAAAACCTGAATTTTTTTCAAAAAGACAAAAATGCCGCTTACCGGTTCTAATGGTTAATTTTTAATAATTGTAAAATGACCAATTTACCTTTCATTCAATACCAAATATAACTAATGGAACAAGAACACATGTGTCTTTTTATATTAACAATTTTTAAAAATTATAAATTAAAAATAAATGTATGAAATGACAACATTGCCCTCATCTTCAACCTCCCTCTCTCACCAGCTCTATCCATCTCACTGATTTCCGAGGAAACCAGGAGGATATGTGTCGCCGGTGAGCCTCAGAATCGACAAAGGCGAGCTCCGACAACGGCCATGAGGAGGTCGTCGAATTGGGTATCTGGTTTCTGTGCTCGCTTCCAGCTTCTGACTTTGTTCGATTTTAGATTTGAATTGGGGATCTGGTTGCCGGAGGAAGACGCGCTGGCTGCGCCGTAGGCGGAGGCGGTGGAGGAATTTTCCAAATCCAACGGCATCGTCTTTGCTTGCTCCACCCCAAGTCTGCAAAACCCATAACAACATTAATCTCAAAATTCAAAACAAATTTCAATCCAACAGATCCTCTACCAGTACCAACTATATTCAGAGACACAAAATCTCTCCCATTAACCCAGAAACCAAATCATTAAACCCACACCCCAAACTCTCGAATCGAGCATATCGTAAAAAAAATAGAAACTTTACCACAGATTCAGCACCGACTCGGATGGGTTCGACGAGAAATCGGTATGGGTCGAAGAGAGCATGCTTGCTGGAGAAACGCCACTGATACCGGAGCATGGAGATGGCGATGATGAGGAGCTTGCCAGAGGTGGCTCGCCAGACTGAGCCTCTCGGCCATTTTTTCATTAATTTTATATTTTATATTTATTTATATAATTTAAAATTGGAAAATGAATAATTAAAAAGAGTGGCATTTGTTTGAAAATTTGATAAATAGTCGAGGGTATTTTAAACTTTTTACATTTAAAAAACTCAATTCCGTTAAAATTTGGACATAATCGTTAATTTTGTAAAAAAAATTCAATTATCGTATCTATTTTGAACTTTTTATTATAGTTGGGGCAAACTGCAAATCGCGCTATACTAGTATGGACAAACTGTAATTAACCCTAAAATAAATCAACTTAATTCATTTCATGTAAAATTATTTTGGACATCAAATTTAAATAAACCTTGGTGGTCAATTAGGATCAGCTTTAAAAAGTATATTATAAAAATACATCATGAACTTTGTTTTTTATGCAAAATATGCATATTTTCATTAAAATGACGAAAATACTTTAAGAATTAAGAATTTGAAAGAAATTACAAATTATTTTCTAAAAATATTATTTTATTTTTTATTATCTAACTAAAATTTGTATATTTAAAATTCTTTATTTAAGTTTTAGTTAAATTACCTTGAATTTAAAACTTACTTTTAAAAAATTCTTAATTCTTTGTTTTTTAAGGTTAACCTTTTCATTCTTATAAAAGTATATATACATTTTGTATGAAAAAATAAAGTCCACATTATTATATTGTAAACGTATAATACTATATAACACATTTTTGTCACTTTTCCTATCCACTTATTGCAAAGAAAATTAGAGAGAAGTTTTCAAGCATTACCACTTGTGTAATTAACAATATAGATAAATATATAAATAGAACGAAGAAAAGGTAATATATTTTAACTTGTTCAAATCAATGTATGCTTCCTAACTTTGTATGCCTTGCACGGCTTGTTGATAGCTTACATTTATCTTTTTTTTTTTCTTCTTCCGCAATTAATTAATTTTATTTTATTAAATTTGTCAACGAAGAAAATGAGAGAGGGTAGAATAGATGGTATAACTTGTCTGTAAAAGTAAGGAAGGACAAAATGAACAAGTAGCTTCCCTTTGACTTGTATTTTATTTGAAGTTATTGTCTTTCCATTTCCTTTCTCTGTACCACAATATTGTAGCGGTGACATACTTATAATTCGGGTTTATCGGGTTGTTAGTACATTAACCACGCGTACAAATATGGTACGTCGTCATTAACATAAGAGCGGTGACCAAAATGAGGTACGTTACTGTTAATTGTTCACTATATTGACTAACATAATAAAGGTCGATTTTATAATTATTATTTGTCATACCATTTGGTAACGATAGCATATATATATATATATATGACATTCGCCGTTAAGTGTTATACGTTGCGTACTCTTAATATAGGTACGTTACTGTTGAAACAGTTTGTATTACCGAATATATTTGTGTGAGAATATATGCGTACATATGTTTCATTCAAGTACATATAGGTGTGTTGCGATGTGACTGGACTGTCCAAACGTCTGAACGGGTGAAAAAAAATGATATGTTTGAACACGATAGTAGATAGTTTGGAGCAAAAATGGAATGTTTGGGCAAAAGAGTAAAATTTTTGACTTATAGGTGGGATGTTGAGAATCACAAGCGCGCACAGATTTTCACATGTCCAACGGCTGGGAATTGGTTCGGACGTACAATTTGAAAACTCAACCCCATTTTTACTATATATAGGGTCATGATCTCGTGCGAACCAGAAGGTTTTGTGTGAATTTGTGAGAACCGTGTTTCTATTATTATATCATGTATTTCCATAACTGTGTTTCCATTATTATGACATGTATTTTCATAACATTATTATGTCATACCAAAAAAAATTTTTTCCAATCACTCGTATCACCCCTCCCCTCGACGGGTAATACTTTCCTCTCTAGATTATAAACTAATACACGTCCCCTCGTTATATTTGGGTGATTGTCACGGGTCCTGGTGATTGTCACGGGTTCTCACACAACTCTTAATTCTCACTTAAATGCATCCCTATATATATATAAAGTGATCAAATATTTTGTAAGGTTTCAAAGCATAGATAAATTGAAATTCACTGAAGAAATCATATTAAATTATTTGATTATAAAGTATATTTTATGCACCATGAATATGATATTTCTTTCACAATATTTAATTATGTTTAGTTTTTCGTTTTATCGTATATTATATAAAGTAATAATTTCATTAAATGTGTAGTTATGTTTCACACCTTTAATATAGTATAATTAATCTCAAACATTTTGTTAATTATGTGTTTTTTAATTCCTTCATTACCTTAAACATGATTAACAAATAAATCAAATATGAATGAGAGCGGATAAAATAACATGTAATATATAATAAGATTGACTGCCTTCATGAATATGGTGCAAATCAAAGCATGTGTCAGTGTATGAAATGTACTATTTGTGTGCACGGTATGGACATCATTTACACTCACTGAATTGAAAAAAAAAAGAAGGTTTTTGAGATCGTAGTTGCTGCTACATACCACCATATAGGCGGTTACATAGAAAAACGAAACTCTTAAATCTGAGGTCGAATTACTTAAGGCTCAGCAAGTAGTAGATCGTGTTCAGCAAGAAGTAGATTGAAAAAGGCAATAAGACGATCGTGCGCTCTCACGAGGTGTGTGTATGAACATATTTACAATATGAATCCAAACATGTCTTTTTTGGAGACCAGAAGACCTCTAGTTTTTTGGAAATTTGTAATTCATCGTCAAATTTTAATTTCAATTATATAAATTTTGATTTTCATGCATTAATTATACAATTTATATTTTTTTTTAATTATAATTATATATTATATTTCATTTTGATATTTTTTTTCGTTCTCCCACAGTAACAACAACGAACCCGTGTAAATATTTTGTCGTTTGGATGATGGTGGAATGGGCAGAAAGCCGTGACAATAAGGACAATGTAGGTGTCTATGTTTGTCATCACTATAGTGACGGCGCACACAATCTATAAATTGTAACATACCTTTTGTTCAAAAATTGTATTTGCCCCCTCCCCTAAATTGTGATATATATACATATTGTCTAACATTAATAGAATAATCAACTGGCATAGTTGTTAGAGAATATCTCCTCACAGATACTGAGATATGTAATATATTATATGATTTTTATATTTAATGAGTTATTGAATTATATAAATTTAGCTAATTAAATACAATATTATATATATATATATATTTTTTAAATTCATTGTTTTCAGTTCTCACAAGTATTTGTTCTATTTAGTTAAATTTGAACTCAACTAAAAATTAAATAATTAAGGTCGAATTAGTTTTTCTGATATGTAATCAATAATCATTTTAATTAACCTTTTAGTATAAATTTTGTCTGCTTTAAAAAAATTTCTTGATCCGTCACTAATGACTGAGGCCGCGACGTCAGGGCTAACATACCCTTTCTCACTTTTGTGACTCCATACTTATCCCCCTTTGCTACGGAAATTTCTGACAGTGAGTTGAGGTAAAGTAAGGTGGGTTCTGTTCATTTGTTATCTTTCCATTATAAAATAGGAAAGTAATTTGTAGGGTTACAGTCAATCAGTTTAAATCTCACCATCCTAATTAAACTGAATGGGCAGTTTTTAATTTGGAGTCTTCAATTTCTCATATTTATTTATTGGGCAGGTTCATTGTACGGTTAAGCCACCATGCAAACTTGGTTTTATTATATATCCACCATTGTTTTATTAATAATTTGCGATCCCAATTAGAAGACAAGTTGAATTCTCTATAGGAGGCCACGCTTTAATATACAGTCCTCGCCACTTGCTTCCATCAATGAAATGGGTAAATACAAAATAATTACAATAATCCAATTACAACTGTAAATAATTCAATCAGGATGTGAACGATTGTTTTTTTACTACCGAGATGTTTTATTTATTAATTAATTAGGAAATGACTCTTAGATTATAACGTCCCGTTGAGAACTAAATTATACTTTAATTCAACATTAAATTTAAGCGTTGGATCTGATTCACTATTTTTCATACAAAAAAGTTACTTTCAACTATGGTAACCTTAGAATAATCAAATAAGTCATTGCAATCTTACATAACTTGAATTTGCTGATACTTGATTGAGGGAAACATATTAGCTTGAACCATCTTTGTAGATTGATTTAGAAAAATTTCTTTCGTTGAAATAGAGATGGAGCGTAATTGAACTTGAAACTACAAAATTGACATTCTTTGTAGATTGACATTCCCTCTTATGTGAAATTGAAATGGTTTCTGGATGATTGAATTTGTTCTTGACGGTTATAGCTTTGCTTGAAACATTAAATCCGTATTGAAACATGTTCATAAAATGAGAACTAATTATAACCATTAGATAAAAATGAAACAATAATAATATGAAAACAAAACAGTGATAAATAAGTGTTTATAAGAACTTTTTTACATGAAAATGAAACATGTTCATTTCCATAAGGTTATATTTGCAACATTTCATAAAAAATTAAGTAAACTACATAAAACACGGTCGTAAAATGAAACTCATGATTACAAATTGTGGTAGAAAAATGAAAGGGTAAATTCCACATGACCCCCTTAATTATAAGCGTGTCTCACATGCCCCCTTAACTACAAAATCAATCTGTGAGGTGCCTTAACTATCCAAAAATCCCACTTTACCTTTTTCTGTTGATTTTTTTCAAAATTCTGTTAAGTTTTTTTGTGAAATGACGAAAATACCCTTGTATATGAAAAATTAAAATAAATAAATAAAAATGATTTTGAACTTTTTTTTCTATTTTCTCGTTGTACAAAATAAAGAATAAAAATAATATTTTAGTATTAATTTTTTATTTAAAAAAATTATTTATAAAAATTAATAAAAATAAAAAACGATGTTTAAAAGTAACTTTTAATTTTTAATTTTTTTTATAAAAAAAACTTTTTAAAAATTATTTTTATTATTAACAAAATTTTATTCTTTATTTTGTAGAACGAGAAAATTAAAAAAAAAAGTTCAAAATCATTTTTATTTATTTATTTTAATTTTTCATATACAAGGGTATTTTCGTCATTTCACAAAAAACTTAACAGAATTTTGGAAAAAGTCAACAAAAAAAGGTAAAGTGGGATTTTTGGATAGTTAAGACACCTCACAGATTGATTTCGTAGTTAAGGGGGTGCATGTGAGACACGCTTATAGTTAAGGGGGGTCATGTGGAATTTACCCAAAATGAAAACACGCTTAACAATTTTATTCAAAAGGTTATTTACCGTATTTGAGTGAAAATGATCACGACTAGTTCAAAACAAGAAAAATCGAATCACTCCCTAAAAATTTAGGGTTGAGTTTTAAATAAATTTAGTTATTCAACACACAAAAAATTACACTCCTATATATATATCGATGGCAATTGATTGGGGTGGGTCCTGGGCATATATTTGGCAATCTCGTCTCGTTAGAAACGGGGCGAAGATCCCCCGTCGGGTTTGGAGGTTCCTCATTTTCTATTTCCAATCCAAAATAATGTTCAAACATATTTTATTTATATTAAAGTTTTTATTAAAAACTATTATTTTATTAAAAATATACATTAAAGATTATTATTTCACTAAATATATATTATAAAATATTATTTTAATAAAAATATATTTAAAGATATAAATTTTCATTCAATATTCATTTTAGGGTAAATTCCACATGACCCCCCTTGACTATACGCGTGTCTCACATGCCCCCCTTAACTACAAAATCAATCTGTGAGGTGTCTTAACTATCCAAAAATCCCACTTTACTTTTTTTTGTTGACTTTTTTCAAAATTCTGTTAAGTTTTGTGAAATGACGAAAATACCCTTGTATCTGAAAAATTAAAATAAATAAATAAAAATGATTTTGAACTTTTTTTTTCTAATTTTCTCGTTCTACAAAATAAAGAATAAAATTTTGTTAATAGTAAAAATAATTTTTAAAAAGTTTTTTTATAAAAAAAATTTAAAAATAAAAATTTACTTTTAAACATCGTTTTTTATTTTTATTAATTTTTATAAATGATTTTTTTTAAATAAAAATTAATACTAAAATATTATTTTTATTCTTTATTTTGTACAACGAGAAAATAGAAAAAAAAATTCAAAATCATTTTTATTTATTTATTTTCATTTTTCAGATACAAGGGTATTTTCGTCATTTCACAAAAAACTTAACAGAATTTTGAAAAAAGTCAACAAAAAAAGGTAAAGTGGGATTTTTGGATAGTTAAGGCACCTCACAGATTGATTTTGTAGTTAAGGGGGGCATGTGAGATACGCTTATAGTTAAGGGAGGGTCATGTGGAATTTACCCTTCATTTTAAAATAAAATTTATAATTAAAAATATATTTATTTAATATATCGTGACAGAGTGGGGTGAGGGTACCTTAACCCGTCCCCGCCCAATTCTCATTACCGTTTGAACTTAGAGATTCTCTTCCCTGTTCCCATCTAGTTTTAGAGATCTTCATCAAGAATGGGGAATATTGCCATCCTTGCTCCCATAGTTATTAAATAACTATATTAAATTCAAAATTTTCACTATATTTATGTTCATGTGCCTCTTAAAAATGAAGATAAATCTGATCCAACAAGTCTCATATTCGACAGTCATAATTGATTCTCATTTTCTCACAAAAGAAGATAATTTTACTTGGCTACAAGTCTACTTAAGTATATCATTTACAACATTACACTTTATTTCTCTTGCAGCACTTTAGTTAAATTAAACATAATTTGTTTAAATTTGGGATATACATAGTAACATGTCAATCTGTTAAATTATATCAGGTTTCCTATATCTATGTTTCATTTCTCACATATATTAGGGTTTCCTATTCTATTCCTATTGCCACTATAAATAGAGGCATCTTGTAATTCACAATACAATCAATAATATCTCTCTCATTATTTTTATCATGGTATCATAGTCATCAACGATCCTTGGTTAGATCTTTAAGAATTTCTCGCTTTGCCCACTTGACGATAATTTGTGATTCGTACGGGTGGGTGAAGCAATTCAATTCAAATCTCAATATCTAGCCTCTCACTTCCGCAAACAATTAACTCGACAATCTCGTAAGCCTCCGTCGCTACCTTCTGCAAATCTTCTCTACCAAGTTCAAACACCGTCTCTACTCCTTTTTTTTCCTTTCCCTTATTATGTTATTTTCTTTCTCAAACCAATATGTTCTTCTTTTTCTCTTTACATTATTAATTTTAGGTATCTCTTATTCTGTCCTATTCCTATTCTGTCTTCTTCTACCCTACTTCTTTTTAGCCACTTATTTTGTTTTATCCATCACTATTTGTCTTCCAAGGTGCTTACTCATTCAATTTTATTATGTCCTGAAGTGCCAACAATACTTACTGTTCTCTTTTGTCTACTTCTATACTCCTCTCTGCTGCTCACTCGCTTCCTCACGCGCGAAAATCTTGTAAGTCAGAAATCCCGTAAGTTGGACATCCCGTAAATCAGAAAAGCTATCCCGTAATCCGGAAACCGACACGTGTACATCCCCGTAATTCGGAAAGTTATCCCGTATGTCTGGCAATCATTGGGTATCTGCTATCTCGCTATCAGTCATCAGGCATCTAGCAATCATAGGGCAGCTGTTATCTCGCCATCAGCCATCAGACATCTGGCAATCATTGGGCATCTGCTATCTCGGTATATGCCATCAGGCATCGGATGTGAGCGGCGCGCATCCACCATCCTTAATCCTCGCCATATCACTTCGACATCATTCTCGGCAGCCGCAACCCTCGCCACAACTCTATACTATCAAACTTCAAACTCAATTATTGTTTCACTGCATTGAGTTTGAGGAGGCTGTTAGATTATATTAGGTTTTCTATACTTAGTTTTCTATATTTAGTTTCCTATATTTATATTTTCTTTCTCACATATATTAGAGTTTCCTATTCTATTCCTGTTGCCACTATAAATAGAGACATCTTGTAATTCACAATACACATCAATAAAATAAATCTCTCTCTTATTTCTATCATATATTTTAAAATACAATACTGCCCATTTGAATTAAAAATAATTGAAATAAAAAATATGGCGACACCGTGATGATGTGAACCCGATGTCTACTTTCCTTTTCTTCTTTCTATGCTCGTTTAACTTTGTCGACATTGTGATTATCGGATAACTACACTAGTGTTGGTGTCACACATCAAAGCTAACCCTCGCTATGATGAAAGATTCTTGACGATCACCTGTCTGGATCAACTACACCAATTATGTGTTTGAGCGACACAATAAATTCAATTTGTCACCCTTAATCAATATAAGATAACACAATTATACATTAGATGACACTTTAAATAACACCCCATATTTTGGGTGATAATGGATATGTGACACTATTAGGGTGACACACATGTTGTCCCCCAACACTTTAGGTGACATATCTCATACTAAGGGTAACATATATACTGTGTTATCTTAATACGTAATTGGTGTAGTGGCACATCAAGTGTTGCCATATACAGACAGAGGCGTAATGACGATCACCAAATCTTGAATGGATGGACACCTGCTCCAGCTAGATAGATCGACTCAAAGTGGCTTTATTCAAACTAGTGACCTTCTCATTTTGTGAGATATGTGGTAACAGATTGGACGACAACAATGGAATGATCGACGATTTATTATGAGAAGAAGAAGGGTGATATCATCGTGACGTTAGCCTAGTTCTTTTTATCGCTAATTTTAATTTTCTTTTGAGAATAGTTTTCATTTATATTTTAAAATCAGTGATAATTTTAATATTTTACATCAAATTTAATTTTATTATTGAATTCTATCGAAGCCGAAGTCTACCAAGAATTTTATATGTTGTAAAGTACAAATTGTGCATAGTATATGATTACAAATAATTAATGTGTACTTTTTTATATTATCATTCGTATTGGATTTTTATTCTTATATTCAACCGTTTCTTCTTAATATTTATTTGAGATGGATTTAACCCTGCACATCAACAATTTAAGAAGAACTAGAAAGACTTGATACATATATATGCAGTGACATAATAATAATAATTATTATTATTATCTAATCCATGGTGGTAATTAGTTTAAACCAATAATTAGGATCCATCCCCGCAAGGTGCGGCGGCGGAGGTTAAAGGAATCAAACCGTAGACCCAAATATAGTAATCGCTCAACTGCTCTACCATTTGTTTTCACACCACTGTTCCTTATTTAATTAATTCAAATACAAACACAATAATCATAATCTGGCTATGGCTGTTTCGTTAATGTACGAGTAATTAGTTTAATCATGTTTAGCTCTATGTGATGGTAATTGTCAACGGTCAGAATAGCTGGCTACACTTATTTGTACACATAACATTAACAACTACGTACGTACCACTATTTATACGCATTCACCGTTCTCATCGATCCAGATCGATCTCTCTCTTTCTCTCACTACGTGCTTTGAATTTAATTTAAATCTTTGCAAGAATGAGGCCTTCAGGTGCAAAGACAGTGACGTCCCAGATCAACGGCTCTCGTCCGTCTCCGTTGAAGATCAACAAGGATTCACGGATGATCCACAACGCTCCTCCGCGACGCCAGCCGGTGATCATCTACACCCACTCTCCCAAAATCATCCACACCAAGCCTCATGATTTCATGGCTCTCGTCCAAAAACTCACCGGCATGTCCTCCTCTACCAACAACAACATGTCCTCGTCGATCGTTGTTACCGAAGATGAATATTGTGTTGCTAAGACGACGAACCCACAAGCAAATGCCTTGTTTGGCGATGATATTCCTCTCTTCACACCAAAGTCGTCGGCGGATTTCTTTTGCTCGCCGGGGGCTGATTATAGATTCTCCGAGGGATCGCCCAATTGGGTGTTTGACTTCATCGAAGGTGTCCCCGAATATTGATCATACGAAGCCGGTCGATGATTGAGTGGATTAAAATGGCTACATGAAGATGGGTTTGTTTACTTCTTGTACATACACCTCATGACTGCAAATTATTCTATTCTATTCTATTCATTTATTTCTTTTTCTTTGGTTTGTTTTAGAATGTTAATTAGGTAGGATAAGATTGGTAGTTTATATAAGTTTCTCTTTTGTTTCTTTTTATTTATTTTATTAGCATATATAATTTTATTTCACTCACAATCTCCAATTATATCACTATCAGTTTCAAGCTCATCGTTCGAGTCCCAAAACAAAAAGAATAACGTCAGACGTCTGATGTCGTAACGCCCACAGTCAAATAGTTAGCGCTGGTAACTATATATAACGACGCACCATATGATGGTACACGTGGGAAGGCACGCCGTCACTATAGTAATGGTGTGTCGTCATGCAAGCGCTGTCACTATGTTAACGGGGTTCGTCGACAGCGTCGCTGACTGTTGACGGTAGTGACGGTGAGCACTCGTGACAGCACCGTCCCTCTTGTAATAGTGTGTGTACAGGTGCCCGCTATTAGTATAGTGACGACGTATCTACGTTAGTTCGTCTTCCTTAGTGTAGCGGCATGTTTAAGTGAGTCTGACATTAATATGGTAACAATGACTTTTAGATGTAACGTTGTCACAGAAGGGACGACACTTTGTTATGTTTGTTGTCCTTGTGACATTGGGCAAAAAAAAGAATATTATATGCAATATAAAATATAAAGTGATATTGAAATTAAAACACAATCTATATAACCAAAATTAATATTCAAAAAGTATTCCAATCACAAATTTTATTATAAAAAACTATAATCAATTAGGGTTACAGGAAGGAGGCATATTCAGATTTTGGCTCTGCAACTGGTTGCACAGAAACCACGTCGTTGTTTCGGTGTCTTCTTCCTTTTTGCGAATCGCTTTTCTCTGAGTACGAGTTTCTTCTTTCCGACGATGAGCCTCTTCATGTTGAGCCGTGCTCTCTTCTTCTCTTGTAGTTGTGTAAGAAACTCAGGAGAATTTGAGGACGAGGTTGTGCCACATTGTCTCGTCTTCAGCTCTCTCGGTTCTTGGCTCCGGAAGCCGCCTAATGTTTTTTCTCATAGGAGATGTTTTTCATTAGATCGAAGGTCTTTTTGATAACTCTTTTCATGGACTCAACCACTTGAGTGTACCCATCAGGAGAATTGGAGACTTAGATTCGTCGATGCAGCGTGAAGCAATATATTCCTCTAACTTCTCTCGAATATGGATGACACTGGGGCGGGTCTTGGAACCCATCCCGAAATTAGGTCACATGCCTTGAACCCGTCACATTCCAGATATTCTGCTATCTAACCCGTCCCGAAACCCTCCTTAACAGGTACGGGTAATTTGCAAATCCTGGACCCGTCCCGAAATCAGACGTTATTCTAATTTTCTCTTGTAACCCGCTATGTATTACATGATCATCACAAAAATAAATTTTTATATAAACATTAAGTTAATTACGCATAAAACATGGCGTAGTGAAACATCTTTTTGCCAACAAAAGATAAGTATATAGAATCTTTTGATAAACATGACAATGTGTATAATATAAAAGCAAGCACTCAAACAGTTCATAACACATTCTAATTTTAAAGAAATAATTACTGCAACATCATAAATCAATTCAGCGTCCATTCTAATTTTAAAGAAAAATATACTACAACATCGTGTTTGAAATCTTCAAATTCTAGTGCATGATGTTTTCTCATTGTGCAACCATAACCAATTATGAGAGATTATTTAAATGTGTATGCACAAAAAATCAAACATAACAGATAAGTATATATTGATAAAAACAAATTAACATAATTCCTAACTATGGTACAATTTATCTTTGAGAAACCTACTTAAGATTATTTAGTTGATAACGTTTTCTTTATATATAATATCATTAGTTTTTGACATACACTGGGGCGGGGCGGGTACTGGTCAACCCGACCCCGACCCTGACTCGACTAGATACTCGTTTGTTTGTCCTATTACCCGTCCCGCTACCCAAATGCTGACCTGCCCCCTCCCAATATAGTTGAGTTTATGGGTTACCTGTCGAGTTTGGGTATTTTTGTCATCCCTACTTTCGAACCTTTATCTGTAATAAATATATATATATATATATATATATATATATATATATATATATATATAAATTATTTAAAAAAAGTTAAATTCTTGAAATTTAATAAATAAAAAACATACCACTTTCGGGTGATTAAGGTAGTTAGGCTCGTGGATCTTGAGGTAAGTCTCCTGACATTTCTCAGTTAGAGGCATGGGGCTTTCTTCATTCTCCTTCTTCCATGTGTCCCTGAATGATCTTGAAACAGTCTTGTGGTTCAACTTGTTGACGCTTTCACATATCACTTTTATAACTCGCACTGGTCTCCATAAATAAATCAGAATTAAATAGTCGATAGAAATCATAAGGGGTAATTACAGATCAGTATACCCGTCAAAACCTCATTTCAGAATTAGTACCCTAAGTTTAAATTTTTTTTTCTCAATCCCCCAAGTTTAAAACGTTAACACTTTAGTCCAAAGTCAGTTAAATCTAACAACAATACTGTTCATATATTTTTTAATACCCAAAATGTTCCCGTTCTAATTTAGGTGGAATATAATTATTTTATAACTGTGAAATTACCGGTGTACCCCTTATTTGCATGACAAAGTTAACTTAAATTCAAGGGTAAATTAGTATTTTTGAATAACAAAATAAAAAATAAAAATAAATGTAAATAAAATGACTATAATACCCCTTTCTTCAACCTCCCATCTCTTATTGTCCATTCTCTAATTCTCTCATTTTCTACTCTCTGGTTTACCAAACATTGTCATTTTTGTCACTTAAAATTGTAGTTCATCTCATTTTTATTAGAACAAATAAAAAAAATTGTTCAATCTTTTCTGGTCAAAGTTAAGCCTAACCACGAATTTGACCATTCAACAGTCTTCTGTTCTTGGAAATTTTCTATCACTTTCCCGAATCCACTGTCGCTCGGCACCGCTCTTCAACGCCCTACTCTGCCAAGCACGTTCGACAACTCCATACCCGCCATCGGCTTCATCGTTATCGAACAAACCTGAGACAGATTTTGACCGGAAAAGGATGTCGTAGCGGAGCCCAGCGACGGTGGTGTCGAAGTCGAATCGAGCCCGGCGATCGATGACCTCTGTGTCGACTCCAATCGACGACCTCCAATCGACGAAATTGACCCTAATCGACAGTTGAATCGACAACCTCCAATTGAGATGGGTTTGATGAAGTCGATGAGGCGCTCGTGCTTAACGATCTCGCCAACGCCGCCAACATCAACAGTACCGGAGATGAGGTTGATGAGGAGTGCATCATCAGGCGCAACTCAAAGATCTGGAGAGGGAGGACGACGCTGGGGAGCAGGCTCGGGGGGGAGGGGGGGAGTGGGAGCTCCACGTCGTCGCTCGATTTGGCGGCGGAGCACCAGAGGGTGATGGGTTTCTGGCGATGGAGGAAGTTGGGTGGAGAGGGACGGATGATAGAGATTGAAGGAGGTGAGAGTGTATGAGCGGCTGAAGAAATTTTGAGAAGAGGGAAACAAAGATTAGGTTAGAGATATAGGGTAGGATAGTGTGTGTAGTTAAGGTTAAAGGAGAGGGGTAAAATTGAAATTTCATAACTTATTTTAAAACTTTTAATTTTTTTATTTGTTTACTTGAAAAGACCATTTTACCCTCAATTCATTAGGTAAGTTGATTATTTATTTAAAGGCAAGAAGGTAATTTCATAATTACCACAAAAATTATATAAGAATGAAAATTATATACACAGGGGTATTTTAGACTTTTTACAAAACACATCAGTTAAATCTAACAAAATTAAACTAAAGTGTTAACGTTTTAAACTTGGGGGATCGAGAAAAAAAATTTCAAACTTAAAGTACCAATCCTGAAATGAGGTTTCGGCGGGTGTACTATCTGTAATTACCCCAAATCATAATTACAATAAATGACATGAAACAAATAACAATAAACAAGTACTTACCGTCACGTTGGGTTGTCAAAGTAACAAACAAGCCAAATCCATTTCTTAGACTTGGAGGTTTCCATAGAGCTCAACCCGTAATCACATATATAATTTCTTCTCCTTCTTTTGGGCTTTCCAAGTTATGTTATGGTGTCACTTTAGCCGATTCATTGGGCTTTATGATAAGGTCCACGAGCACAACTTATTAATCGCTTACATATTCATGTGAGGGAAGAACTAGATACAAATTATTATTGAAATATAAATATTAGAACAATTTGTATTGGATTATAATCAATGATCTAATTAATTACGTAAATTACTATATAAAACAAATAAAGTATATAAAAAAGGTAGTCTGGTCCTTTCATATATATATATATATACCTCCTTCCCAATCATAATACATGACCTCTCCCATTATATGTAATTTTTCTCCATTCCATAAATCCTACCCGTGACGGCGGCAACGTGTGGCTTTCTTTTCCAGCTCATCGCGATTCGACGGCGACGTGAGCTTTCCTTTCCATGTCATCGCAATCCGACGACAACGTGAGGCTTCCTTTCCGGCTCATCGCGATTCGACGAAGACATGTGGCTTCCTTCTCGGCTCATCGTGATCCAACGACGACGTGTGGCTTCCTTCCTGGCTCCTCGCGATCCGACAGCGGCGACATATGGCTTCGATCCTCTGATGGCGTCGACCCCATCAGTTCCATCTCGCTACGACGCACGGCGCCCACGGTTTGCTTCGCTTGTCCGACGACGTCCATCACCGTGCCTTGTTCACCAACGGATTCGGTGGCGTCTATTGGTTTAGGGAGCTTCGATCCGTTAGGGTTCGAGCTTGGGTTTTGGTTGAGTCGATGCGGAGGTGGCCCCTCGCCATAGATACATATGCTCAAGTCCACCTGCCATGGTTCCCAGTGAACAAAAACGTATGCTTGATTCCACTCAAATCTTATATGTTGTTTATCCCAATCTTTTTAGATTTTATGATCAATTATCGGGGTATAAGCCAAAGAGAATTTCCCTGTGATCATCACTATATTATGTTATGTATGGATGAATTTGGGGTTGTGATTGTTGCGTTTTGATTGATGTGTGTTTTGCATTCATTTCTTCGATTTGTTGGTTTTACAAGAATTGCTCATATTAATATCAATGTCATTTGTTCTGTATTGACAATTTCATAATATTAATTGGTGATGAACTGAATCTATTAGGAAATATTTTTCAGAAGTTAATTTAGCCATGAAACTTGACATGGAAAATGATTTGGCTTCTTCTCTGCACAATTGTACCAGCTAAAGGTTTCACTCGAAACTATTAAATCCTTTCAAGTGAACCGGTCTAATAGAACAATGACACAAGCAACATTGACAATAACACAAGAAATATTGACAATGACACAATTACATCGGTTTAATAGAACCAATGAGACAATAAAACTTGACGATGAAATTGGATTTATCAATGACACATGATGAATTGAACAATAACATATGACGAATGACCTAATAAAACTTGATGATTTAAACAACATGAAATTTGACACATGAAACATGATGAAACTGAATTAATGATTACGAAATTATGGGATGATTCCATAATTTGCAACTATCATGATGAAATCGATTTAATGAACAATAAAATTATGAAGTAATTCTATAATTAATTGTCAAACTATTCCATTTTTAAAAATATTGAAATTAGGAAATAATAATGGATGTAGTTAATTATATAAAAATACATTTATACCCTTATATTGGTGACAAAAAACCAAAATAAATTTTCAATTAATTTATAATTACATTAGTGTGCCATCGGCGAGTTAGCATAAATCTCACCCATTAATTACAAGATCGGACAGTTAGAAACTGTTATAATATTTGTGTGTTAGTATTTAGTTAGTATTCGAGTTCGACCCTTCATGTGATGAATTTTGCACTTTTGAATGTTATGTCGATTCAACTGAAACCTTTACTAATACCCTTTTATCAGCAATTGGAGACTTTATTTTAAAAAAAAAACAGAACCAAAATCTTTAAACATAGCTTATATTTGAACTCGTTTCTTAGTTAAGAAAATTGAGGATAAATACCTTTATTTAAAACGTTGTTCTAAAATAAAATATAATTTAATCAGATACGTATGATTTGTGACTTCAAATAATTGTATTTATAAATTTGAGCACAACAAGTTAGAAAATTCCTATTAATTATCAAGAATTGACGTGTTGGTCACTTTCTTCCATGTTGGTGTTAGTGATGGGATAATCTCAAAAGTTCATTTTGAAATGTATAATTTTAGAAAAGCGAGCAATTATGAGCAGCAAAAGGGAGGACATATGGGCCCAGCCCAACCCTACCTCAGCTCAACCATCCATTGTGTTCAACAACTCACCTCACCTCATACTCTTATCAACAACCACTCATATAAAATCGATCCCTCTAATTTATTATTTTCATAAACTAAAATTGGTTGCAACCACCACTCTCCACTGCCTCTTGGTTGGTACAGTTTTTTATAAGTTAAGATTTCATTAGTGATCTTGGTCATGATTGAAACTTTAATCTCTTGTGACTCTAAGTTCAAGCAATTAAATACCCAAATAAACTTTTATTTAATCTCTTGTGACTCTAAGTTCAAGCAATTAAATACCCAAATAAACTTTTCTTTAATCTCTTGTGACTCTAAGTTCAAGCAATTAAATACCCAAATAAACTTTAAGTTAGTGTACTTCTTATCTTATATAATAACACGTACATTTTAATGTATTTTTTATCCAAAATTATCAGCCAACTGATAAGAAAAAGAGAAATTTGAGACCAAATCATGTGAATGATATTTATTCATTTATAAATTGGAATTTGTTAATAATCATTATTTTCTCTTATATAAATTAAATCACAATTTACGATACAATATAAAACATTTATCAAGTTAGATACTAATTATATCAATTGTGATTTGCATTATTTTTGTTTATTAATCTAAATTTCAAACAATAATTAATTAGGTGTATTGGATTATATCAAATTTAATTAATTTAGACTGAACTAAATTAAAATTAATTGATTTAGAATGAATTAGAATGGAACTTTTTCGAATTTGACTTGGTTAATTGGATTCGACCGATATTTTCGTCGATATATGACGTTGAGTCTTGAGAATGTTGAAAATATCGATATATAGCCCTTAATGTAATGGTCATATCCATAACACTGCTTCTAGTTAGCTTAATAAAAATAATTTTGTAACCAAACTAATAAAGGTTTTATCCTGATTCCTTTCCAATTATATGAATTAATTTATGATTGATATGAATTAAGTTGAATTGGCGCGTACCTCATGAGTGGGCTGTTAAAGTTTTATTAATCGAAAATGTTGACCTTTGACAAATATTAATTTACTTGTCCCTCATGCAACCTCACCTTACGGAAGCAATCAAGAAGCATCAATCTTGTTCTAACTCAAACATAACCAACCACAAACAATTAATATAATATTTTGTAAGATTAGAAATAAATAAAAAAAAGTATTTACAAATGGGTCCCTACCCTACTAGATACAAGACATTCACAAGTTGGGGTCTCTACCTAACAAAAAGTGGGACCTGACCGCGTCGCAGCACCGAGCCAAACTCAAATCCTCGTCCGTCGCCGTCGCGGCGTCAGCGTCCCACCACGCCTCCCCCTCCGAATCCGCGACGCTCCGCAACGGCGCGCTGGGCTTCCTCATGTCCACCAACAGCTTCTCGAAACCAGAGGCGTTGAAGCTCACCATCCTCTTCGACTGCGAGTGCCACTCCGCGATCATCGCCGGGATGCGGCACGACACGCGCCGGTCCCACACCTTCACCTCGCCGGGTGCGGCGGACACCGCCACCGCCGGAGCGTCGAGGAAGTAGTTGATCTCCTGCTCCCTGTTCCCGTGGCGGAGCGAGAACACGTTGCCGTCGTCCTGGAAGTCCAATCCCAGCCCCAGATTGTCCCAGAGCTTGACCACGCTGTTCCCGGGGGCGAGGTCGGCCCAGGAGAAGAGGTCTCCGATGCTGCGCCGGTGGCGGAGCCTCAACTTACCCGATCCACGGACTCGGAAATCGAAATCCTCCTCTTCCGTCTCCGATTCGGACTCGGAATCTGAATCAGTCTCTTCATCTTCATCTTCCTCGTCCGTGTCCGTGTCGGCGTCGGATTGGTATTGGAAGAGAGGTTGGGAAGGAAGAGGACGGAGACGACGGAAGGAGAGGACGAAGAGGTTGAGGAGGCCGGAGAAGGAAGCGACGAGAGCGAGGAGGAGGAAAGCTCCCCATTTCCAGAAGGTGTAGGCGTGGGAGAATCTGGCGATGCCGGAGAAGGAGAGGCTGCTCTGGGAAATTAAGAAATTAGAGGGGCTCTGATGCAAAACTTCGAAGTCGCTAATCCTGTTAAGCACCGGAATCTCCATTACCAAAGAAGAGTAATTGGATTCAAATTGGAGAAGAAGAAGAAGGAGAGGGTCTGGTTATTGAAGAAAGGCGCGATATATAAAGACAATTGGGGAAGATGAGGTGGAGGACAGTGATTGGTCTGTTTGGGAGAGGTAAAGAGATTGGAACGACGGCTGAGCTGAGTCAACATTGAGAGAGCACATAGTCCTCACGTTACTGTGCTTTGTTTGTGGCTGCCAATTTGAAGCAGTCGGGTCGGGTGCTTCGTGCAACCTTCCATCAGGATCTTGACACCTTTCCAAATATTTCTGGATGGTGAGGTTGGTTTGTTGCTTCGCTAGTAATTGGATAGCTTACAGGGAATGTCAATTTTGTTGTTATTGGATTTGGAGTTTGTTTCTCTTTTACACATAGGATACGATTACGATACATACTATTACTCTCCCTTGTGGTAAAGTAAGAGTTTTATTACTTTCTTACCGAATAAACAATTATAACACATGTTCTAGTTCTTGTTGTATAAAATTAACACCTTAATTATTTTGCCTCTCTCATCATGTATTAGGGAATTAAATACATGAGATTACGGAAGATGTGATATGATGGTCGGTGGGTGACACTAAAAATAATGGTGTTAGGTATGAAATAATTAGAGTGCTTTTAGGGATGGGCTTATAATTAATGTGATCAAGTGTCCTATCAAGTAAGGTCATTTTCACGAGTTCATTCCCTCACATATTTGGCTCTCTTTCCTCGGGGGGTGGGTAAGATTTCACACCTCCCACAATTGCCCTATGTTATGGAAAACATGACCTAAAACAAAACAAAAAGGGTCGGTGGGTAAGTTTTTTTGGGTATCACATTTTGGAGAAGGGCTTGCTATATATATTTGAAAATGAGTGGACATACTTCTAAACTGTTTAATTCTTGATAATACTCTCATGTCAATTAATTAGTTGGTGATCAATCAGTTTCAATGGAGAAATATATGTATGAGACCATTTCATTTATATATATATATATATATATATATATATATATATATATATATATATATATATTGATTTACTTCTTTTTGGAATAGTTTGTGACGAGTATAAAGTGTAATGATACTCTATAGTATGGTCCACACCAGTGACCATGATGGTCGAGTTTATGTGGTTTCTGAAGCTCATAAAAGTGCAATTTTATAATATATTTTCTATTTCAATTAATTATTTCATCTACAATTTTAATATGGATGGTTAAATTTATATCCTCTTATAAGTTTAATGGGATAGTATAATTTTCTCTTTCTGGGTCAGTTGAAAAATTAACAAATTTTGATACAATAATATTTTTTTTTCTAAAACTTATGTCAATAGAAAGTAAGGTTAAATATCATAAACTAATAGTTATATTAATTTACACAAATATAACTAGTCTAAGACAATTTAATAAATGTAATTTCAATGTTGTTTTTATTTTATTAAAATTTAAGTTAGTGTGTTGCTAGTCTCTAATATTTCTTGTTGCATCCATAAAGATTCTGGTATTGTAATTGTATTCTCTAGATGTACCAAGAAAATTGTGAAGATCATAAGGGTTTTATGTGTTACTAGTTTCAAAAGTATTTATACACTCTTCAACTCAAAGAATGGTAAACATATATATTATTTTTACTTGGGTATTCTATAAATTATTGACATTCATTTTTTGCGATAACCGAGATCATTAATTATAATATCACAATCATTAATCCTAATTTTTGAACTTGAATCTCTTAAAATTAATAAATACTAATTTGTTGTTTAATTACAACTATATATATCTCTATAGTGATTCAATAATATGTACAAGATGGATTCTAAGCTATTCTCGAAAAATAGAGGATACAAGTAAACTTATTCTACTAATTTAGTCATAAATCTAATGATCCAAATAATTGCAAAACAAATTAGAAAAAACTCAAACTTAACGTTAAATTTGAACAGAAAGCACATTTTCTCAAAAGTTTGATTAATTATATATACATAGCTCATTGGTTCAGAAAGCACAATTCCAAACTATTAAGAGAAATATTGAGAAAATGGACCCCAAAATGTTTGGTAAGATTTAATATGTGGGCTGTATTGGAGGTATTAATTAGGGCCTGAGTTATAAGACCACAAAAAAATGTTCAAAATGTGGAACAACCTCGTCCGTCCGTATATACATTTGAATTTGACTAATCATTTCATCAATTCATCACATTGAATCAAATAGCTGTATATGAATAGAGTTTTGAATGGTCAGAATTGACTTGCTTCTAAGTCCTTAATTACCTATTTTACGACCAAAAATTATATCAATGGCTAAGATCGGTCATAGAAGATGTTTGTGTACGATTTGTATATATATATCCTTACACCTTCTATTTACAAGAATGTTCAACGATTCAAATATTGATGGATTCAAACCATGTTACATACAGATGAAAAAACTTAAAAAAGAAAAGAATTATACCCTAAACTTATACCTTTAATTAAAATCCAATATTCCGATTGATAATAAACTGCGATTATTGCTTAGAAATCAAAACCAAAATCATCACTGCATTTGTATTTATCATTTATTTTTAAAAATGTGGTGAACATTTAAGTTTTGTCAGGCTTGTGAACAGTGATCTGCGCACAAGCCACTACAAGAGTTTTGTCACAAGGACGACGCACTCAACGCGTAGGTGGGAGGCCATATTTTTGGGCACTTTCGAAATTATTTGGAAACATTAATGTTCACAGTTAACAAGGTCAAATTGTCGAATGTCGTTAATTGTTTTTTTAAATGAGTGAATATAAGATGCACTGTTTCCTAAACCGGATAAAAGCTAGGAAGTTTCCCATTTGGGTTCTCATCACAGTTGGTGACTCGTAAGTGACAAAGGCCATAACACATTCCTAAAATATTTTTGTTTATGTTGAGCAATTAGGGCAGCCATTAAAGCATTGGGGATTACATATCTGGTTAAGTCTGCATGTGGTTCACAAAGCCCATAAATATATGGATACTTCCAACGAAAAAGTCAAAATACTATTCTTAAACGTAAAAAGAAATAAATAATATGCAACAGTAGATCCATTAAGGACAGACAGACACTTGAGTTCCTTTTCTCCATTTTCTTGGTGCCTCAAAATCAATTATTTCTCTTGTTAACTTAAATCTAATAATTGTAACTTAACATGCAGTATATATATGCCTTCAATTTTGTTCTTCTTTCTTTGTTTGTTTCAGAATCTGTTGCCATCATATATCATTCTCTTCCGTCACTTTGTTTCTTGTTCTGATAAGAAACCCATCACACACACCACGTACGTAAGACAACCTTGTACCCATAACGCAACATCATCGTGAATAGATAGACAATGTACCGTTTCTTCCAAAACATCTTATAAAAGTGATTTATCATCGCCTAATTGACTCCAACTAATCATAACATATATAAATAAATGTAAGAGCACGTTTGGACTTACTTTTTTAAAATCAATCATGGTATATTAAAGGGTGGTTACAAATATTACCCTCATAAATGATCTATTTACACTAATTAATGTAGTGGTTAATTAAGTGGGATCGTTTTAGGATCCCACTTTAAGCTATTCCGTGCAAACGAACACGGTCACACGTAATAATTCTGATAAGTTCCGGGATCATCTCCACGGAAATTAATTTGGGGTCTCGGCCTTGCTTAGTTCAATGTTTGCGGGTTAAAATGGGAAGTGACTTTTGCTAAGGATGTAAACACAACTACTCTTATTAGTCTTTTCCATAGGCTTGTCATGCAATACTCTTAACACAAATGTATTCTTCTTATCAAATTAAGGCACCACAGGTACTTAGATCATGTTAATTCCAAGTAGCTAACCGTCAATATTAATCCTAAGATTAGATGTGTAGATAGTCTATGCCCAATTACTAATTCTGCATCTCGGCATTGAAATTAGCCTAATGACGAGTTGATCTTTACCTTCTCGGGATCAATTGGAACTCTTACCGCGTTAAACCGATAATTATCAACTAAGAGCTACCGGAGGTGTCTTGACACGGTCTTGAGCCTCCACTCTCGATATTGCATGGATCAACTAGACTCGATTCTCTCGAACTCGAGTCACTAAACTAGTCGAATCACCCTAATTGGCCAAACTAGAGAATTCACCAGTAAAATACGGTAAACATGCATCACACATCACAAATCCTAGAACTAATACCTCAAATTAACATAAACCAAAATCAACAATAATTAGTACACATGGTCCAGGGATTTAGCCCCTTACCATGACTACGTATGTCAAATCCAAAAGATAGAATGCAAAATTACAAAGAAAACAAAGTTTTTCAAAGCAAAACAAAGGAAAAGGAGTAGGGAAGCTCGTGGAAAGGTGGACTCCATCTTCAAGCTCAAGATCTTCTCTCTCATGCTAACTCCAAGCTCCAATCCTTGCATCCCCAAGCTCTAGCAAGGTCGTCCCAAGGTGTGGCTGATCAAAAATGAGAGGAAAATGGTTGTGAGCGGTCAATTTTCGAATTCAAACAGAACTCCCAAAGTTAAAATCTCAAATCTGCTTTATAGTTGCTGCTCAGAATTGGCTTTCGGTTGGGACTCCGGTCCGGAGTACCGATCGGAGACTCTCTCTGCTATCCGGGTTTGCATCCACTCCGGAGTATCTATCGGAGTGGCCGTTGAGGAGCTTTCCTTTCAAAATTCCGCTCCGGAGTATCCATAGGAGGTGCTCTCAGGTGCTCGATTCATCTGGCTCATCCGCTCCGGAGTGACCAGAGAAAGGGGAAGTGGACTCTGGTCCGGAGCGCCAAAAGGGAATCACTTGCTGGCCCCTTTTCTAGCACTACAAGTCATCCCGGTTTTGACTCTCGAAAACTAGGGCTTATTTCCCGTTTTGTTCCTGCACATACCACAAATTCTCGCAACATCACAAGTTCACAATGTGATATGAATTAGCCCGCCCTTAATCAAGACTAAAAACCAATAAGTTATGAGTGAAATGTATCGAAATGACATCTTTTCGGACGCATAACAATTAACTAGGACCTTTTTTTATAAATACACACGAGAGTGAGCTGCAAATTTACAAATAAGTGTAAATTTTTGGTAAATTGCCATTATAAATCAATGCGTGACATTGTTATACAAAATGAACAAAAACTTCGGTTCGCTAAAGTCGAAGCATGATTGTACTCATCAAATTAATACATCATATCGTTAAAATCGACAAATATGGACAAAGCCGAGGTACAAGTATGTTGAAATGGACATATCTAACTCACATCCTTGTGGGTATACAAATCGAGGCTTGAACTCTGATAACGGAGCCACATAGGATGTTTTTTTATTTACGAGCATAGAGAAGGATCATGTGCTCTCCCTTAAAGAATTTGAAAATTATTGGTCAAAATTGTTGTTAGTTTTCATCCATTTGGTAAAGCGATGTGATCACATGTCTTTTTTTGAAAGCAAACCATGGATTATAATCAATAACCATCCGCCAAAACGGCTTCAAGAAAATCAAGTGGGACAAACCCCTCACCCATAATCCAATTAGATTGTAACAGAGATCTTATTGCCAGCTCATGGGCCGCTCTATTGGCATTGCGCCTCACAAAAGCTAAAACCACAGCCTGGCTAACTGAAATGAGGTGATGACAGTCCTGAACAAGTAGCGCCCACTGGCTAGAGAGCTTCTCCGACCCCTGGATTGCCAGAATAAGGCCCTGATAGCCTTTTTCAATGCAGACGTCCGTCCATCTCTTTTCTGTCGCCCAAAGCAAGGCTTCCCTAACTGCAATTGCTTCGATCAAGGCCGCATCCATCGTACCTAACTCCTGAGAAGCACTTGACAGCCAAAACCTCCCCCTCCTATTCCTCAGCACCATTCCTACCTTAAAAATGCCCTTTGTCTGGTCCACTGCTCCATCCACGTTGAGCTTAATCTCGTTTCCTGCCGGAGCCTTCCACGGTTCCACCTTTGGTGTTGAACCGTCCGGGGAACCCTCTGAGTCAACTGCTGACTATCCTCCCATTCCTTCCTTCGGCCTTTCTCTTCCACCTTCATAGTTTCAGGCGACACCTGACCGTTCCTCCAGATAGCTCCATTCCTAGCATTCCAAATGGTCCAGACTAGGAAACCTACCTCTCCTTCCTCAACGCTATCGCCCATGCCTTTATTCTGTCTACCACCCCATCCTTGCGGGCAAGAAGGCCCATTCCATAAATACGATGTGATCACATGTTAATTCATCAAATATGTATTTGCAAAAGAAAATTTACTTGGTGGTCATTTGTATTTGAGCAATTTATCAGAGAAAATATAGGCCAAAAAATTACTTGAGAGGTGTGTAAGTAGACAATTTATAAATATTTGTGAAAAACATTATTGGTTTGGTATTTGTATGCAAACAATTCAGCAATAAGATATTTACAATTATCCCATGTATTAATTTAAGAATTGAAGATTATATAATAGCTTTATTTTTTCAACTTAGTGGGTTAATTATTAATTGTAAAATTTATGGAACAGTGGTTAGTGTTGTGAGATTTGTAAGCTAGTTTTTGGCATATAAGTTAATCTAATTAACTATGCTACCTTAAAATAGCTTCCTTACATAACTACAAAAAAAAGATCAATCGATAATTGCTGATATTGAGGCCTTTCATATAAACCTGTCAAGACTAGGTTTCTTGAATCTCTTTAAGCAAGAAGAAGATCAAATTCAGTGGTGAAGAAGATTATGAGGATGGGGTGGTGCAGAGTAGACATGGTGGCTTTGGCCTTAGTGGTTATGCTTCTCTTTCCTCTCAATACCCATTGTTGGGGAACTGATGGCCATCTCACCATCTGCAGGATTGCTCAGGTTTCTTCATTCTTTCTCATTTTGTTTCTACTATATACATAACTTTGTTTCTGTATTGTTATGATCACAGTCTAGGTTGAGTGGAGCTGCAGCTGATGCTGTGAAGAAATTGCTTCCAGATTATGCAGATAACGATTTGGGGAGTATGTGTTCATGGGCCGATCATGTCAAGTTTCGTTACCACTGGTCATCTGCTCTTCACTATATCGACACTCCTGATCAACTCTGCACTTACAACTATAACAGTCTGTCTTAATTCTCACTCTCATTACTACTTACTTACCTTTTTTTGTGTATTTATTCTACTTGTATCTTCCATTCTTTAGGGGATTGTAAAGATGAAAGTGGAGCCAAGGAAAGGTGCGTCGCGGGGCGATTAACAACTATACCACTCAGCTTCTCACCTACACCAACAATGCTTCTCCTCAATCTCAATGTAACTTATTCTTTTTTTTGTCTGCAAAACTTGTATGAAATGATGTGTATATTTTTTATGCAATGAATTGGGGATCTATCAGATAATCTCACAGAAGCACTTCTTTTCCTCTCTCATTTTGTGGGAGACATTCATCAGGTAAATATATATGACAGTGAAATTAGTACTTTTAAGGTACTTGGTTGGCTTATAGGTTAATAACATTAGGATTGAGTGTAAATGCAGCCTCTACATGTGGGATTCACATCAGATAGGGGAGGCAACACAATTGATGTCCATTGGTTTAGGAGAAAATCAGTTCTTCACCATGTGAGTACAATCCCCAATTTAGCTTCATCAGGCTATATACGAGCTGCTTCAATCACTTATGATATATCATTATGTAGGTTTGGGATTCCAACATAATTGAGACGTCTGAAGAAAGATTCTACACTTCAAATGTGGACAATCTAATTGATGCAATTCAAAACAACATCACGGTACTTGAGTTTGTAGCTTCCATACACTTCATTGACATGTTTTATCCTATTTCATGCAGCCTAATGAAGTATTTGGTGTCAATAACAGAGTGAATGGGCAGACCAAGTCAAGAAATGGGAGACATGTAGTTACAATGACACAGCTTGCCCAAACATGTATGTTTCCACATCCTCACTTCTGTATTAGAAGAAGACACTGATGTTTGGTAAATATGTGCAGCTATGCATCTGAAGGTATCAAAGCAGCCTGTGCTTGGGCTTATAAAGGAGTAACTCAAGATTCTACATTAGAAGGTAACCAGTATTTTCTTCTGGATTTAACCGTAGCGCTTGTAACTTGTTCACTTATTTCTACTGCAGATGATTACTTCCTGTCTCGCTTGCCCATAGTATATTGGCGATTAGCTCAAGGTGGAGTTCGTTTGGCAGCCACTCTTAATCGCATTTTCAGCTGAACAAAAGCATCATCTACTTTACCAACAATATTGCCTGATATGATATGTATTGTAATATTCATGTACGAGTTGTAGCTTTCTTTGGATGATGAACATATAGAACTTTCAATCTTCAAGCAAGTCTTGTACCTCATGTAAAATGAAATGTTCTGCATGAATAAAGAAGAGTTTGTAGTCAATATAATTTCCCTTTCCCCTTTCTCTTTTTGTTACAAAATAATTTCTTTCAAAATTATGGAAATAAAAGATCTTGTTACAATATTAGAAAAGATTCTTTATACAAGTGTCCAGGTGTAAAATGAGGTATCACCTTAAAATGGTTTCTTAAGGGACAACACAAAAAAAAAGCAATTAATATTTGCTGATACTCATCAATCTGTTTCATTTTTTGGTTTCCTTTATAAGCAAGAATAAACTCAAACTCAATGGCTCATTACATTGTGGTGGAAAGGAAAGACATGGGGTGGTGTAGAGCAGAGATGGTGGGTTTGGCCTCAGTGATGATGCTTCTGCTTCTCTTTCCTGCCATTCATGGTTGGGGCACTGATGGCCATCTCACTGTCTGCAGGATTGCTCAGGTTTCTTCAATCTCTCTCATTTTTTGTTATGTTAACTTGTAAAGCTAAATTTTATCTGTATTGTTGGTGTGACAGTCAAGGTTGAGTGGAAAAGCCGCGGTTGCTGTGAAGAAATTGCTTCCAGTTTATGCACGTAACGATTTGGGGAGCATGTGCTCGTGGGCTGATCGTGCCAAGTTCCGCTACCGCTGGTCTTCTGCTCTTCACTACATTAACACTCCTTCTAAACTATGCACTTACAACTACAACAGTGAGTTACTACTGTCTAATAGTTTCGATTTTTTCATTGTTAATTGTACAAACTGATTACAACTGCAAGCGTCGTTTTGTACACTGTTTAGGGGATTGCAAAGACGAAAGAGGAGTGAAAGGAAGGTGCACTTCAGGAGCAATTAGCAACTACACCTCTCAGCTTCTCACCTACAACAGCACAGCATCTAGATGTACCTTTTCCTTGTTAATTTTGGTGTTTTTGTATTATATATCTGCAATATTTGACTTGAAATGATGTGGAATAATTTGAGCATCTATCAGATAACAACCTCACAGAAGCTCTTCTTTTCCTGTCTCATTATGTTGGAGACATTCATCAGGTAAATTTATATTTATGTCAATCCAATCCATGTACATAGCATTTTCAAGGTACTTAATTGGGATTGACTGTAAATTCAGCCTCTTCATGTGGGTTTCGCATCCGATAAGGGAGGAAACACGATTGGCGTCCGTTGGTATAGGAGGAAATCAGTTCTTCACAGTGTGAGTACAAATAGAAAGCCCATTTTGGTGTCTGAGTTAAAATTTATTGTTCACTCATGATATACAGTTACGCAGGTATGGGATTCGGACATAATCGATACATCTGAAAAAAGTTTCTACCGCTCAAATGTGAACTATCTGATTGATGCAATCCAAAAAGATATCGCGGTACTTTTGTTTGTAGCTTCCAGCTGATTGATGCAAACTTAGTTGACATGTGTTTTCTTGATTCCTAAGGAAGTTACATTTGTGAGTGACAGACAAAATGGGCAGGCCAAGTTAAGAAATGGGAGAGCTGTGGCTATAACAAGCCATCATGCCCAGACATGTATGCTTCTGATCTGAAGAATCAATCCAATCCCTATTGTATAAACAATCACATATTCACTGTGATGCTTCTGTTTGTTTTATCATGCAGCTATGCATCTGAAAGTATCAAAGCAGCATGTGATTGGGCGTATAGAGGAGTAAATAGAGGTTCTGTACTACAAGGTAACCAAATATTTTCTTGCTTACTCATTTTAGTGTATATGAGATAATTTGACAGAAAATGTATTGCAGATGTGTATTTCCGCTCGCGTTTGCCTGTAGTCAATTTGCGATTAGCTCAAGCTGGAGTTCGTCTGGCTGCCATTCTTAATCACATTTTTAGTTGAATAAGCGTCTACTAAATTTATCCATTGTTCAAATATCTACTTCAACAAAGGCTTTATGTGTCATGTTGAATAAAAAGTTCCATAAATAAATTAAAGTTTATGATATCTTATTTAAAAAGATAACACAACTTCAGGGTAGCCAACAGACAAGTTACCATAATTTACATCATGTGAAAAACTAAACACAACTTAATTAAGAGTTCAATGTCAGACACACTTTGTAGCGTAGCATTTGTTGTTCAAGGTTTTTTGACGACAAGAACCGGGCACTTTGCATATTGGACACAGTAGTTGCTCACACTCCCTATCAGTGCCCTGCAATTGCATCACAACAAATCGCATCAGCGTCTATTTCTATTTTTCATAAACACGCATAAACAAGAATGGGAAGTAACCTTTTAATCTTTCCAAGTCCGCGGTCCCCTAAAACGAGCATGCTGATATTGTACTTTTGAACCGCGCTGCATATAGCAGTTTTCGGATCCCCCATTTCCATAACAGTTTCTGCACTCACCTATAAAACAAAAAGACTAATATAAATTGACCATCAATCACATAACTGTGCTGCAAAGGAGGAACGTCTCCTATAAAGTGCAATTGTTTTGTAACACAAAATGGTACAGCTCATTGCTTCAGATTTACATCATATAAGCACAACATCAAGAGTGTTATAAAAAATGTTAGACGCTACTCAGGCGGAGGGAACTTTTAGCGGAAATTAATTGGGAATTCTTAGAATACTAATGAAGAGTCATGACAATTCATCTATGATTATTACCCAAATCAGTTTCAGATGTTACCAAACCAAAATCATCAATACAAAGTAAGATAAGAAGTAGGTCAGAAAGGGGGAAAAATCGCATACCCCTCGGCTAGCACAAATGTTCTTAGCTTTCTCCAAGAGAGCTGTTGAGAGCTTGGTCTGATTGTTCTTCAAAGAATCCACAATTGGAGCTGCAGCACAAACACAAACACAGTTGATGTAAAAAGCAAGCAGCAGCAGATTCAGCAACAACATAGAGAAAGTAGTAAAGAAACTCAACTGGATGGAAGAGAGCAGTACATGCGAGCAGAGCCAAGAGGAGCAGAAAAGGTGAGGTTGTGACTTGGAGGAGACTGAGCCATGAAAATCACAAGAGGACACCTCTCAATAGATTCTTTCAGATTATCAAGAACCCACATCAGAGCATAGTAACTGCTCTCACTCTCATCTACAGCAACCATCACCTTCCTCTCTCCTCCTACCACCATATCTCCCATTTTTTTCACACAGATTGCAGATTTGAATGGAAAATATGTTTCTGGGTAAGCTCTAGAAACTAGTATATCCTAGATGTTGGTAGGTTCCTATATAAGTAGTGATGATGGAGTTAGGGTTTATCAGAATTGTGAAATATTACCACCTAAGTTGTTTGGTAGTTGGAAAACAAGAGGCGGGATTTTACAGGTCATAACGGTCAGTCAAACTTGAGGGTACCCTCTACGTGTGACACCTTGGATATTTTATCTTGATGACTCATTTCGTGTATGTGTGACCTTTAGATTTATGGTACTGTCTTGTAGCCCAAAATATGAGTTCTTCTGTCATTCTCACATTTACATATTTTGGTTTCTTGGTTTTGCAGCAAGCTAACTTCAATTACAGAAGGCTAACATCAACAACCCACCACAATTTGACCTATCAAATTCTTAGCCGAATTTCATTATGTTGGAGAAAAATTTTAGAGTGAAAGGAAGCAATTAATTCCCGAGGAAGGAAAAAAGAGCTAGACAAATACAAAGACAAAAAAGAGATGTATTTCAGTACGAATCGGTAAAACGTTCGAATCGTTCGAACTTCTACCCGGCATTAGATCGCTGAATATCTGCTTGCACATTGTCTCAACATGCGACATGTGGCAGCAAAGTTCTACCGCGGTCATTTAAAGGTTCTATCAGTTCCTTAACATTCTACCATTTCACAATAACATTATATTGGTTTACAACATTCGACCATTTCACAATAACATTCTACTGGTTCAGACGATTTGTATTTATACCAAAATTTGTATTTGATTTCACGTCAAGATAAAAAATTATAATAAAAGAAAAGAGGAATGAACAAAAGAGAATAGAAATTACATAAACTGAAATGAAGCTACAGACAACCCGAGGGATGGAGTGGACTCAATATTTGAGTTTAGCCCTGTTTCTTATCTCAATGGCTTTGATGATTTGGAATAAGTCAAATTTCATAAATACAATCAACTTTGGTTAAGTATGATTTTTCTCTGTGTAATTTTAGAAAATTATGTAAAAATCAGAAATTTGTTTTTAGTCTTACTGATGAAGCTAATTTCCATTAATAACAAAAATATTCTCTTTCTTTCTCTTGCATTTATAAAGAAAAACTGATAAGATTAAGAATAATTTTAAGGGATATTGACATTTTGTTACACCTAACTATCGCGAAATGACACTTTTATATCATAACTAACTTTCTCTATTTTTCCCCTACAATAACTTTTAAACTTTTAAAAAGTTTCATGAACAGTAAGTTCAAAGTTAAACTAAAATTGAACCGATTCAAATTAAAACCCAGCATTAAACCGGTTCAAATTAAAAACTGTCTAAAATGTCTTCCAATGGCTTTTAAAATTTCAAAAAGTGCCATGAATCTCTTTCACACAAACCCACCATAGCTCATCCCACCACACTCGATTTCCTCACCCCGTGAGCCTCCATCATGCTCGCCATCGACCTAGCTCATCAATTTCAAAACAAGCACAAATAAATAAAACCCCTAATTCAACGTTGATTTCATGTTTGGGAAAGAAGGAATAGAGCGATTAGGGAGGGAGGTGAAGGAATCACCGAAGAAGAGGAGATCAGGGACGTAGAGGTTGAAGTGTGGAGCGAGGGGAGCGATGAAGTAGGTCCACTGCCACATCGTGTTGGCTCCAATGTCGTGAACGAGCACCAAATTGGACTTTTTGGGGTCTATGGGTTTTGGGAACCCAACAGTGCATCACGGTGCCGTCGACGAGGTCGGCGCGAGAAAATGAGTGCCGCAACAAGGGAACCACAGTGAAGTTGAACTACCTCACCATTTTCTCAAGCCTTCTTCGACCTCGCCTCCGCCTCATCCAGCTTCCAACATCCCAATTCCCCTCGCTGGAGCCTCCTCAGCCTTCACTGACTCGCCTGAGCCTCCACACCCTTTGTTGATGTTCTTTTTTTTAAATTTTAAAAAAAAATTATTTGTGAAATTACTATTAAGCTTTTAAACTTGATTTCAGATTCAATGGTATAATTGTAATTGCATATTAAAAGCAAACCAAATTGAATTAGAAATAAAAATATTAGGCCAGTTGAATTTTAGTTTCATAAATCAGGAGTAGTTTAGGTATTTTAGAGATAGGTTGTAAAAAAAAAATTTGTTAAGTTATGAAAGTGTCATTTCACGATAGTTAGGTTTAACAAAATGTCATCATCTGTAATTTTAATCCAAAGAAACAATATTATAAATAATAATAGAGTGATATCTAGATACTAAAATAAGGAAACAGAATAAAACTATGAAGGTTGATGTTGCACCCCTACCTTCAAAGCATATGAATACCTGTCAATTCGAATTCCTCCAATTCTTTTTTATCAATTGAAGTTCTAGTTTTTCTCGTTTTAATCGTGAAACCAAGTTTATTTGACAAAATATTCGGTTTAAGTTAAATTTCAAAATAGTAATTAGGAAATTGAGGTTTTGATTAAAGTTGAGTATCATGACTTGAGTTGAGATCTTGTAGTAGCCTAACCCAATTATTAACCTAGCGGCCCAACCCAAATTAGCCTAAAATATGCAAGAACTTTGGAGAGGCCTCTAGGCCCCTTTTTCCAAGTGTTGTAAAACGCGGTCAGTTGGAGCGGTTGATTCGGTCGAAGTGTCTAGGCGGGCTCGTGTGGGCGCCGAGGCCAAAAGGCCCATTCGGCCGAGTCCTCCAAATTGACGAAATCGTCAGTATCAACGACACCTCACCTCGTCTGAAATAGCCGGTGACGGATTTGAGGTGGGGGCGACAAAGTCGAGTCGTTGGCGACCATGAACTCCAAGCTCTTTACTAGGTTCCAACGAAGGAGAATAACATATTTGATTTTCCATGGTCGGAGATATTTTTATTAAACAAGTATATTAATTTATATTAAATAAAATTTAAAATGTACAAAAATGGAAATCTGCCTCGGCGCCCGCCACAGCCCCGGAGGCCCTGTCCGACTGAACAACGCTTAGAGATTTCTACAATCTTACTTTTTGCCCAAGTTATCCGGGTTGCCGGAACCTTGCAAAGCAAGCCTCCTCCATGGTATTTTATAGAGATGTAGATATTTTTAGGAATTTCTATAGATAAGCAATCCTAGCCTTTCGTAATGACATGTAAAAATAAATTTGAACAGTCCATTTATGAGGTGCTTTACTATAAATGCGGGTGGCGCCAAATCATCAAACCACTCAAGCATTGTAAGTTATACACTCTATTTTTATCTAGCTTCCATTCCATCTCTTTCGGTATTTCTTGTTTTATTCTTGTTCATATTATCATAATATATTGCTTTTTTGTAGGATCGAGACTGACTTAAGTTGTGCACAAGAAGTGCCAAATCGCCTAAGGGTCGAACATACAGCGAAAAAGTAGAGGAAAACTCTCAGGTCGTCACATCATGCTTGGTTGCTTGAGTGTTGCTCGATGAGGAACCAAAGTTTCATATATTGTGAGGGTGCAAAAGCTTCAAAACTAAGGTTTTAAAATAAATTGAGTGTTTTAACAAGAACAAGTGGTTTAGGTTTGATGTTTGGTTGATATAAATCACTTTGAGACACAACCGGATTCAAACTGTAGTCGAGGTCAGAGAAGAAACAACCTAAACCACAAGCGCCAAGGTTGTTCTCTAACCATTAGCTTTGTAATTTCCCCCTTTTATCATGTACAATGATAGTCAAAATGGAGCAAAATTAATAGACTTTTAATGCTTAATGACACAAAAGAGAGTTTTTATTTCTCTCGTGTTTTATATTACAACCATGTATAGTTAAATTAAAGTCAAATTTGTGAAGTTATTTTGCAAGCCCAATGTTCTTTGTCGGAGGCGAAAGCATTGGACGAGACTCATGAAAAAATATTTAATTATTTTAAGCTTTCATTCTTTGGAAGTCGAAGTGTCTTAAAGTTCCTCTTAGTCTTAGGATTATTTTCTATTCTATACACGAGAACTTATTTTTTAGAGCAGCTATACTAAAAAAATCTTAGTATGATAACTTTCTACACAAGGTTAGAGTTCACTAGCATATGTCGTTGTATTTTGGAGATTGCTTTCCATACGGTAAACCACTCATATCTTTATGGCATTTGCATGTAATAAACAGCTTATTTGAGAAACTTATGATACATAGTTATAATACAAAAAGAGGACATTTCTACTTTTCTCTCATATCTTTCATTACAACCATATGTAATTGGATCATCAGCAGAGCTAGCCTTGTTCACAACAAGAACCGGAGATGATTTACAACAAGAAGAACCAGACCGGACATCCGGTTTCTCGGACTGAAATCCTTGTTACTGAGCCTTGTTCACAACAAGAACCGGACATTTAGCATTTTTGAGGCAGTGCTCGCTGATACTCCCCTCGAACAACCTGTTAATCTCATTTGGTTTCAGATTTCAAATAGTGATGATTTGGGAATAGCTCAGCAGGTGAATGAACAGTAACCTCTTGAAAATTCCAATTTCATGGTTGCCCACAACAAGGAGGCTGATATTGTGCTTGGACACAGCTTCACACATGACATCTTTTGGATCCCCAAACTCCAGAAATGTCTCTGCATCTACCTGTCAACACAAAACCAACACTTCATATATATGTCCCATTAATGCCTAAATGCTTGGCTTTCACTTATAAGACCAACCACAAATAAATTATTCATGCGGATCATAAAACATCTTCCAAACCGCTCCTTAGGAGTGTCGCCCTCTTTTCACTTCTCTATTTTAATATTTTTGTCATGTATTTTATTTCACTGTTTCTTTGAGTTTTCTTTTTCTTTAACATAATCGTTTTAATCCATGAGCAAAAACAAAAAATAAATATTTTTGGTAAGAAGTAGAACATACCCCTCGAGCTTCACAGATACTTTTAGCTTTCTTCAAGATGCCTAATGAGACCAACCTATTCTTCTCTTGGACATGACCAAACATATTTACTGCTGCACAAAAATATACAAACAAACAGAACAAGATTCTCTATACATGATCATTCATGAACTTAATTAGATGTACGTAGTAACTAGGAAGAAACAAGAAAGAAGAAGATGAATTGGTCGATGAAATTAAACAACGAGACTGACGTTGTGTAGCTGAAAAATACAAGCGGGCGAAGCCAAGTGATGGTGAAATAGGATAGCTGTGATCTGCGGGGAGAGGTTGGGCCGCAAGGAGGACGAGCTTGGTGGTGTCAATTGATTTCTTCAGATTGTTGAGAACCCACAAGAGCGCGTAGTGACTTGACTCGCTCTCGTCTATTGCCACCATCACATTCTTCTTCTTCAATCCTTGGCTCACTTGCTTCATATTTGCTACTCAACAGGGCACAGAGTGGTGCTCAATGAAGAATTCTGAACTTGGTATATAAAGCTCACACTCAGTAACACATGCAAGTCTGTTTCCAAAACACAGTTTGAACTAGTTTTCAGTAAATATCAAATGTGACAAGTGTGATGAAGACCCATTAACAAGCTTTGAGATTGTATTAAAATTGATATTTTTCTGTTACTTTTATTTTAAATCAAAAGTGTCCATATTTTCACGTACATCGTACCTAATGTCCTAAGTCAAAAAAATATAATTTAATAAACAAACTTAAATAATAAGTCAGAGTCTTCATTTATAAACTTAAGTTTTTATATAAATTGAGTTTTGACATAATGCAAATGAGAAATAGATCAAATTAAAATATTATGTTAAAGTTCAAGTGACCTAAAACTTATTTTTAATGTCAAAATATTTATTAAGCAACCAAGAAATTATTATATTTTGATTCATAAGTAACAAATATTTTCCTAGAAATCTATTTTCCCCTATTTACTTAGTTTAGTGGTAATTACAATGAGTTAATGGAACGATCATTGAAAATTACATCCAACAACTTTCGGTGATGGTGTAGCCACAAACGTGACATTACTTTACACTGGTAGCTTCCAATTCAAAGCTCGTTTGTTAGCCGGAAAAGAGAGAGCAATTCTTTATCTATATTTGGATTCCATGGAAAAAAGAAGAAAAGTTCACTTGTTGAAGAAAACACATAATAATAATAATAACCAAGTAGTAGTTGAAGAAGAAGATTGAGTATTGTTGGATTTAATGAAGCGTTATGTATCTTAATCTATTTCTATGTGTAGCCATATCCAACCCTCTCAAGAACTTCATTTTTAGGTATTGATGGTGATCTGGCTGACCCAATTTTCAACTAATTAAATTTTTGTAACTGCACCCAATTAATTTACTACTTTTCTATGCATGAATTTCAAAGTCTATTACATGTTAAGTAATCAAGACTATTATGGGACCACATGATCGGCCCAACTTATATGTAGGCTTTAAAGTGAGAAAAAATTATTTAAAATTAAACATGTACTTAAACAAGATACTTAATTTTAATGGGTGCAGAGCATTTAATAAGTAATTGGCGTAATTGGGTGGAAGGATACGATGAGGCAAGTTCATGTGCCAATACTCTTTGGGCGATATGGGCTGCGAGAAATCAAGCTGTGTGGAAAGCGAAAGTGTTCCATCCAGCAACAGTGGCAGCAACGACAAAAAGGCTTCGACGAACCTGGGCAATAACAAAAACTAGAGAAAGAGACCATGGGGCAGATATACTAGCAGCAGAATCTCCAAAAGTATGGATCCCCCCGAATTCAGGGAAACTAAGGATAAAAGTCGATGGGGGAATAGATGCAGAGAGGGAGTTCTAGAGTATAGGATTGGTCTGTAAGGACTATAAGGGGCATATTGTGGGAGCTCTCTCAAAACGGTTTACGGGACATCTCCATGCCGAAGAGGTGGAGGCCGTAGGCGTCAGACAAGCGTTATCGTGGGCAAAAGGAAATAACTGGAAGGAAACAACACTCAAATCAGATTGCCTTCGGGTGGTGGACAGTATACAAAATGAGAACTACACAAGGAACATATTTTGGAGTATCATCCACGACTGCAGGCACATCCTTTCTACCCTAGGGGTTGATCTCACACTAAAATTCGCTTGTAGGACCTGTAATAAAGTGGCTCACAAATTAGCCATGCTCGTTTTAACTAATAGTAGCTAGGATTATGTTGAGGGTTCTGTCCTACTAACTATAGCTTTAGCTGTCCGGCTTGATGCCGGGTTAGTTGCTATTTCTTAAATAAAATTTGTGTTCCTTAAAAAAAAATACTTAATTTTTATTTGATTAATTGATCTAATTATACTGTTTTTTCTTAATTTAGTTTTGATATTTTTTTTAACCACTCGTGAAAGAGTGACTAACAATATTGTCATATATATATCTAAGATATTTCAAAAGTTAATATGGTTCTAATGGAATTGGTATACATTTGGAGTGTTATTTTCTATTCATAAATATTGGGCTTAAATTTATTTCTTCTAACTAAATTTAAGTTTAAATTCTTACTCATTAACTCCCCAACAATATATAGGTAACCAATCCTCAAGGAAGGATGGTCAATTTGATTTTTTTTGTTGGATATAATAAATGCGATATGGTTAAAGTCTATATACATTTTTTTAAACAGTTAAAGTCTTATATTAATTTACATAAATGCTATTTCTACAGTTTTGCCAAAAATTTAATTTGATCATATTTCTGAATTAAATAATGTCAACTATCAATCAATTAATTTATTTGACATGAAATTTCTCAGAAACATTTAATATTGTTTTTCAATTCATCCAAATACATATATTACATTTATAAAACTGGAGTGTATTCAGTGGGAAACCATAGGTTTAGATGCAAACTTAAAAACTAATCGTGACCATTAAATATAAAATTGGAAGGTTGAGATGTTTGCTGGCTCACCAATGGCACGGTGTGTAAATATTAATTAATCGTGTATTTATTATTGTCATTTAACACCAATACGAGGGTAATTTCGTATTTTTAAAATATTATTTATTTGTTTAACAAAAATCACGATTTTAATTTTACTACTTTATGAAGAAAAAAAATTTATTTTATTATTTCGTGAATGATTTCATCGTTTCATGGATTAATTTGTTACGTTTCATTAATCATATTTTATCGTTCCATGGATTAATTCCATATGTTTCATGACTTCATTAATCAGATTTCATCGTTTCATGAGTTAATTCGTTCGTTTCATGGTTTCATCAATCAGATTTCATGGTTTCATTAATCAAATTTCATGATTTCATTAATCAAATTTCATGGTTTTACTATCTGAATTTCATAATTTCATAGACTCGGTTTCATGATTTCCCAAGCCCTAGTGCATAATTAATTAAGTCACAACAAACAAATCTCATATTTGCCATAATGCTATTAACAACATATCAATTCCCTCAAGCCATTTGATAGATTCCCAAGCTCTTGTTTCATTACAATTACATATGAAAAGTTCGAAAATAATTCTAATATTTAAGAGTCATCCGAGCAAGACTACATTCTCTTGCACCAGATCAAATTTTAATACTGTAGGACTCATCTACATCATATTCCCTTTCCGAACATTCCCATCTCATTAACTCGTGCCATTTCTCCCCACAAGTCGCTACAACAAACAAACATATATAGAAACTTTAGTTGTGCAACAACCTTGTATATGCATAAATATGAATAATCATGACTAGTTAGTCTTAATCAACACCACAACATTAATGAAAAACCCAATCAAAGTGCATCATAGATAAGATTATATAGTCATCAATTTTCAACATAATATATCATTGAAATCTACAAAGTGAACAAAAAGCTGTGAATAGCTACAAGCCCAAGCCACACATAATTATGTGCACAAATACACGAACTTCACCGAAACAAAAATAACTCAAATTACCTTAACAACCATAGTTGCAGAAACCATCACTTAAGATCTCATCCTCCTTCATAATCTTCCTCGTCTATGCTTGTAAAAAAACTTTAAACCGAGTTAATCTTGTCGAACTGAGTCATATCAGCTCTTAGATGAATCGATCCGTCGTCGTAGATTGGAGCTAACATTGAGCCGATACCGGGGAAAACTTGTCAGCGGTGGGAGGGAGGACAAACCTGGCGAGTCATCTCGGGGTTTCGAGCGTGGGATTGGATTGTGAGGGGCGATCGTAAGGTCTCCTGGCGACGACTCACTTGGGTCGGAGGATTTTACCAACATATCGAGGAGGAGCGAGACCGTATGAAGACGGAGAGAGAAGGCGTTCAGGGCAGAGACGCTGAGGCGTGGATTGGAGGCACGTCGTTTCCATATGCGAAGAAGACAATCAACGGAGAGAATCACCAGGAAGAGCAGTGACAATTTTGTGGAATGAGACTTTAGGTTTGTGGGATGAGATTAGGGTTTTATGTTGTTTTATGAAAAGACATCACTGCCCTTTTGTTGATTTATTTAATTGTTTTAGTCATGAAATCGCTTTATAATATCAACCATTGATTAATAACATCTGATGGATATTATTAGTTCCTATATTTGTATCTAAAGGGTGGTTTGTCGGGGAGTGCATCCCTTATAAGACTTAAACCTAAATTTGCAAAAGTAGTATAAAATTAGGGTTTCAATCAAGGACAAACCTATCAATTCACTACAAATTTTAGAACACTTATAAACCATTGGATGAAATGATTGATGGTCGGATTTAATGTTGAGTCATCAATGGCATACTAACGTAAATATGAGTTAATTGTAAATTTCTTTTGGTTATTTTATACCTTCAGAGGGATATAAACGTATTTTTATACTCTTGTTCATTTTGAATATTATTTTCTTCTTTGAATATCTTATTTTAATTTTTTTTATGTTGAATATTTTTTATTATCGGTTCATTGCGATGGTTTGATCGGTTCATTTACAAACCATTTTATCGATTCTCTTAATATATTTCATATGTTATGTTTCATCTAATATGTTTCATTTAAAATGTGTCAAATGTTATGTTCCATTTAATATGTCGGTCTAAACAATTTCATCAAATATATTTCATCGGATATGTTTCATCGAATATTTTTTATTGAATATGTTTTATCGAATATTTTTTTATTGAATATCGAATATGTTTTATCGAACATCAAATATGTTTATCGAATATGTTTCGTCGAGTTTATTTTGCAAAACATCACTTTTTGTTGATCAAATCCGTTTCACCAAAGTCGTCTCATATAAATTTGAAAAACAATCAAACCGGTTTTATATGAAGCATCATCTAATATGTTATTTGTTCCAAATCGACGAAAACTAATCAAGCAAATAAACCCGAAAAAAATCATAAAATGAGCATATAACAACCCTAAAATCACCAGAAAAAAATTGGAAAGAACAAAAACCTTAATTTCAATTTCCATACTAGAATCGAATCGAATCACGAACAAAAAAATACAATATCAATTTTAATTGCCCGTTCACCATTACACCACTTTCATTATTGCATTTAGGGTCAAAATCAATGAATCTCAACGGACAAAATCATTAATCAACATGAAAATTTTACCGATTGAAGGAAGATCCGCGTTTTCTTTGGCGATGCGTCCCGAAGAAGGACCCGCAGCCGGGGAAAATATCAATTTTCGGGACCGGCCTCGCCTCCGGTAGTGCCCCAAATGGCTCTGGCCTGACCCGTGACCGAGGTCATCTGGAGAAGGCCGGAGCCGAAGCGTCGCCTGGAAAGTGCCCGATGTCGAACTGGTGTGAGTCACACCTACAGCCCCGCCGTTGAAACGTCAAATCTCGACGACCGTCTGGATGAAGGGTTGTCGCCGTCGTCGAGGCCATCATCGTCATCGTTCTCGTCGATGGAATCGTCTGGTTTGAATCGGTTGAATCGTCGTTGCACCGTTGGAGTCACTACCGTTGTCGGTTTGGAGCCATCGCCGTCGTCTGGAGCAGTGTCGTTGTCTATACCCGTTGAACACGACGCAAAACAAAGCGACGCTTCAAATGAGGGGGGTGGTTCGTTTCCGTGTATATATATATTATATTCATAATGACAATAATACCCTTTTTAGTTTTTTTTCCATTTGTTTCATCTACCTGTCATTAATCAGAACCATTGATGAAATTAATCTAATGATTATTAGGTGTTTTAAAATTTGTATTGAGATGATGGTTTGTAGTCGATCTCTTCCTATAAAATTATAACAATTGATCATCGGTTAGGTAGAGTCTCTTTAGACCATTACGCCAAATACATTTTCACTCACATACTTAGAATTATTTCTGACACATGCTTACAATTATTTTTTGACACGTACTTACCAACATCATATGACATACTACATGATATTTGGTCATAATTTTATTAGATAGTGACTAAACATATATAATTTTCGTTCATAATGGTAGATCGATATATATATATTTGTATTCAGGATAATCTCAGCTAGCTACAACTAGTTTGACACGGATATCACATAACTACACCTAACTTATTTTTTTACTTTTGAGGTGCGCTGACTTTGGTAATTCTCACTCAGCTACAAACCGTTAAGTTTTCAGTTAATTTTTCGTGTAAAATGACCAAACTACCCCCACATATCATTTAAATTTTCAAACACCTGTCATTAGCCCTCTCTCTCCTCTTCGACTTCCTCTATCATATCTCCACCTTCGGTCTCGTCCTCATCAAACTCGACGTGCTAAGGACGTTCCACGTGCTCGCAGAGCTCCCGGGGGACAACTTCGGTACCTAGATCATCTCCATGGCCACGACCACCTTGGACATGCTCGCGGTCCTCCAAGAATCCGAGCGCCACACCGCCACGATATGAGCAGAGCATGGCGCATTATGGCGTTGAGCACGCCGTGGCGGGTATGGCGGTATGGCGCGAGAAGTAATTGAGGACATCGGTGTGGTGCTCGGATTCTTGGAGGACCGCGAGCATGTCCGAGGCAGCCATGGCCAAGAAGATGATGTAGGCACCGAAGTTGTCCCCCAGGAGCTCTGCAAGCACGTGGAACGTCCTCAGCACGTCGAGTTTGAGGAGGGCGAGACCGAAGGTGGAGATATGACAGAGGAAGTCGAAGAGGAGAGAGAGGGCTAATGACAGGTGTTTGAAAATTTAAATGATATGTGGGGGTAGTTTGGTCATTTTACACGAAAAATTAACTGAAAACTTAACGGTTTGTAGTTGAGTGAGAATTACTAAAGTCAGCGCACCTCACAAGTGAAAAAATAAATTAGGTGTAGTTATGTGATATCCGTGTCAAACTAGCTGTAGCTAGCTGAGATTATCCCTTGTATTTATCATATAGATATTTATTATTGTTATTATACTTATCGTATAAATATTTGTGTTGCAGAGGGATTCACTTTATCGTTGTACTTATATTATAAGGTAAATGTCACAAAAGTATAGTTAACTTTACACGTTTTGCAGCCGGATACAAATAACTTTAAAATTTCGTTTTAAGATCAGTTAGTTTTGGTTTGTGTCAAGTTAGATAAAATCGTTAAGTTTCAGTTAGTCTTAATGTGAAATGACAAAAATATCGCTCATTGTCATTCAAATTTTCAAATACATGCTCCTTGTTGGTTTTCTTTCTCTCAATCTCACAGTAACCCATTGGGTAACAAATCTAATTCTTTCACATCAACCAAACATGAATAGTGTGAAACAAGACCCATGAGCATTTCCTGAGGATTTTCTCAGGAACCAAGCACCCACTTCGTTAAAAAGAGAGTATTTTCTTCTTCTTTCTTGTGTTTGTGAAAGAGATGGCTCACACATTCTTCCAAGCATCGCCACGATGATACCAATCAACACCCAGAATCTGGATCCGATCCTGCTGGTCCTCCAGCCGGTTCTTCGGAAGCTCCGGCGAGTTCTGGTCCTCAAGTGCTCGTCTTCGTCTGTTTCTGAGGACAACTCCGTTGAAGAATAATATCATATCGAGAAAAAAAACAAAACGACAAATGATCTTTGGGAAAACACCAAATCGAGGAATACACATTTCCCTCATTCAAATCCATGTGGTGAACCTCCCAGCCTCGTTGTGCTGCGATTGCAAGCAGGAGCCTCACTGTCTCGATTCGAGCTACAGGAGTGAAGACCTCGTCGTAGTCTATCCCTTCCCTCTGCGCATATCCTTTTGCGACCAGACATGTTTTGTGTTTGGTGATTTTACCCCGTGCATCTCTCTTCACTTTAAACACCCATTTCTTGTCTGATCGCTTTCACGGAGGGAGGGAGGGAGGGAGGGTAGCCAGCACCCTGTGTTATTTTCATTTATGCAATCGATTTCATCCTCCATGGATTTTCTCCAGTTTGAATCTCTTAAAGCATCACAAATTGAATCTGGTTCTTCTGAGGATAGATAGCAAAACTCATCATATTCTGTCTCGATTTCCACAGTGTCAGCATAAATGTCTTGTAGTGATCTTTCCTTGGCTTGGCCAGCTTGGGGAGATGATGGAGAAGCTGTGAATTGCAGTGGACTCGTAGCATGGAAATGGTCTGAATCACTTGCCTCGTCATTTTCTGGACCAGGGCTTGTTTCAGGCACTGGGAGCACATGAAGTGCTTCTTCTTCTTCTTCTTCTTCAATACCCCAATCCATACTAAAGATCTTTCTGGTGGCCTCGTAGCTGTCACCCCCTGATTCAGATTCCCAGTTCCATCCTGCTTCTTCATCAAAAACAACATCTCTACTAACAATAACCTTGTTAGAAATGGGATCATAAAATCTATACCCCTTTGTCCCAGGTTCATACCCAATAAACACCACTTTGACACTTCTATCATCAAGTTTTTTTATTGTCGTGTCAGTTATCTTAACATAGGCTATGCAACCAAAGATTTTAAGATAAGTTACATTAGGAGCTCGACCATACCACATTTCAAATGGGGTCTTGTTCTTCAGACTTCGAGTATAAGCTCTGTTTAGCAGGTATGTGGCCGTCACTACTACTTCTCCCCAGAACCTGCCCGGAACGTTACGATTCTTTAGGAGACACCTGGCCATGCTCACAATCGTCTGGTTTCTCCTTTCCACAACACCGTTCTGCAGTGGATTTCTAGGTACTGTTAGGTGTCGTCCCAGCCCTTCATCATCACAGAACGAACACCTGAAATTTTTCAGACAAGAACTCTCCTCCCCTGTTTGATCGTAGTAGCTTCAATTTTTGTTCAGCCTCCACTTCTAATCTGTTTTTAATACCATAAAAGCTCTGAGCACTGCATCCTTTGTTTTCAGAAGACTCGCCCACATGTATCTGGAGTAATCGTCCACCAGAAGTAGAAAAAACATGTTCCTAGCTGGAGTTGCAGGTGAGATTGGACCACAAAGGTCCGTGTGTGCGAGTTCAAGTTTCTTCTCTGCTCTGAATTTTGATTTTTTTAGGAAACGCCCTTCTTCGATGCTTACCCATTAGTCATGCCTCGCACATTTGATCTGGATGGAGATCTCAAGCAAGCCTTTTGCCATGTTTTTAGCAGCCATCTTCTTGAGCGAGGAGAAATTTAAATGCCCAAAACGAGCATGCCCGACCCAGTTTCTGTCATCTGATTTTGCCAACAGACAGATTGGCCTTGCATTTCTCACTTTGAGAACATACAACCTATTTGTTGACCTCTTGATTTTCATCAGCAACTTTCCTTCGGGATCAAACACCCTCAACCATCCATTTTCAAGCTCAATTTTCCACCCTTCTTCATCTAACTGGCCAACACTGATAATGTTAGATTTTAGACAATGTATATAATAAACATTCAACAATAACCTGTGTTCATGACTTTGCCCTTCCAATAACATAGTACCTCGCCCTTTAATCTTTACCAACGAACCATCTCCAAACTTCACTACACCTTTTATCTTCTGGTTCATGTCTGAGAACATCTACAGACTCCCTGTCATGTGGTTCGTTGCTCCAGTATCCAAGTACCAAGATGCTTCGACCTCTTCACCCTCTATTTTGTAGTCAGGTCTCACATCCTCTTCATTTAACATGATATAACTATAAATTGACTTACAATTTTGGACTGCCTGGGCGGTGGTCGTATATAGAGCAGGCTCCTCTTCTTTTTCTTCCTGCTGCTAAGCCAAGTTTGCTTCTTGCTTCTCTGTGCTTTTACATTCATTTGCCAAATGCCCCATCTTCAAGCAAGTGAAGCATCTAACTTTTGACTTGTCAACCTTCTTCCAGGTTCCTCGACCACCACGCCCTCGTCCTCTCCCTCGGGGCGAACAGGTTCCCCCTCTGCCTCTCGAATCTCGAGCTGCAATTGCTTCCCATTGAGCCTTGGTGTATAGCAGCTTGTCTTCTTCTCTTTAGGCTCTTCTTCCTTTTAGAGACAACTCGAATGTTCTGAGTCTCCCCACAGCTTCGGTTAGACTCATTGCTTCTATGTCCATACACTGCTCAATTGTCCCTATGATGGGCAAGAATCTGTCAGGGACAGATGTGAACAGCTTCTCTACCAGTGTTTCTTCTGTAATCTCCCTCCCAAGTGTACGAATTTGATTAACAACATTTGATAACCTGAGAGAAAAATCATTGATAGTTTCTTCCTTGCCTATAGTCAATCTGTCGATCAGAATTTCATCAGGAAGAGACTGACAAATCACAACAAAAGCTCCCTGATCCATCTCATACGAGACTGGACCATCTCCTTCAACAGCACCCCACGCATCAAGAGACTTCATGATCACCTTTATTTTGAAAGCCCATACCCCATAATTTGTACCTCTACCACGAGTTCTTGCTAGAGATTATCATGGTACAGATGTACCAGACATTCCAGAGACCACCTCAACGCCCCCTGTGGTGTTTGTGCTGGATCACTCATTATTTGCTTTGGCATTCTCTATGCCAATTTGAAGAACAATATCATATCGAGAAAAAAAACAAAACAACAAATGATCTTTGGGAAAACACCAAATCGAGGAATACACATTTCCCTCGTTCCTTCTTTGTTATTAAATACTTGAGTAATACAGTCTAAACATAGAAAAAACCCAAAATAGATAGCTACAAACTATGAAGCACTAAACCAGAAAACAGAGCATGTTTGGACCTCTTCTTAAGCCGTTTCTCGCGGCTCACGTTACCCACCTTTGACTTCAAGACTTGAGATTATTTCCAACATCTGTTGCTTCTCTGAAGCGGTGCTTGAGGGCGTCGTCGGAGAGGCCTCTCGATTCTTTCGAGTCGACGTCGTCGACTTCTTCACGATGCGATCCGGTGATGAAGAAGTGGAAGGATTTGGGTGCGTTTAGTGTGGTTACATTGGACAAGGGGAAGCTCGAATTAGCTCACAAGAAGGCTAAGTCTAAACTTAAGACCCACATTAGTAGTAACATATGCATTGTGATACATAGACTTTCACATGTCATGATTTGTTTGATAATGTCGCTATTTCAAAATAGATTTTGTCGATGTTTCAGTCACAATTCCCGCGATTAAGGTCGAAAATAAAGCTGGTCAACAAGTTTGAACTAGACTTCACCAACTTTGTAACAGTCAAATAGGTCATGGTTCTCATCGATAAGCGAATTTGATGCACAACAAACCCAGGTTGATTATGGTTCTTGCCAACGTCACGTGAACAAAGATGGTGGATTTGATTTGTGTTTCTTATGTTCATGTCGGAGAACAAATATAGTAAATTCTCGGCAATGAATTGGCTCGTTTTCCAGTCACATAATGAAAAATAATAATCTTCCCTAACATATGTTGAATTTGTAACTATATACGTCATGTTAGAGATTATTTGGAAAAGTACGTGTGAAAAATACATGTGAAAGCTACCACTACATGTCGGTGTATACATGTCTTTTAGGACTCAACTTCAAGTGCTTAACCAATTATTAAAGTGAGCATTATAGATGGAGATGAATATAATTGATGGATGGATAATATAGTTACATAAAGTGGATGCGAGTACATGATGCATGTGCGGTGGTGTCGAGTACATAAGCATCATAGGATTGCAAGGGAACCAAACATATCTCTATAACTCTACACTATTTTTCTAGTAAAAGTGTTGAAGTAGAAGTTCATGTGTACACGAGCGCGAAAGGTAAATAAGCCTCACGCACACATAAAGCATAAGAGAGAAAAGTTGTGTGAATCCCACATGAAAAATAAGTGAAATAAATTGGGTGTATATAATGGGAATGATCAAATTCAACTAATAACCTTGAGATTTTAGTTGTGGAGTCTGACACAATATGTACAACCCAGTTTTACATGGTATCAAAGGGGGTCGATTTGGATATTTCTGTGAGATCCCCGTGCCTACGCCTCCCTGTGGACTCCGACCCATATGCAGAAGTCCAGTCCTGCTATGGCTCACGTGTAAACAAAGCTACCCGTGAGCAGGAGTGTTGAAGTAGAGACTCATGTGTACACGAGCGTGAAAGGAAAATAAACCCCACGCATACATGAAGCATGATATGGAAAACTTGTGTGAATTCCACATGGAAAAGAAGTGAAATAAATTGGGTATATATAAAGGGAATGGTCAAACCCAACTAATAACCTTGAACTTTTAGTTGTGGAGCCTGACCCGATATGTACAACCCAGTTTTACAATAAGTGCTTATATTCAAAACATGATCTTGATTATAACAAGTTTGGAACGAAAATTTAACAAATCGAGCATGAGCGACTCGTTGAAAACTCGGCTTTTTGACAACTCTAAACATGATCAAGATAGTCGTGAATAGCATGGACCATCGATCGTCAATCATGTCATAAATTATTTAAACATCATCTGCTTAAAATGCACAAATGCGAGAAAGATGATGCATTTCTTTTTACTTATAATTTTCATTTTACCCCAAGGGTAATTTTATCATTCAAAAAAATGAGTTTATCATGTGCAAATCACTTGTCATCATTCTTGCTTAAAAGTTAACGGTTTTAGGTTACATGAGATAACAAAATACTCTATAGAGTTTCAAAATTAAGTTTTTAATCAAGGCCGGCAAGTGTAGGTTCAAATAATATTTAGTCAGGAAGGTATATGTGTCACTTTTCCTTACTTTTTAATATTTAAGATAAAGAGATCATCATTTACGGACGAGCAAGGACATGTGACAACTGAACGATAAAATAAAAATAGGAAAAAAAATAATAGGGATAGCAACGGGGCAGGTTTGGGCAGATTTGGCGATCCCCGCCCCCGTTAGAATCGGATCGAAGATTTCCCATTTCTAACGAGGATAAGGATTCCCCGTTTTCCGTTTCCAACCCAAGAAAATATTAAAACACATTTAATTTTTTGATAAAATTTGTATTAAAAATATTATTTTAATAAAATATATATTTAGAATATTATTTTTTTTCATTAAACATGTATTATAAAATATTATTTTAACAAAAAAATATTATTTTTCATTAAATATCCATTTAAAAGTATAACTTTAAATTAAAAATATATATTTTTAATATATCGATGCAGAGTGTTGTGGGGATACCTCACCCCGTCCTCGTCCTGTTTCCGTTTGGATTCAAGGATCCCCTTTGGGTAGGGTGTTCACGGTTGGTTACAGTTCAACCACCCGTTTAAGTTATTTTACAATCACCTAGCAAGGCTGCGGCTTAAGATATTGAACACCCGCCACCCAACTATAAATATGCGGGTTGACATATGAAGGAACCGCATGGGCCTGTGGGCGGTTTGAGTGGCAACCGCATGATCCGCTAATTGTGGGATTTAATAATAAAAGTTCATTCAAATAGTTTAGAGAAACATAAAAGCCAAATTTACTAAGTCCAATTTTTAATTTATGATAATTGTTTTCAATTGTACCTAGTTAGTAAGATTTGCTTCAATATTAAACTAAATGAATTGAAAACTATCTGGAAAAAATAAGGAACCAAAAATTTTTTAAAAAATAACCATAATAAATCTATCTTATATATAATGGGAATAGGGATGAGTTTAGAATAGTTGTTTTGATGACATCTGACCTTGAGAGATGGGTATAGAATTGTCTACAATTATAATATATAGTGGCATTTGGGTTTTTATGGGACTGACATCTGTTGCCTTTTGATTGAATTTTTTAAAAAAAATTTCGAAATTTGTGATAAATTAGATAATCTAATATATATATATATATATATATAGTAAGGATTTTTGATAAGTGACAAAAGTTTTTTCACAATTTTTCTTTGATTGTTCGGTTTTTTTTATGTTTTGATTTTCAAAGTAACTGTCACATTCAATTATTCCTTTTAAAAAGCTTTTCTAATATGTTGGTGGATGAAATGTATTGGTGATGAGGTGTCTGTAGAGTTCTGTGATTTGTGTTTGTGCAGTGTATTGTGATGGGCTTATTTTTGTTCATTGTATTTGTTTTCTATTTTTTGAATTTTTTCATGAGATGTGTCGTTTCGTTTCTTTTATAAGGACGGGGTGTTGAGATATGATTTTAGCAGCCCATTTGTCCAACCAAATTCCAGCGATTTGTTCTCGAAATTTTTTCGATTTGCTGGTGGGATCCTCCGATATTTGTTCGGCGTTAGCGGTTTTAGTAGCATTTCGAGGTTTTCGATGGAGCGTTTGCATGGTAGGTGTTGTTCGAGTGGGTTTGATGTGAGTGTTCGTCTCTCTTCATGTGTTGATTTTTGTTGATGATTTTCTTTGTGTCTCGTGGTGGTGTTCTTTCTTTCGCAGTGGTGGAGTGTGTTTGGTAACGTGAAGCGTCTTTTGTTTTCCTTGATATGGTTGGTCTGTAGTATGCGAGTTTGAGTTTTGTGTTGTGATGGTTTTGTTAGTTTTGTTATTGTATTTCATTTCTCGTGGGACGTCGTGTAGTTGACTTTGATCATGTGGTGGTTGTTGTTGTTTGCAGGAGTTTGCGCTTTTTTCGGTGGGTTATGACAGTAAGGTTTATTATCTTATATCATGCTTTGTTATAGTAATATGTTGGGTTCATTGTTTGTGCAAGAAATGTTTGTGTTTGGGCTTTTATTGATTATTTGTGTTGGTGTTTGTCTCTGTATGTGTTCAAAAAAGGTTTTGTTGTAAGTAGTTCTTGATTTTTTTTGTTGGCATTTGTGTGTTTCTTTCTTTCATTGCTTTTCTTTTGTTGGTGGCTTTTTTGGAGGTCTTTGAATCGATTGTAGCTATTTGCATGTTCAGTCTTTGATTATGAGAGGTGTATGATTTTGCGGTTTCTGTCAAGATATGTTATGGGTTTGTCGGAGACAATTTTTGTGACTTTGTCTGTATGTGGTGTTGTTTCTGCATGGGTTGGTGTTGAGGTCTTAATGACTCTATTTATTTTTATGTGATAATTATATATTTTTGTTATTATTGTTGCAGTGGAAACTGATTTTTTTTACATTTAACTTAAATTTGTTTTGGTTTTTTTATCTTTCTTTTGGAACGCTTGTGTTGTATTATGTGTGTAATGGGTGGTTTGTGTGTTTTATGTTTGGTACACACAATCTCTTTCGTGTTTATATATTATAATATATTGTGTTATATTATATTATATTTCATTATTTGGTATTTCTTATTATTCTTGAAAAAAAGATTGTTTTGGTTAATTTGAGATTTTTTTGTTAAGTGTGAAGTGCCTACTATGTTGTGTCTTCTTTACTTATGTTATAAGAGTATTTCATGTATATATGTGTGTGGCGTTGGTTAGTTAATTGATTATGTGTTTTTTGTTGTTGTTGGTTTGTGTGTTATGATTGCCAATTACTTATTTGATAGTTTGAGTGTTACAGGCGGGCTTGTATTTGGTTAATCTGCGTTACAGTTGGTTGTGAAGTTTTTATGTGAATTCATATGTTTGTTCATTAGTGGATGTGATAATTGAGTGTTGTGAAGGGGTTCATATTTGTTAGGTTTTGTTACAGTACGTTGGTTGGTGTAATTTTTATGTGAATTGGTATGTTTATTATTGTCAAAATATGTTTTTAGGTCAGATGATTTGAGTTATAGTAAAAGTTTTGTGGGGATTGCTCGTTGTATTTTGGATAAATGATCTACTGTAATTATTGGTCATTAATTTGTTAATGGTTTTTGTTCATGGACGTGTGTATAAGATAATGATGATATTGTTGCGATTTTGTACTGCCTATTCTTTTGCAAGTGTTGTTGGTGTGTTTTTGTAGGAGAATATGTAGTTAATTTGTGCAAAAGTTTGTATGATTGTTTGAGCATATTTTATTCGGTTTTTTTATTTTTGAGCATTATTTATTTGGTTGCTGGTATTTGTTGATTTTCATGTGTTCAACACATTTTAGTGGAGATTTGTATGGTGAGTTTTAATTGGTTTTAGTTTTTATTATTATCGTGTGTTCACAATTTTGGTTGTTTATGTTGTGAGTTGGTGTTGTTGCTTTTGAATGTATTTGTGGAGGCGATTTTTTTGTGTTATCTGTTATGTGATTTGTCATTTTTGTTTGTTTTCTATATGTAATTGGATTACTATACTAGTATGTCCATAAAGTATGTGAGATAATTATTTTGGATTCACTTATATACAATGATTAATTGTGATAAAAAGTTTGAAGATTTAAATGTTTAGATCCAACTTCACTAATGCCTAAATCACTTATATACTTAATCACTTTTCATAGGCACAAGGGCTGCCATTGTAATTTTGGTGTGTTTATAATTGTTTGTATTTCTGATACTTGTTCATGATAGTGTTCTTGTTTGTAATTATATATATAATTTTATAAATTTGGTTATGTTAAGTTATTTTAATTTGAGGTGTAAATATGTAAGTTCTTAGAACGTACAGGTTGTTATGATTACTGAGGTGAGCATATTTGGTTTAATTTGTATACGAATATTTTTGTTGGGAGGTACTTGGGCGAGCATCTTTACGTCAATTATGTATTGTTATTAAGGGAGTTAGTTTTTTAGTTTGGAGTTATCACAATTTTAAATTATATATTGTAATAGTGAATTTTCGTTTTCTACTAACATGTTTTTAATATGATGTTTGTAATTTGTTTTTAGTTTTGATTCACATAATTTGGAGTCAGGAATTTTACATCATGCCATTAACTTAATCTATTTAAACTAAAAGTTACGAATTTCATTCTGTTTCAATTTTTTCGAATTTGATTACCAAATTTTAAATATTTTTATTGATACAAAATATATTGTAATACAGTTTATTAGTAATTAGAATTATAATAACTAACATGTGAATCATTTTATTAGTAAAGTGATAAGAAAACTGTGTTAATGTGATAATTGGAAATAATTTTGGCTTAGTTCATTTTGTTCTTTTTAATATAGATCTTAAATGTTTCAGGAACCGTTTGTTGTTTAGGTTTGTGGACTAGAAAAGCTAGTGACAATGAATTTGATTGTACCTTTTCATTTTTCTTGCAATATATAGTGTAACAATTTATTAGTAATTAAAATTATGATAACTATGAGAATCATTTTATTAGTAAAGTAATAAGAAAATGGTATTAATTTGATAATTAGAGATAATTTTGGTTTATTTTATTTTGTTCTCTTTAGTATAGATCTTAAATGTTTTAAGAGCTGATTTGTTGTTTAATTTTGTGTATTAGAAACGTAAGTGTCAATAAATTAAGTTATACCTTTTCATTTTCCTTGCACCTTTTTAGTCCGTAACCAAGGTTATGGTGTTGAAATATCACATTAGATAACATTTTTGTTTAATGATTTTTATTGTTCAATGAATTAATTTTGCCCTGTTCAAGTAAGGACACTTCTAATTCTTATTGAGAGAAAAAGAAGATCAAATCTATATTTCCTAATATTAAACATTATACTTGAAATAAAAAAACAATAAAATAATGTACATGTAACTAACTCTTGACATGGAAGTTTGTTAGGCTTTCTATGTCCATTAATTTAAGCACTCTTTTGAGTGTTCTCTGTAAATGGAAATCAAACATATTATTCAGTAACTCGTTACTTGGCTTTGATACTTAGCGAATCGTGTGTGAACTTCTTGATTCCATCTAATTCGCACCTTATTGAGAACTATTGGCGAAATGAGGCTATTGCCAGAAAGAGGACGATGCTTCTCTAGCTTAAGAGAAGAACTTGGCTCTGCAAGTAACTCAAATCATGCATAATGATTAAAGCCAACTTGTGATCATGATTATTGTTAATGAATTTCGACACGAGATTAACATTAATAATCATGCACTACAAGAAAAAAAAACAGAAACTAACTCCATGATTATGGTTTGCGTAAGTTTGATTCAGATTGTGATGAACTCGAGAAGGATCAATTGATATAAATATTATGTAGAGATTTTGAAATAAACTGTGGGAGAATCTGGTTTCTATTGATTGATGCTCAAGGGAAGGCTCAAAAATGGTTGCTGCACTTGCGTGTTCTTGGATGGTTGAAAAGTGTAATTGTGACGGGTCAGTGAACAAGTTGTTTTCTCATATCCTTACCAAATGTCTAAATACCATCTATACTTCCCATATCTCGATCAAGATGTTGTTGTTGTTCGAGAAATCTTGAAAACACGATTTAAGTACTTGACCATCTCTAGAGTTCTCCCATAGTTCTATATAGTGTACACCCTTGTTCTTATAATGCACCATAGTTGTCTTTCTTGTCAGGTGTTGTGAAAGAATCCAAGATTTGATACATGGTGATAACCAAATCGGCTTTGTCATGATCACTCATGACTCAACTCAGGTCACAGAGTTAGAGTTCACATTTTGTGGACCAAAGATTTTTGACTTAGAACCTTACTTGAAAATGTGATTTTGGTTTACTTCACACAAGATGGGCATGTTGATAATAATAATGACCGCAGAGTATGTCCCAATGTCTGTTAGCTCTTTAGATATTGGAGTCATTGGTTGTTGGATCTCGTAATTGAACTACCAGCATATTTAGTTTATGGATCTGTTAATTTCAAGAACTCGCTATAATTATTGAAAATTACGATTTCTCACATTTTCCTCAGGTACTCGATCTTATCTAATTTGTTTGTCGGGACATACCCATATCGTGATTTCTCATTATTTTATGAATTTGTGACCTTGGGTGTGAGGGTTTCGGGATATGAATATTTATGATTTATGTTTTTTGTTCCTTTGTTTGATGATTGGTTGAATGGGGGAATAGGAATATAAGAATCTAAGTGGGTTTGGATTACGAAATGTGAATCACATTATCAACACCTACCATCGAGACCGTCGAGTCCTAAGTGATGACTTGATGCTTGCGAATCACGGTTCATTTGATCTTGTTTTCATGCCATGATTTACATATTTCCTAATGTATATAGAGGAACTGTACCAAAGGAATGGAAACAGATAGAGCTTCTTTAATAAGGCATGATGTCGCGTCGAGTGTCTTAATAGGGATGGCAACGGGGCAGGCTTGAGGCGGATTTGACAATCCCCATCCCTGTTAGAAACGGATCATGGATTCCCTTTTCCTAACGAGGACGAGAATTCCCCGTTGGATTCAGGGATTCCCCATTTTCCGTTTGCAATCCAAGAAAATGTTGAAACATATTTATTTTTGAATAAAATTTGTATTAAAAATTATTATTTTAATAAAAGTATATACTTAAAATATTTTTTTTCATCAAACATGTACTATAAAATTTTATTTTAATAAAAAAAATGTTTTTTCATTAAGTATGTATTTTAAAATATAATTTTTAATATATAGGGGCGGAGCGGGACGGGGTTATCCAAAAAATGTTGAAACATATTTATTTTTGAATAAAATATGTATTAAAAATTATTATTTTAATAGAAATATATACATAAAAAAATTATTATTTTTCATTAAAACATGTATTATAAATTTTTATTTTAATAAAAAATATATATTATTTTTCATTAAGTATACATTCTAAAATATATTTTTTAATTTTTAAAAATTATAATTTTAAATATATCGGGCGGAGCGGGACGGGGATACCTCACCGCATCCGCGTCCCGTTCCCATATGAATTCGGGGATTTCCCACCCCATTTGTGTTCGAATTTGGGGATTCCTGTCGAGCACAGAAATATTGTCATCCCTAACTTTTAATAAAGTTGCTTAAGCTTCTGTAAAAAAACTAATTTTTTTTAAATCAAGTGTCATAGTTTGTTTGGAACGACAATACTTTTGTGTTAATATTTAATAGTTAGTTTTTTTTCTCTCTTATATTTTCTTCTCTGGATTTGAGTTGTGTTTTCGATCAGTTAATCTCGTTTTGAAATTATTGCGAGTGATTATTACTTATACATATTTCACTTTTTCTGGACAAATTGTTGGTCTTGGTGCATTTGGATGGTCCGGCGATGAGGAGGTGGTATAACGGCACACCAAAGTTCATTGATCTTCCAATGAAGTCAGATTGTATTTCTAGGTAATATTGAAAAATAATTTTAAAGGGTAGATTAACAGATTAGTAAATATAGGGAAAATGTCACTAGTGCGTTTTGACATGTGTCTAAAGTTTACCAATTTCTTACATAAGCCAAACGGTGTTAGTTTTTAGTCAAAATAACAAAAATTCCCATGTATTAAAAAAATTTAAAAAACATTTTCTTAAAACATATTTTTATAAAATAATAATAAATTATTTTAGTATTAAAAAAATATTTTTTAAAAAAATATTAAAACATAAAAAACGATGTTTAAAAACCGTTTTTCATTTTAAATACTTTTCTTCTTTAAAAAATATTTTTGAAAAAATAATATTATAATCAGTTTTTATTATTTATTTTATAAAAAAATATGTTTTAAGAAAATGTTTTTTAAAGTTTTTTTTAATACAGATGCATTTTCGTCATTTTCACAAAACTAACACCATTTGGCTTATGTGAGAAGTTGGTAAACTTCGGGGACCTATCAGAACGCATTAGTGAAACGAGACAAGTAAGTGAAAATCACGTATACTTCGAGGGAGGTAAGTGACATTTTCCCGTAAATATAAATACAATGGGTACGAGAGGCAAAATTTTAACTTTGTCCTTTAGTATTCTTGATTGACCTTGGCTACTTATCGGTTGATGTGAGTGTTTCATTATAGTTTAGTAAACTTGATCTTTCATGATCTTACCGTGTTGCGTCAACTGTCGGGTACACTAATTTTAGTGCATTGTCGGTTGGGCATGGTAATGAGTCTATTTTAGTATGAATCAGTCGAAAGTTGAAGGATATGAACACCAAAAAGGGTAAACTAATCAGCTTTTAGTTGATCGATGTGTACAAAGAGGTTGTATATTTTGTTCATTTCTTACTCGAGTTAATATTTAGCAAGAAGCAGCAAAGATGTTTGTGCGTTCATCTCCTTTGAACTAATTTCGATTGTAATGTATACTTTTTTTTATTATGTTCTATTTTTTGTAATGTGAACACATGATATGTTCGCTAGATACTGATATGTTCCAATTTTGGCACACTAACTTCTTATGCATTCCATATTTTTCTAACTAACTTGTATTAATGAAATTAATAAAACATTATTATAATACAATAGTGTTTTGGGGTTTATTTCCGACTGTTTTTGATAAATTGAAATAATATAATTGAAAAATATTATTTGAGAGAAAATAATAAAAACACGCATCGTAAATCCATGGAATAACTTCATCGTTATAATTCTTAAAGTCAATTTATTTTCCTATATTTTTGAAGTCTTGAATGATTTTTTTTTTGTAGTGTTGCTTGATACCACAAAAATATAGTGCACGAGTTTGTTATTTTTCTTTTTAAGGTTAGGGTTGCTTGAGTGCAATTTAGGCAGAATTTGGTTATGAAATATCTCAATCTGTTGTTGGTGGCGGGATTGTATGTAATTTTGGCGTTGTGTCGTCGATTGGTATCTGTATAGACCAGTTGGTGACCACTTGAAGATATCTTTTAAATTGATGACCACAGTAAAAGGATTGTTTATGACTATTTTAAGATACCATTGCATACATGTTTTCCAGTTTTGCGATTATAATACTGTTTTTTGGCGTATTAGTGACGATGCAATTGTTACCAGTACGTTTATTTGGTTATTGTGCATGCAATGTATAATTTTGGTCGTTTTTCTATTATGTAGGATATTCTGATGGGTTACTCATGAGTGTATTATTTTCGTTTAACACTATTGTACTAATTTTTTATGGTTTAGACTTTAAAATTGTTTTAAAATTACATTAAAAGATTATTTTACGTGTTGATTTCCATGGGTAGCGCGCGCATCGCGCGTGCCTCCCACTAGTAATACAAAATAGAAAAAACAATTTGAATATTGATTTTCACACGATTATATTTGCTTGAAAAATTCAAAGAGCAAGATGGTAATTGATCTTGATCATATTTGTTTTTTTAAAAAGAACATGGATATAGAATATTTATTAGCTTCTACTTGACCATTACTTGATTCTAGGTAGAAATAAAATGATCTCAATACTTACAGGAAAGATGTTACAGGAAAGATGAAAAGAATAAACGGTTCAATAAAAGAGAGAAGGAAAAGTAAAGATAGTGAATAGAAAGAGGAGGCAGATAGTTTGCCTTGAGAAAGGAATAAATAAATAAATACTTTGGAAAGAAAAAGAAAGAAAAGAGTGGAACTTGCATGGAAAAGAGAAATGAACTCATCTCCAATTTGAATAAGTTTTGTATTTATATATACGATTAACAATAAATTGAGTTTTTAGAGTGGTTTGTACATACTAGAATTTAGGGGTGTTTACGGGTTGGGTCTCCACCCACCCGACTGAAAATCTCACCCACCTGTTTAAATACGGATGGAAACTTGAAGACTCGAAGCCGACCCACAAAACTGACCAGGTGCGGGCGAGCCGGCTATTTGCAGGTTATTACATCTTAAAACCGCAACTCGCCCATAATTTAGCGGGCCTAATCTTTTCATCCGTGACCCAACTTACAACTCGCGAGTGAGGCTTGAAGAGGTCAAGGGCCATGTAGTTGGGCGGATAGGCCTGGTTGTGGTTGAATCTTGAACACCCTTACCTTCTGCGACGGAGAATATTGCTACCCCTACAAAATAATTGGAACAAACGAAGGAGTGTCAGTGGTGTTTGACAATAAAGCATACAGTCCATATCATGCAATTAATTGTAGCCGTGGATCCTTAAGGATGAGTTTAATCAAACGGAGCAAACATCGCCAACTGTACGCACAAGATTGGGAGCAAACACAAAATAGGAAACAAAATAATTGGAAGATGATATAGTGCATTTAATTTTCCTATATATACATCAACAGTAATTTAGATCCTCATCGTCCTTCCCTCTGAAACTAGGATTTCTCGGAGAATATACTGATTTTCCGGAGAAAATTCGATTTCGAGTCCGTCACGTAATTGATCGAAGCTCTCAACTTTCCCCTGAGATTTATACTCAGTGCAGAGTGCGTTAGGGTTTACCGATTGAAGTTGCGATTTCTGGAGAATTATCGTCGATTTTGGTGATAATAGCAGAGATGGAACTCAAACGAGCAACGACGATGACAATGCCGAGCCTGAAGCGGTGCAACAATGATGCGTATACGGCGAATTGGAAGAAACAGAAGATGATTATAAAGGGGTTTGGTCCCAGCTTCACTGATGATGAAGAATCAATGATGTGTGAGATTGGTTCGACCATCATCAGTAACAATTTCACTAAATATTATTTCCAGAATTGCAGAGAAAGCCCCAAATCAGAATTCACTAAACAACAAAACAGTACAAAAACCATGTCAACGCCAATGCCAACGCCAGCTGAAGAGGTCACTGTGACCTGCAATGGCATGGAAGGGACTTACATTCCAAAACTCCATCTCATTAAGTGCAAGTGCAGTGCATGCGGGTCGACGAGGCAGACGCCGAGTCAATGGGAGAGGCACACAGGGTGCAGGGCCAAAAAATGGAAGTATAGTGTTAAATTGAAAGGCACGAAAACGACATTGGAAACATGGATTGCAGAGAACGCCGCGGATCACTTACTACCGATGACTGTCAAGTTGGATAAGCCCCAATTGTATGGTCATTTGCAAGAGAATTACGAACCTGTCAACGCAAAGTGGACTAGTGAGAGGTGCGCTGTGTGTAGATGGGTTGAAGATTGGGATTACAACAAAATTATAATTTGCAATAGGTGTGAAATAGCTGTGCATCAAGAATGCTACGGGGCGCAACATGTTCAGGATTTCGCCTCCTGGGTTTGCAGGGCTTGTGAGACGCCCGATGTGGAAAGGGAATGTTGCTTGTGTCCTGTTAAAGGGGGTGCTCTCAAGCCAGCCGATGTGGAGCCAATGTGGGTTCACGTTACGTGTGCTTGGTTTCGACCTGAAGTTGGTTTTCTAGATGATAAGAAAATGGAACCTGCTATCGGTATCCTTGGAATTCCGCCAACTTCATTCGTAAAGAAATGTGTGATCTGCAAGCAAGTTCATGGTTCCTGCACAAAGTGCTGCAAGTGTGCTACACACTTCCATGCAATGTGTGCATCAAGAGCAGGTTACAGCATGGAGATGCACTGTGTGGAGAGGAATGGGAAACAAATCACCAAGAAGCTGATATATTGCGCTGTTCACAGAGCCCCGAACCCAGATGCAGTTTTAGGCCTACACACACCTTCTGCGGTTTTTTCTGCCAAAACCAAGCAAAAGGGAAGCTTCAGGGGATCAAGAGTGGACATGATAGAAGCTCCAGCTCCAGCTCCAGCTCCTGTACCCTTAACCGATAAAGCCAGTGAATTTGAACCACTCTCGGCTGCAAGGTGTGGGATATTTCAAAGATCAAACAAGAGGGTTCAGAAGAAACCTATATTCCACCGTGTCATGGGGATGCGCCACCACTCTTTAGATGCCATAGACAGCCTGAGCACCCACACAGAGCACAAGGACAGTAAGCAATTCGCTTCATTCAAAGAACGACTCCATCACTTACAGCTAACTGAGAAGCACAGAGTGTGTTATGGAAAATCTGGCATACATGGGTGGGGTCTGTTTGCAAGGAGGAAGGTGCAGGAAGGAGAGATGGTGATTGAGTACCGCGGTGAGAAGGTGAGGAGTAGCGTGGCGAATCTGAGGGAGGCACGATATAGGTTACAAGGAAAAGACTGCTATTTGTTTAAGGTGAGCGAGGAGGTGGTGATTGACGCTACGAATAAAGGGAACATGGCAAGGTTGATCAACCATTCCTGCAAGCCAAACTGCTACTCAAGGATTGTGAGCGTGGGCGTCGAGAGTCGGATAGTTTTGATCGCCAAGACCAATGTTGAGGCTGGCCAAGAACTAACATATGATTATTTGTTTGATCCGGATGAGCGTGACGAGTTAAAGGTTCCTTGCTCATGTGGAGCTGCAGACTGCAGGAAATTCATGAATTAAGCCTTACATCTCTTTATTTTTTCTGTAAATTGCTTCATTATTTTTTATCAATGGAGCTTCCTGGATATTGACCTATATCATTTTTTGGGTGATGTCTAATATGTATATATTAAAAGGTGTCGTGTATTTCTTCATGATGTTTGGACAACTATGAGAATGACTTCTTTTTTGAGTAATATTGTCAGCGTGAGTATTGGAACCCCCTTAGAAGATAACTACTATTGCTGACAGACACTAGTGGACCAAACTGTAGAATAAGATACAAGAAAGTGTCTCAAGACTTATACACAACATTGTAGAACAACATAAGTTTCCACAAATTAAGCTTAATTTCAACTGTACAACAGTAGATACATATAAACAGACAAGCTTGAGGTTGAAGAATAAGAGCTCTGAGTAATGTTTCAGTTGGAGAACATTAGGGTTTTATTTCTTCACAACAAGGACGGGGCACTTGGCATTATGACCGCAGTAATTGCTCACACTTCCCAGAAAAACCCTGCATCAATGTCCAGTAATCTAACATGAGAATTGATCTCAGGTTCTTAAACAGCAGATTAGAGAATGATTATGAACCCTGACGTGAAAGCTAATCACGATATGAATTAAACATGAACACAAACCTCTTTATAGCTCCACGGCTATGGCTCCCTAATACAAGTAAATTGATGTTGAGCTTTTCCACTGCTTCGCATATTGCCTCTTTAGGATCACCAAATTCAGTCATTGTCTCTGCATCAATCTGAATCAATGTGCTCACTCAGTATTTTCACCAGCAGAATTTTTATAGCTTTGTCTTAATTATCATTTAGACACATTATACTCTCAATTTCTACCAAGAAGTCAAAATTCCCTCTGTAATAGATTGAAGTTACTCAGAAACATCAACCGGCAAGAGTGTTTATACGCATGTGTTTACTGGTTTCAATTCCCACACCTTTGTTAATTGCCAATAAAAAAACCACATTCACAGCATCAAGAGACTAAAACAAATTGGATCATATGAAATGAAAACTGATTTTATGGATGTACCCACCCCATGTTTGCTGCAGATATCCTTGGCTTTCTCCAGAAGAGCTAAAGTGAACTTCTTTCTATTCTCCTCCATAGATGCAATCAATTCTGGAGCTGATTAAAAAAACAGCGTAATAAAAATGGTGAAGCACAAATTTTGCAGTTGATAAATCAATTGACACATGATATTGGAGAGGATCATAACGTACGAGCAGCGCCATGGGTGGAGGCATAGGCAAAACCGTAATCAGCAACAGGCTGCACGCTCAAGATGATAAGATGGGAATCTTTGATGGTGTCGCCAAGGTTGTCCAGTGCCCACTGAAGGGCGTAGTGGCTAAACTCACTCTCATCTATAGCCACCATCACCTTCTTCTTCTCTGAAGCTTCTGCCATTTTGGTTGTGCAAGCTCTGACCTGCTACTTGTTTACTTGGTGTGTACTGTGAGTTATGGCTGTTTTTGTTTCATTTATGTTTATATTGAATGGTAAGGATTCTGCTGGCTGTGCTCATGGTATTCTCTTATTGTGTGTTAGTGTTAAGATAAGAACAAATATTTGTCTCAACTGATAGTCAAACCTTTTATTTGAATGTTGGATTTGTCACATGATTTCATCCTACACTATTCTTTTGACAATCATTTTCAAGTCAACTATTACACTAATATCTATTAGGTACATCTTGAATATTTGTTCAGGAAATATCAAACAATATCCACCTAATGAAACTTACTAAACACTGAAGTCAAAAGTCTATTACATTCAAAATTATAGTACTTTGATAGCACATATATCTCTAATACAGTATTTTTAAAAACGCTAGGCACTAGTCGGGCAGAGAGAGCCTTTTGGGGTCTAATCGGGGATTAATCAAAAAATAAATAGGATTAGTTCGAAATTACAAAGGATTAATCAGAAAAGTCTAGGATTTTTAGAACACTACATTGATGCACCATAGATATCGAAACCATGTTACGTCTAGCAAAGAATCATTTTCTCATAAATCTCAAAGTAGGAAGGAACACATCACTATTTCCAGAGGTTGCCCGTGCTCAGAACCAAGAGAATCTCATTTCAACTCATAATTGTATATATGTTCTTTACATGAAAACAGAACAAGTACATAAAATTCATCTTGTATTGATTTTTATTGCCAGGAGAAATATTTCTAATAATAAAATATTTTTAGCTAATCTCATTCTTTGTTTTCCAAGGCCAAACTATGAATAGGGAAGAAACAATTTACCTACTCCAATCTGGTTCTACAACACAAGTTATTTCCAGTAAGTCCTTTCAGCAGTAAAATCAGTTGGACTCCTCAGTCCTCACATCGGATGGATTGAACAAATCTAGATCTCATCTCAGCCGGAATCCGAACAGGAAGGTAGTTTTTGTCAAGCCAAACTCCAGTGCCTTTTGCTTCTAAAACAGGCTGGATAGCACGTAAGTGTGTCAGATCATTCATATGATATAAGAGAGTCAAGAGTAATGATGAAGATCCAGTAGGAAACCTCTTGATTCGGAAGCTTGAAGATGAAGTGCTCAAAGTATAGACGAGCAGCAGTGGAGCCATAGATCCTCACCTTCACGACAAACTTGTCTTGACTCTAGTCACACAAAAAATAACCATGACAACAGCTAAGAACAAGGTTAATACAGTTTTAAGGAAAATATATTTAATATCAGTTGTCGTGACCTTCAACTTGAAGGTCCGAACTGACTGCTCTTTCAAATCAAGCAAAAGCACAATACAAGAGAACAGAAACTACACACATAATAGTGTCCGTTGAAAAAACAATCATTCGAGAGAATGGTTCACTAGTTATGATTTGGTACATGTGTTTACAAGATCAAGCATATTTTAAATTCAATTTTCTAATATGATTTCAAATTAAGTAAGGCTTAGTTTATAGCATGTGTTTAAGAAATTCGATGATAGCTTGACATTCATAGCAGTCCAAATAGAAATTGAATAATGCAAAGGTTTAGTTTAAGAATCAGATGCATACCCTTAGAGGCGCAAGGAATTTAAGTGAAAGATCCATCATTGCCAATGAGTCTCCAGTGCGAGCAATTTCATCAGGACTAATGCCAACACTTTCGAAAAGCTCATGACGACCTGATTAAGGTGTTGAAAGCTAATAAATCAGTCTACCGCATATGTTCATATGGAAAACACAATCACTCCTTTCTTATCGGAAGACTGCTAAATGTTGATAAAATGATAAGTTTATTGACTTGGATGCGTAGAGAATAAAAGTAATCCATCATAACATTAACATATATCGTGATCATAACAAAAGGGGTTCCCTATTCCCTTGTTACAGATTGTGGTAGAAACATTGTTTAACCATCATCTAACAACAGTATGCTGACTTGCCAGAAATATCCTCTCTCTGCTTAGATATATGTCCCCACTAGAGAGAGATTTCAAACCAATCACTTGATTAATATGCTCAAAGCCATAAGCATCAAATGAAGAGAAAATAATTAAGTACCAAACACTTACAGTAGTGAAAAATACATAATACACAGTTCAAATTGTACTCTAGCCTAAGACCATCCCCAACCCAATGCTATATTTGCTTCTCAAATGCATTATTTGACATATCTCCAACCCAATGCCAATGCTATTGCTATTTTGCCATATGCTATATTTCCATGGCATATTTGGCATGAAAATGTAGCATATGGCATTTGCCTCTCCAAGAATTTTATTTTTATTTTTTATTACTTTATTATCCAAATGCTACTTTTACCAACCAACCAAATAAATAATCATAATTATAAAATAAAATAATATTTTCTATTTTGTTTTGTTTTAATTATTAAAATATTAAAATGATATATAGCATAGGGGTTGGAGTATGATGCTAAATACCATATAGCATATATTTTATGCCAAATTTAGCATATGGGTTGGCCATGCTCTAAGCACTACTGCATCTATCCCAAAATTTGACTTTTTGTAAGCATCAATAATAATTTCAATAGTGTTTGACTTTTCCCGATGTCCCCTTATTGTAGCATACAAGAGTAGACACACTTAACACTCAAGTTGTTACGGCAAACTCGTCCGAAGGGTATTATGGGTGACTTAGGCAACAAAGCTTAATTTGGAGCAAGCATGTTTAGGAGAGTGCGCACTTATAGTTATTCGAGTAGAAACAATCACGGGATTCATGCATATCAATCTCAAAAATAAACAGGAATTGAGTAAAGCAACATTTTAGCTTAATCAAGTTCCCATGGAAAGAAAAGGTCTGTCACAATTTCCTCGTCTGCCCATGAGACGTCACATTAAATTTAATCAGCCATCACTCTTGATATTGGGATGATGAAAAAGTAAGCAAGAAAACTAAAGCAAACCCTCAATGAGGAAGCAGTATGTGGCTCTGAAATTGAACAAAGCAAGCAAGAAAAGTGAATCTGAAAAAAACAGTCTCACACCATGTTGGCAATAAGTGGCATAGACAGCATTGTTGACAACCCCAAACTGATCCAGCTCGTAATCGCGGACTTTGAGCTCCACCTCAAAGAAGTCACTCATTCTGCAAAACACAAGAGGCAATACCCACATGCAAATCCAGCAAAACAACTCAAATTTGAAATCTTTAAGCAAACAAAAGAGACCCACTTGGACAAAAATGAACTCTAAGGAGACCCACTTGGACAAAAATGAAATCTGGAATGAGTACCTTTGGCCGCCTTTGAAATTAGAAGCATGTGCCTTGAAGCACCTGACACCGGCGGTGCTGTGGCAGAGGAGTGATGGGCGTCGGGGAGGCCGAGGAAGAGGAACCACCGGTGGGCGGTGGAGAACAAATCGGACACGTGAGGTGGGGATAGGCACGTGCATTGGGGAGGCAACTGCAAGTGCCTGCAACATCTCTGCTAATTGGGATGAAGAGCTAATCTGATTCTCGTCTGTCCAGGATTTATGAATATATTTCTTTTTATTTAAAATATTTAGGTTTGGTGAAAAGTAAGAGATTTAATTAATTTCAGTGTATTTTCTTTTCAAATATACAATGATTATCAGTTTTGCGCCGCCTGTATTTAAAGAGAAGTATAACTTTATTATTTCTTTTCCTTTTTTTCACGCAACATATTATTAAATTATAAAATAACTAAGTCGTTTCAACACGCAACATATTATTAAATTATAAAATAACTAAGTCGGCATTGCACCGAACAGCTAAAGCACTAGTTGATAAGACAGACTCTGCATCATTATTTCAATTACTATTAGTTAATACATGCATGACTAATTCATGAGTTATGAAATTACAATAACAACGAGCAAAATAAAAGATAACGCAACGACATGCCTCTTGCAACCTCGTGACCTCCACCTCCAGTGGGTTGAGATTTTCCGCAAATCTATTACATGGACCACCCTGATAGCAAGGAGCAAAATAAATAATAGCGCAACGAAATGTCTCTTGCAAGCTCGCGGCCTCCACCTCGAATGAATTGATACTCTTCGCAAATTCGTTACAAGAACCACTCCGAAACCACTTAGATCAAGCCCCTGGTACACCACCCCAAATACACCTGGGAAATAAAACGATCACCGCCAATTCTCTTCCTTGATCAAGAGTCATGTATTGAAACTTAAGAAAACCAAGCCACCTTAGTTCAATATGCTTACATAAATCTGTCCATCGACACCAGAGAAATCATGATCCCTTCCAGTATCGGGTCATCAACCAACCAAAGTCGCAACAAGCAAATCGCCCGATTTTTCTGCCCTACCTCCAATAAAACTTTTCAGGATCTGTCTGCCCTCGATACCGTAACAAGTTAATCGTCGAAGCATCTCTACCTAACCACCACTAACCCCTTTTCGAACCTGTCTCCCCTCACAGATGATATCAAAATAATGCCCTCCCAACCTCACCATTACCAAGTCACTGTCGACCTCCTCCACCGTCCCCAGACACCGACGACCCCAACCATAAGCCTTTGTTCCACCAATAACATGAACTTGATTGGCCCATGCCTTCCTGTAACAGCTTCAAAACACAACCACCCACAAACCCGCTTTCTCACAACCTCACTACGTCCAATCACCGACCAACACCCGACCAGAGTCCCAATGGCCTCCCAATTGACCCACGTCAATCCAAACCAATCGAAAGCTCTCCCACAAATCCAATTACAGAGACACCACATACTAAGCCGGTATCTAAACTCCGACCAATCACAACCCAGATCTCAAACAGAGCTCGCAACCGCTGGCCTCTCGCCAAAGATCCCAATTGTCGAACTTGTCGCGAAGAACACTCACGGACAGCGCTGCGAAGTCGTCACCACTCGCGGGGAAAAACCCAGATCTCGGACAGAAACAGAAGTGTGGCAGCCAGAGTCTCGCCACGAAACCCAATCGTTGGACTTACTACAAAGAATCCACTCACAGACATCGTCGCGAACTCGTCACAAAGGATAAACCCTAGCTCGTAGGGACAATACCACTTTTTCTCTCTTTTCTTTTTAGTTTGGGGGAAAGTGTCTGCTCTTTATTAATACATCATTTTAAATTAGTTCTTTTTCCAAATAAATGCATACATTAAGTTATAATAAATTTGACGTTACTTTTTTGAATATTTTCTATAAAAAATATTTTTTAATTTTTTGGGAAATAATGAAAATACTCGTGTATTAAAAAAGTTTAAAATAAATAAAAAATATTTTGAGCTTAATTTTTTCTAAAATCTTGTTAAAAATAAATAACAATAAAACTATGTTAGTATTAAAAGAAATTATAATAAAAGGTTTTTAAACATTATTTTCTTTTAATCTTTTACTCTTTATTTATCAAAAAACAGTTTAAATTATTTTTATTTAAGTTTTCTAACACAAGTATATTTTCGCCATTTTACAAAAATTAAACAGAATTTTTTTTAAAAAAAATTTAACTGAGAGAGGTATGGTGCAATTTTTAAAACTTAAGGCTGAACATAGAGTGACGTAGTGAAAATGTTATATATTTAAGTAAGGTATATGTCTTTTTCCCTTTTAGTTTATTATAAATAGGGTTGGGCATGGGTCCAGAACCGGACTTATCCGGTCAAGAACCGGACCGGACAGGAGTCCCCGGTTCTCAAAAATTTAGAACCGGAATTGAACTATTATATAATGGGTCGGTTCTAGTTCTAAACCCGTTTTTCCGGTTTGGTTCCCTGGTTCTACCCGCAGGAAACGATCAATTCTCTATTTTTGTTAATTATGTGGGTTAAGATGTGGTTTTAGGAATGGCAACGGGCCGGGTTTGGGTCGAATTTGGCCCAACCCGGACCCGGACCCGCTCGCTGCCAACGGGTACCCGACCCGCCCAAAACCCGGTCCGATTGAGTGGGTGCCCGACCCGGTGGAAACTCGTCGGGTGCGGGTGAAATCCGCAACCCGAGACCCGACCCGAAGAACAAATATAAATTAATTTCCATATTTTAATCAATATCCAACCTAGTTAACAATGTAATAATCAAGATCTTTATATCATTGAACCTAATTAACAATTTAATAATCAGTCTAAACATATCGATGTAATGCAAATCCAAATATAATAACATATTCCAAAGTCCAAGTCCAAACATATCCAAATTACAAATGCAAATCCAAACGTTAGAAAAAATCTTTCAAAATCCATAGTCCAAACATATCCAAATTACATATGCAAATTGTTCATATCAAAAGCATTCTTTCTCAAACAAGATGTCGAATTCCATCTCTACTTCAGTAGTTCTCCACATTGTTTTCCTACATAAAAATAAGAATTGAGAAATGTTAAAACTAAACACACTCGTAAAAAAGAATTGTGTAAAAGTAATTAATTAAAATATGTTAGTAATAATATACTGCGATAACATTGTCTTCAATTTTCTCAAACTCAATTGTCTGACAATGAGCATCCATCTCTAGAGGGCAAGTCTCTAAATATACGTTGAGAAGAAAATAAACAAATCAAATTATTAGCATTTCATATTAACAAAAAATAACTAACTAACACAAAATATTTGTGCTTACCGTTAACTTCGTTCCATAGCCAACTTAGGGAACACATTAGTGCTTCCAAAGTCTTTGGAGAAAGCCTACTATGATGAGGGGTCACCCATCTACCGCTAGTACTAAAAGCAGATTCGGAAGCAACAGTTGAAATTGGAATAGATAGAAAATCTCTAGCTATTTTTTGCAAGGTGAGCCACTTAAACCCATTAGCTTTCCACCATACCAAGATGTCGAATTTCACACTCGCATTTCTTGGTATGTTGTTCTCTTCCAAATAATGGTCTAGCTCGGACGTCAAAGGCGTATCATCTGCTTGACTAACAAATGAATCAAATGCAGCCAAATCATCATATAAGGAACAAGATATGGCACTGCTTACCATACTAGACGAACACCCTTCATTAGAACCTTTCGGAGAATCTCTTGCTTGATACTTCTCAAGAAGTGCATGACAAAGTGATCTTACTTTCTCAAGCTCTAAAGTAGATTTATCCTCATAGATTTGAGGAAAATAGAACTCCAACAACTTCATCTTGAATCTCGGATCCAATATAGCTGCAACAGACATAACTCCATGAGTGACATCCCAATATTTTTTGAACTTTGTTATCATTTCTGTTGCCATAGATCTTATCAACGCGCATGAAGATGTATTCCATGAATATAATGCAACTCTCATTCGAAAAAATTCAGAGAAGAAAAGGTTAGCAGTGTGATATTTAGTTCTAGAGAACTTCTCAGTCACAATATAAAACACTTGTAGCTTATTACATACTTCTTTAGCTAGATCTCACTCATCATCTATTGGACAACATTTAAACAATTGTTCCCTAAATGCTAACCTCTCGAATACATCTTTGTATGTCAAGGCAACCCTCAACATCAAATAAGTAGAATTCCATCTGGTTTTGCAATCAAGTGATAACTTCTTAGTACTGTCAATATCCAATTGACGCGCTGCCTTCTCAAACTTTTGAACTCTTTTTGGACTTGCAATCCAAAATGCAACACTTTTTCTCACTTTTTCAATACCTTGAGAGATAACAGACAACCCGGCTTGAACAATTATATTCAGGATGTGAGCACAACAACGCATATGAAGCAATTTTCCTTGTAATATAAGTGAGCTAGAAGGAAGCATCTCCAATAAGATTTTAATCATGGCGTCATTAGTTGTGCAATTATCTACTGTCAATGTAGACAACTTCCTATCCAAATTCCAATCAAGAACACTCTTCAAAAAAACATGGGAGAGAGCATCACAAGTATGTGGGGAAGGCACGTAGATAAACCTATACATCCCAAATTTAAGTATAAGAAACATGTTATTTAAATTTAAACTAGAATATGATTATGTGAAAATAAATAATTATGAACATGACATATGAACTTAAAATATATACCTCATTATTTTACTCTGCATTCTCCAATCGTTGTCTATGAAATGTGCTATGATAACCATAAAATCATTCTTCTGATTGTTTAACGTCCACATATCCGTGGTAATTGCAATCTTACTAGTATTTTCTTTTAAAATCTTCATGGTTTTGTTTTTCTCGAAATCATAGATATTCAAGATATCACTTTTGATTGTGTTCCGGCTTGGAACTATAAACAAGGGTTGAAGACTTTTTGTGTACATACGAAATCCGTGATGGTCAACGATGGACAAAAGATACTCGTGCAAAATGATCATGCGAGCAAGTTCTTTTCTTGACCTATCCTGATCAAACTGATAATTGGTAATGGTAGTCTTCCCATCCTTCTTGTTATGTTTGGTCATCAAGACTTGTTGACGGATATCTCTTACATTACGATGTGGACACCTTAATAAATGTCCACGAAGATGTGACGTCCCGTCTGAGCTCTTACATGTGAAATACTTCTTACAGAAGCCACACTAGGCTTTATCTCATTCCTTCGTGAAATGTAGCCAAACATCAGATTTTTTTCCTCTTACAACCAACCTTTGTATTTGTTGAAATATCTTGCTCTTCAGAGTTCGTTGGTAATGAAGAAGGAGAATTTTCAATTTCATTTTGATTTATAGACTCATTAGTACTATCCAGGGGGAGAAGTATTGTTCGGCTGCAATTCATTATCCATAAATCTGCCCAACAATATTTCCGATCAAACAAATGGGGAAAAATCAATATTGGGGAAAAATCAATATTGAAATATGTTTCAGTTATGTAATAATGATATTGTTATAAGAATCTATCAATCGATAAATTAATATAATTTCGTCCCTCAAACACACACACACACACACATATAAGAATCTATCAATCGATAAATTAATATAATTTCGTCCCTCACACACACACACACACACACACACACACACACACACACACACACACACACACACACACACACAGATATATATATATATATATATATATATCTTACATGACCTAAATGTGAATAGGCTACTGATTCTACTGAAGTACTACCATACAATACAAGTACTAATAACATATTCAAATATAATATATAACATATAACAGACTTACAGACCATACTGCATATAAATTATGCTTAATGCTTATTATTCTCATAATAATATGGACCATATAGATAAACTCATGATTGCATATGCTTATTATGGACTACATATATAAATCATGATATGATATTGGTACATATGGACAATATATAGCGAAACAGCAACTCGCGTATACTAGTTTCAAATTCAATCGATAAATCATGCTCATTCAATCGATAAATCACTGATAATAAGTTATTAATAATCAATCAATCGATTAATCATGCTTAATGCTTAATAATATTTGTAAAAAGAGAGAGACGGTCGGAAATTACTTGAGGCGTGGCCGGCGGCGGAAGGGGCTGCGACGACGAGAGGAGGCATGGCCGGCGGAAGGAGCTGCGATTGGACGGCGAGAGAAGGCGTTGCAAGCGGCGACGAACGGGGCTGCGACGGGACGACGAGAGGAGACGTGGCTAGCGGTGGCGGAAGGGGCTGCGACGGGATGGCGACCGGAGGCGTGACTAGCAAAGTCGAGAGAGAGGGCGAGAGACGCAGTGTCTGATTTAATCTGACACTGTATGCAGTGGCTGAGAGAGAGGGCGAGAGACTCTGTGCGTGATTACTGATTTAGGTTTACAAACTGTAAACCTAATTACATATTTACATTTTTTTAAATTGACCGGGTGCGGGTTGAACCCGGGTCGGATATAGGGCAACCCGGACCTGCCCCGCACCCGAGCAAGACCCGCTCGAAAAAACCCAGACCCGACCCAGACCTGATTTTTCCTGGGTTTCACCCGGTCAGATCGGGGCGGGTCAATCGGGTACCCGTCGGGTTCGGATTATTTTGTCATCCCTATGTGGTTTAAGGTACAAATTAGATGATTTTAATCCGATTTTTGGGCAAAACATAAAATTTACAATTATTAAAAATGCTAACAAAACACATTAAGATTTAATTACTAAAATCAGTCGAATTATAAAGTTTGCTAATAAGAAAATAATAAAAAGAGACAAGTAGTATATCTTTCTCGGTTTATTTTTTGTTTCACGTATTCTATCTCTATTTTTCATGTAGATTTGGCGGTGTGGTTTGATGATTGTTTAGCGAATCGGTCCGGTTTTGGGTACCCGCCGGTTCTATAATTTAAAAACCGTAACCGAACAAAAAATTTATGATTCTTCATTTTAGAACCGGAACTGTTACCCGCGGTTCCCGATTCTCTGGTTCTGATTCTGGTTTGGTCTCCGGTTTCGAGTTCAAAGTGCCCACCCTTAATTATAAACATTATTATATAAATTATTTATAAAATTAAAGGTGTTTAAAAGGTTATAAAAGTATGGATGCACTCGGCTACAAATGAGTGTTCATATACAAATATAGGAATAAATCACATTCATTATGTGTAATTCATTGATGGTCCATATTCTTCTATGAATTGATGAATTAAAAATCAATTAAAAAGGAATTGTGATTATTTTTTTGTATCTAATAATCAATAATATGCATTAAAATAGGAAATTGAATAATAAATATTCACGATTCTAGAGATTTGAATTTGTGATAAATATTCAGAAAATTCTTACCAAAATTAAGGAGGATAGTTCAAATTCAAACTCTGCTACTTAATTAAATGACGAAGTGCAACATTTTATTAAATTCAGATAGAAACATGAAATATGTAAACTAAATGAATGGAATAATAGAAATGTACTCATAGAAGTAAGTATAAATTATTTCATGGTTCCATTAATTTATATTCTCCGTTGATTATGCATTTGCACAGGAATAACATAAATCTACTCATGAAATTTGCACATAAGCTCATGATTCCATTTCATGATTTTAATGATTTCATTTCACGATTCTAATGATTTCATAATTCCACTTTGTACAAAATTACATAATTTCATGTTTTTATTATGTAAGGATGAAAACATAGAACATAATACTAAATGGAAATAAGGAATTGTAATTATATATAAATGGACCTGAAATCATGGGATTACATACCAAATGAATCAATGTAAAATCCTTCTTCTGCAAAGACCTTGTTAATTGTCCACGTTCGTCCCTAACATGCTCCCCAACCCCCGCATGTTCTATTTGTTCCGCACAACATTTTGTAAAAAGGTTCTATCTTCTTAATCAGATCTTTCACTTTCGAGAAAATGTAGTGTGTGGTCATTCATTACTATGAAATCATAACAAAAGCGAGTGAATATTTTATTACTAGTAAGTTAGTATTATTGTGTGATGGAAACATGAAGTGAGTATTGTTAAAATTATGCCACATAATCAATCATCATGTATGATTTATAATCACTTTTTAAGTAATAACTTATTAATGGAGATTAATGAATAAATTACATTTATATTATCATATGTGAATATTTGATGATATTATAATGTGATAACCCCTTGATTAAATTGTTATGCATGAAATCATAGTAGTGGTTACGATAATGATTATAATGTATTATAGAATTTAATCTAAATTGTTTTTGGTCATATGATTATCGATAATCCAGACAAACCAATATATGTATAGCAGTATTTATAGGATAAATATTAATGGAACTCATTCATTAAGTTATACATATAAATGATGCATATGGAGATGTGGTCATTGAACTGACCAAAAGTGAGATTTCTCAAATGGCGATATTACCTATATTGTCAATGGGAAATTCTCTTAAGGGAAAAATGCATATTGTTTTCCTTTAACATGAGATCGCCATAGTAACTAATAAGTTGTTTGTTATACTTTGACATTGGACCCCCAGTGTACAAGAACACTAGTTCAAAAGTTATTGGGTATAATTAATCACTTATCTAATTAGTGGCGAGTCAAGAGAGAATCCATCAACTCTTGGTAATGAGTTTAAACTCCATACTTTCAGTGATCCTTTGGTTGAATAAGAACCTTGGCCAAGGCAGATGAATAATTTAAGAATGAAGTTTCTTAAAATTATTTAACAACCATCGGGATCGACGTGAAGAATAGTGATTATCTATTAGGTTTGACAAACGTAACCATACCTTAGGATGATTCGAAACTGTAACGATTGAAGGAAATGATACATTACCCTTTACCGAGCTCACCTGTAATAAACATTGATATTCACACTATCTGTTCGTTGAAGAGTGTTATTAGACGCCAACCCCGATTAGCAATTAATGAGATTAATTACTAACGGTTTAACGTTGATCCTATGTGGTCACACACTTACGAGTGACGGTTGACGTTCATGATTATTTAATTTATTAAATAATCTTGATAGCATATTATTATATTTTTTATTAACATGAGAGATATGTTTAATATTGAATATGAAGGAAATAGGACTAAGATATGAAAGGGATTTCATATTAAATAAATAAGATTTATCTTATATCAAATATAAAAGTTTTATATTAAATTTACTTAAATGAAAGTAAATAAAACAATGATTTTTTTATTAGAAAAACTAAATCTGTACAATGTGAGGGATTTTAGAAATCTACACATATTGATTTCTTGGTTTTGTGTGGTGGTTACAAGCCAGAACAAAAAACAAAATTAAAGAGAATAAATAGTTAATGAAAAATAAAAGGAATGAATTGGAATTATATGCGTGATTGTTGTCTTTGTACGCGGATAAATAAATTTTTTATATTATTTTGATGAATTATTTTCTCCAAGTATAAACACAATGCTACATACAATCAGTTACATATTTTTTTTTCAATTGTGCTTTTTCCCTTAACACACTAGTCTCACAAAAAATAGTTTTTGATATCCGTTCATCTCAAATCGTTTGAGAACACCAATCTCAAATTCGACGTGGATACACTAGTGGTTTCGAGTGTTTTCGGAACTAAGTCAACTTGCGGTTCTACAATACAGTTTGTAATTCTTCATAAATCAAATGCAATAGGTCGATTTGGATCGCATGTTTTTTATTCCGCTACTTGCATATTGATGTATTGCGATCCTTCAACCACATCTCAATGGAGGGAATGAATTTAGGAAACTTAACATAGAAAATAACATGTCATGAACAACTAACATTGTTATGCAATATTGGAATCATAGAAACATAAAATGAAACATGTTTGGAACATGGATCATCTACACATGGAGTAATCATGGAATTATGTAACTAATTACATATCATATGTAAGTAAATGCATATGGAAAAATTGAATGATAGAGATAGTCTCTGTCGATCATGCCTGGATGGAATCATGAAATCATGGAGCGTACATAAATTGTGGAATCATGGAATAATTTTGATAAAAGAATTTTGAGCTAAGGTGAGATGGAATAGAATATATGATAACAGTCAGTACATAATGAAAGATAAAATAATGAAATATATGACAACAATTGACATACAATGGATGTAATTACATATTTTAAGCTTTTGGAAACATGCAAGTAAATGAACAATGTATGAAATGATAGAAACATGATTTAAATATTACATGCATCTCCACAATGTATGTGGGGTATTAGAATCTCAGCAATTTCACAACAAAATTTTACACATCACAACAAAGTGCAATACAATGTATAGTAGTTATGTAGCAATTGCACATCGAACAGTATCAAACAAACGATAAGTACCATAACTGAACCCAAAAAATACACAACATATAACAAAAAATTGAAATCAAATGGTTAAACCAGTATTATGAATCACAAAATGGCATTCGATAGATGAAATCAGAAAAAGTCAACTCGGGTTTAACTTCTTTACTATGCCAAATGATTCACCTGTCATGATTTTGATTAAGTTATTATTCAAATTAATTCAAAATTTCACCAACTTAATTAGATGTACTCCCAGTCACATCCGTACAATTATATAAAAAAATATTTTTCGAAAACATTATAACATGATGAAACTAGTAGTTTAGGGTTAAGTAAAGTAAATCATCCAAACTATCCTAAAGAAATCCATTTTTAAAACTCGGTATAAATGAAGCTATATTTCAAGTAATAAGAATGTTTAATATATCTTAAATGTTATACGCTACAATGTTAACAATTTTTTTTATAATAATCGAATCACGTGATGTTATCTGATCAGTCAAAATGGTTAACAAATCTAAAATAACATATTTGTAAATAAACATAATTATTACACATATGAAATAAAATAAAAGGTTATATACTTCGTATTCACATGTTAAACTAAATATATATTTTTGAAGTTTCAATATATATCTTTGCACCATCTAATTTGATTTACAATTTTTTTAAATAATAATCTGATATTCTGAAATAAAATGGTCAACTTGTTATATAGTCAAATTACGTAATGCAACTAACGTAAATAGAGTAAGTTGCAATAGATAGGTAAATCTACTGAGGCAATAGTGATAGTTGCGAAATAGATAATTATACAAATTAACGCTATACCCAACACCTAGGTTTTTTTTCCTCACTAAATGTCTGCGTCTTCTCTCTCCTTGCTGCTTCCAACCTCTATGGCCTCCGTTCTTCCGCTTGCGTCATGGGCCTCCGTCCCTCTCGCAAAACCAAAGTCCTTTCCCGTGTCAAGGTCCATTTCGCCATCTCTTAATGGATAAATTGTGTTTTCATGAAGCCCAATATTTTCTTTTTATATATAAATATGTTTTTGTGTCTTATGTCTGATTATATGGATGTAATTTTTCGATTTATCACCAGTCTCAGTGAGCTCTACATATCGCAAAACCCCAAGTGTTGCAGTTGTTTTTTAGGGTTAATCTCAAATAACTAAACCTAAGTTAACACCATTTGCAAATACATGCACCTAACTTAGAAAGTTTTTTTAAGTCAATAAAGTTTTATTTCGTATCAAGTTAGACAATTGAGTTAGATTTAAGTTAGTTTTTAGTGTAAAATGACAAGAACCCCTACTTGTTATTTGAATTTTCAAAGCACGCCATTTGAAGCTACCCTGCTCCTGGCGCAACGTCACTTGCTCATCCTCCGACTCCAATCTCACCGGAAACTTCCCCAAACTCCTCTATCGCCTCCCCAACCTTACCTTTCTCTCCCTCTCCAATAACTTCATCAACTCCACCCTTCATCTCGAGATCTCTTCTTGTTCTCGGTTACAACATCTCGACCTCTCCCAGATACTCCCACCAGAGATATGCAGGACACGATTGTAGATCTGGAGGATTGCCAGTTTCTTGATTTAACTGTAACTTGGTGAGTTCGATTCCTGTCTCTGAGTCGACTATAGAGGTTTAAAGATTTAGATATGGCATTGAACAAGCTTGTGCATTCGGTCCCATAAGAGATTTCTGGGTTGAGGAGTGTTTTGCATATCGAAATCTACAACAACTCGCTCGTCGAAGACCTCCCTCTCCGGTGGTTGAATTCCACTGAGCTTTGTCTCCTCAATGTCTCGATGAAGAAGCTCACCGGGACTATCCGCCAGAGCTTTGCGAGCTTCCTCTGGAGAGCCTCATTCTCTACGAGATTCGGTTTCATGGGTCTTTGCCAGAGGCGATCACCGATTCCCCGAACACGTACGAGCACATGCTATTCGAGATTGGCTTTTCCGGCGAGCTACACAGAAACCTAGGGTGGACCTCGTTTCTCCGGTGGGTCAACATCTCGAGCAACCGATTCTCCGACGAGCTCCCTAAATCGATCTGCAAGATGTGTCGTCTCGAGGAGCTTTTATTGATTCAAAACTCGTTCTCCAGCGAGTTTGAGCAGTTGCATTCACTGACGCACCTCCATCTTGTTCGGAACCGGTTCTCCGACGGGTTTGTAGTATTTTCCTCGTGTGAATTTACTCGAGCTAGACTACAACTCTCTCTCTCTCTCTCTCTCTCTCTCTCTCTCTCTCTCTCTCTCTCTCTCTCTCTCTCTCTCTCTCTCGTGTTCGATTTCTAGCGAGATCGCTTCTACGATGGATCTTTCGCTCTTGGTGATCTCAAGGAACAATTTTTCAAGTTCGATTACATGTAAAATTGATTTCCTGGAAAATCTTTAGAATTTCCCTATTGGTAAGAATAAGTTTTCTGGGTCTTTGCCTCATAGCATTGTGGAGCTTAACAGTTGCCGGAATAGAAGGAGAGTGAGAGCTTATGTGAGAGGAGAAAGAAGAGATAGAAAGAATGAAAAAAAGATTGAAATGACATGCTTTAAAAATAGAAATTACAAGTAGGGGTAATTTTGTCATTTTGTCTAACTTGATACAAAATGAAATTTTACTATATTTTCAAGTTATGTGTATGTATTTGCAAATGGTGTCCATTTAAGTGTACTTATTTGAGATTATCATTTTTTAAGTATTGAGATTTTTCGAGGGTTAGGGAGGATCGATCGGGTCAATCTTGTTCGTTAGTTTCTATTGCTCTCGTGTTGTTGTTTCTGTTCACAAATTTCAATTTTTTTAATTTGTTCGCTTGTTTTGGTTCTCATGTAGTAGGAGAGAAGTGTGGTTGTGTTAAATTGAGAGAAAAAGACGAGATTGCTTATAAACGCATAAATCTGAGAAATCTTGAATCCTTATCTTGTTCCAAAAGATAAATACATAAATTTTCCGTTTTTATTTAGAAATTTTGGTTTCATTATGTCGAGAGCTCGCTGACATTGATTTTGATAGTAGATATTGGGAATTAAAATACTAGTGGGTATGAGTTTATTAATTAATTTTGTGTGATTTATAAATTGCTACTCTAGTTTAGAACTTGTGTTTGACATACATATGTTTGTTGTTTGTACTCCTAGATATCAAGTCAAATTGTGTTGTTTCTTATATATGTTCATACTTAGTTTGAACTTGGCTTTTTAAAAAGTTCTAACTTGGTTTGTCTTTGTTTGCAGGATGATGCCAAAGAATTTATACCATGAAGCCTCTAGTTCGGCTATATATGGCTTCATCGTCTTTGAGTAGACCAACAAGATGGCGCGGCTTCATTTCTTGATAGTGCTGCACATGAGAGCTTGAATAACGAGAGAAACAAGGACGTGACACACATATATATGAGAGCTTCGATAACAAGGGCAACAAGCACTAACACATTTGTTAGTTCCATAAAGCTTGGGAGTTGAATGGATGGCTAATGTGACACTCTTTTGCAAACTTAGGCATCTCAGTTGATAAGTTGTAAAAAGGATAATGCAACTCACTTTGAAATTTTTGCAATTATTATAAGAAATAACATTAGACACTTTTTGTATTAGTGTTGTCAACCCTTTTGTTTATATTTTTGGGAATTACAAAGTTGTTTTGATTATTTTATATTAGATACGGTAAGTAAGGGAACCTATTTGGACTCTTTTTTTTTTGTGAATTACAATGTTATTTTGATTATTTTATATTAGATACAGTGAGTACGCTAAATTATCTCTAAAACTTATTGCCGTTATTGGTATGTGTTTAACAATTTTATATAGAGAACTTAAAATATCATTTTTATTTTAAAACTAAATATATAAGCAATTCTACAGAAACCACCAATATTTGTATCGCTTTCTCTAGTCTAAAACAAATAAAAATTGGATATCCAAATATTCTCTCGTGTACATGTATATATAATAGATCTACACAGAGATTATATATATAAGATACAAATGTTAATATTCATCTATTAATTAGTTTATTAAAGTTACCATATACTATATAATATGTATATAAGTTCACATTATTCTATATAGTAATAAGTGTTATAATTATACATATTAATTTGTGTAAATTTGAGTAGCGAAAACCAACAAGGATTTGCATAATCATGATCAGTTGCAGTAGCTATATATATACGACCCTTCTCTTTATTTTGATATTTTCTCTCTTACTCTCGCCATTTAGTCCATGCTTCATATGCCTCTGTTCCCTGCAATATTATTAAACGGCTTAAATGCCCACATATAATTTAGAGAAAATTCCATTACTCCATTTAACTATAGCACAATTTCACTTAATTCCAAATTCATTTAACTTCTTGTAAATTTAAAAACTATTTCTAGAGTACTTTAAATTTTCAAAAGTTTCACTTTTCTCTTTTTCTATTAATCTTTTCGAAAATTTTGTTAACCTTTTATCAAACAACGAAAATACCCTTGTATTAAAAAATTTAATAAATAAATAAGATTTTGAACTTTTTTCTATATTTTTGTAAAAAATTAAGAATAAAATCTGTTATCAGTGAAAAATTTAAACATCATTTTTTTAATAATTATTTATAAAAAATGTTTTTTCTAAAAAAACTAATACAATAAAATTGTTTTTATTCTTTGTTTTTGTAAAAAAGTTCAAAATAATTTTATTTTTTTGATATAAATGTATTTTCATCATTTTACAAAAAATTAATAAAAATTTTAAAAAATAAACGAAAAACAGAAAAGTGAAACTTTTGACTATTTAGGGGATGTAAATCGTTTTTGAACTTAAGGAGAATTTAGTGAAGTGAAATTTTCTTTATATTTTAAGTAATTATGTGTTTCTATTATTTATGTTTAGAATTGAAGAGTGCTAAATATAACAAAGAAAATAAATATGTGTATCAGTGTATATACTTGATCATCTGCAGACTGCATGGTGTCCACGGCCATCTCGAAAATGTTCATCTCATTATACATGCTTGCAGCTGATAGCTTCATTGACAGAAACTAATAATAGGTGTACACAACAAATAAAAGAACTTTAATACATGTGGAAAATTAAATAACTTGCAATAATACAATTTGTAATATATAATGATGAGGTCTTTAAAATTAATATGTTAAACTTACTTCAATTTGATTCTGCAGCGACCGAACATAATTAATTATCACATCCAACATTACTGCCATTCCCATGGTCTGCATGCGCAGATCAATTCATTAATCCATCATAATATTTAATTACACATTTTAAATTTTTATATCATGCTATATATTGTTACTAAACTATGTGAATTAATCACTTATATAAGCACAAGAAAATAACAATATATTATTAATTTGTCATCAAGAATATAATATATGTACCTTATAGCATCCAGGAACCAAATCTTGCAAGCACCTCAGCCTTTCATTTATTTTCTCCCTTCTCACCTATAAATTAATTAATTGGTTCAACCTCATAACAGATTAATTACATGCTAATCTATTAAATAAAGGTAGAAACTAATGTACCGTACTCATCTTGTTTATTTTAAAATATTCTATGGAAAAACACACTGGAATGAAATTAATTACATGTTGAATTTATTTAAACTACAATAAATATTGTCAAATAACAATATTTTCATTCTGATGTATAAATTTGGGAAAATATTGGATATAATAAACGTACCCTTTCAGCGAGACTGTGACTATCAGTAGCTTGGCCTCTTTTTGCTCTAACATGAACAACTTCCTTTGGTTTCTCCCCAGCATTTTTAGCATTGTTCCTCTTTCTCTTCTTTCCTCCCAAATTTGTCTGTGCAATCACATTAAAACAAAACTTCATATTAATTTTTTTTTGAAAAAGCCCACAAGATACCATTCAACATAAGGTCATATGACCAAGTACATACAAAATGAAGAAGAATTAATAGACCAATCGTCCAATTTTCAGTTAAACAAAACTGTTCGTGCTAACAAATGAGCAACACTGTCCACTGACCAACTATTACAACTTAACCAATTGAGATGGTAAAATGATTGATTAATCAATTCATTTACATGATTAACATATAATATATATATACACACACTTTGGACCACACACATTAAAGAGGTTAATTAAGAGAATAATTAAGGTGGTAGCTAGTGATCATATATATTGAAGTGATGACCTTAAAATTAATGTTGTGATCCCCAATGGCCAAGCCAGTGTCAGAAGCAGAAGGAGAAGCAAAGTTGAAGAAGTGTGGCACAGAAGACTTGTCTTTCTTGCTTCCATCAAACCCTAAAGAATGGACATGATGATGATCAGCAGATGATTGGAAGAGGCTCATCTGATCAGTGAAGTTCACAGTAGCAGGAATCATCAAGCCACTGCTGCTTCCACCACCTGAAGATGAGAAAAGACCCATGACATGATCTTGATGATGAACATGATCATGATATGCATGGCCATGATCATGATCACCATTATCCTCCCTCCTGATCAGCTGGCTGTTTATGAACTCCATTTCGGACCCGAAACAAGTTTTTGAATCAGCAGTACTGTTCTGCAATATGGCTTCTCCTCCAAACTCTTCCATTATAATTAGATCAATCACAAACAAACAGATGGATATGGAGCTGATATATCTTTGGTTTGCAGTGACAATGGCATGGTGGGTCCACATCAAGTAAAGATATATAAGGAGTACTGGATGGGCCACCAAACCATTTTGATGGAGATGGATTGGATGGAGGAGATTTAATGAACACAGAATGATGGGTCCATTCTTGGGAATGAGGTTCTTCATTCAAATCTTAACTAATTGTTGCTTTCAATTTCAAGCCTGCTTTTAATGGACAAATGGACTTTTTACAAAGTGCAAGTTCAATAAGTTGGGCACAATCAAGTTAAAGCTGAGTTTGGCCTAGCTAACCTATACATATGTGCAACCGATATATATAGATTGTCTCACTGTTTTTCTTTTCTTTTCTTGTTTGCCCCAAAACATTTTACCTCGTATACACATGATGCATGCCAAACCCCGTTGCTTTTGTTTTTATGATTCATCTTATTTATTCATCAACTGCTTCATAATTGAAACAATTTATCGGAGTGTCAACATATATATTAATTGAATTCAATTCGGCCTTCTAAAGGGCACTTTCGCAAACAAATTTTTAATTAAACACATCACCAACATGACATTCACGTAAAACCAAAGCAACACCTTGATGCAATGATATAATCTCCTACCTACTCTGGATCGGGTTACGAGACTGATAGAAATAATGAGAGAGATATTATTGATGTGTGTATTGTGAATTACAAGAGACCTTTATTTATAAAGATAATAAGAATATAATAGGAAACCCTAATATATGTGAGAAACGAAACATAAATATGGGAAACATAATATAATCTAACAGCCTCCCTCAAACTCAATGTGGTAAAACAAGAATTGAGTTTGAAGCTTGATAGTATTGAGTTGTGGAGGATGCGCGTGAGTTGATGCGGCGAGGATTGAGGATGGAGGATGCGCGCCGATGTTTGATGTCTGATGCCTGATGCTTGATGATGTCTGATGCATGTTGGCTGATGGCGAGATAACAACGGGTGATGGCATATAGATGATGCATGATGTCTGATGCCTGATGCCTGATGCCTGCTGGCTGATGGCATATAGATGATGCATGATGCCTGATGCGTGCTGGCTGATGGCGAGATAACAACGGTTGATGGTATATAGATGATGCTTGATGCCTGATGCCCAATGATACCGGATGCCTGCTGGCTGATGGCGAGATGGCAGCTGCCCGATGATTGCCAGATGCCTGATGGCTGATGGCGAGATAGCAGCTGCCCGATGATTGCGGATGCTTGATGCTTGATCAAGTGTGGGTTGATTCGAGCAAGAGGGTAGAGAAAGAGTAGGGATTGAGAGATTGAGATTGATTGAGTTACGGGATCGAAGTGGTAGAATCAAGATCAATTGATGACGAAGAAACGAGATTGTGCGAGGAAAATTAATAAGGTAAAGAGTAAAAGAAGAACCGATTGGTTTGAGAAAGAAAATAACATAATAAGGGAAAAGACAAAAAAAGGACTAGAGACGATTGTCTAGTTGATTGTTTGCGGAACCGAGATGCTAGAGATTGAGATTTGAATTGCCTCGCCCACCCGTCAGAATCATGAATCATCGATGAGTGGGCAAAGCGAAATATGCGTAGAGATTTGACCAATGATCGATTATAGCTCTGATATCATGATGGAAATAATGAGAGATATATTACTGATGTGTGTATTGTGAATTACAAGAGACCTCTATTTATAGAGGTAATAAGAATAGAATAGGAAACCGTAATATATGTGAGAAAGGAAACATAAATATATGAAACTAAATATAGGAAATATAATATAATCTAACAGGGACCAGAATACCTAAAACTATTCGATCGTTCAATCGGCGATTCTCCCTTCCTTCGGTGACCTAAGTTACGGTGTGCACAGATGAAAATATGGCCCCAGGATTGGACATCATCTCAGCTGGACTAGAATTGAACTTAGGAAAACTAATATTGTTTTCATAAATGAATTGTGGAATACTGATGCCTTAATGTGGAATTGTGGACTAGAATTGACTGACAGGTGGTAATGTCCCTGTCTCCATAGAAGAAGTCTCTATTTCTCTTACGCGCAGTCATGTGACACACCTACTGTGGGAATGATGTTCAACACACTAAAGTAGTGTATAAAATTTTACCAAAATTATGCAAATAAAAATGGGTTTGGAACGAGGTTGGCGACACAAAATGGGAAAGATGACAACTGACATACCCGATACTGATATTAATTGGTCAGACAATTTGTTTGTGTTTGATTGGTGGAAGGGTAGGTTTGTGATTTGTCAGCATTTGATGATTTGAGTTCAATTGTGAACTGATTGTTTAGTTATAAATAAAAGAGTTTGAGGATGGCCATGAGGATAAGCATTTCATGAGATAGTGGGTTGGACCTCAGAACCCTCGGGAGATGTCGAACTCCCCCTATCGGGGAAAATCTCGGGATTTAAAACGACAATTATTGTATATTTGTATTTTCTCGCGCATCCATCTCAAAGTCGCAAAGACTCGATTATGTGATGAGTAACTGTTGCTAATCGAGTCGTTGGAGGAGTTTCTTCTCCACCACCACACTATAAATCGGTGGAGAGGAGAAACTTCATCGGCTCGATTCTCCAATGGAGACTCACTTCACACAACGGCCGGAAGAGGTGGATGGCGACGACATGTCTTCAACTCTAGTAAGTTTGTTTTAGGGTTTGGGTTTGTTCAAGAGTTTCAATTTTTGAATTTATTTTCAATTTCAGTTTTGATTTGGGTATTTGATTTGGGTATTCGATTTGGGGTATTTGATTTCAGTTTTTAATTTGGTGCTTATGGTTTCTAAATTGAATAAAAAATTTGGGGTTTTTAAAATTAAATTCAAATTGGGGGTTTCTGGTTTCATTCAAAATTTTGGGGATTTTGATTTCAAATTGAAATTGGGGTTAGAGTTTGGTTCCGATTTCAATTTCAATTTTTGTTTGAAGTTATAATTCGGGGGTTTGATTTGAATTTTTATTTTCGAATAAATTCAATTTCATTTTGGGATTTTAAATTGGGGGTTTTATTTTGGGGCTAGGGTTAGGGTTACAAATTGAGGCTTCAAATTGGGAATTTTGATTTGTTATTAGGGTTAAGGTTCGGACCGGCTTCACCGTCCGGTCTTACTCCGGCGGACGGTGGCGGAGTAAGGCGGTTAGCCAGAAACTTGGCATCGGACATCACCGATTTGGTTATCGGTGTCATCGTCCGGTGCCGGTGCCGGTTAGCCGGCTATAGTAATATATAGTTTTAATATATATTTCATATACTACAACTTTAGTATATAATATATATAGTAGTATTACAGAATTATGAAAGCATACAATCTATCAACACAATAGCACAAAAGCACAAATTCTAATAATATCTGTCAACACAATAGCACAAAAGCATAAATTTTAATAAAATTTTATAATATCTAAGAACTCCACCAAATGTGAAAAATAACCCCTAATATAAAAACCAATGCTCAGCTTCTTTTTCAATGAAACCTGCTCAGTTTTGGGCCCAAACCCGCTAACAAACTGTTAATAAATTAAAGCTTTAATTAAAACTGTAAGTAATATATTAAAACTACTAATATGTTAAAGTTGTGACCGTCTGTTGACGGCATGTAAATGTTACTGTCTGTTGACGGCATGTAAGTGTTACCGTCTATTGACGGCATGTAAGTCTTAAACCTGCTCAGTTTTCGTGTTACCGTCTATTGACGGCAAAGTAATGGCATGTAAGTAATTTCGTGATGCCGTCTATTAACGGCAAAGCAAGTAAGTGATTTTGAGGTAGCGCAGACAAAATCGATTTTCCCTCTTTTTTATTGAGAGGGAGATGAAAAAATATGAAAATAGAAAAGAGAGGTGGTCGCCGGAAGCATGAAGAGCGTCGCCGGTGACCTTAAAAGTTTTGGCAGAGAAACCAACCAATGTTTAGTGGGCAAAGAAAGCACGGGATTAGAATGAAATATAACGCCTAATTTTATTTTATGAAACTTTACTTTTATTTATTCTAATAAAAATGTCGTCCCTGCATAAAATTTCTGGTTCTACTATTACTTAATTACTTGTAATAATAAGATTATTACATGATAATAAAACCAAAATTTTTAATTTAGATGATACATACGAGATAGTTTATTTAATGATGTGTGTTCTTTTATTTATATTTATATTAGTACATCATATCTTAATTATTTTTTATTTGATTTGAATTTTAACCTCAGAGTTTTCAAATTCATAATCACTAATTAATGAAGTTATAAAGACCAAGTCTTGAACATAGGTAAAATAGGAGCCGATGTGTACTAGTAAAAGCAAAGGGGGATATATGGAATGGGTCAAGAGAAGAGAAGGACAAACAAATTTGTCATATTGAAAAATGACAAAATGGAAATCACAGACCCTTGCATCAAATCACAAACTTGACAAAATTTCTAAATATAGAGATTATTTTCGGTCTATGAAAAACGTAATAATGACTAATGAGGGCCATAGTAGGCAAGCAAAGATTGATTTAAGTCAACAAAGCATTAATAACTAAACATAGTTTAGGCTTGTGCCACATTTGTATGGTAAGTCACTACACTCCACCACCACTTTGTAAACTTATTATTGAATTCAAAGGTTGTCTCTATTTACCATCTATCAGTGTACGAATTAGAATTTGTCTATCAAGTGACCTGATGTAGTTATCACTATAACTAAACAAATATTAATTCTTATTTTCATTAACTCTGATACAGTGAAATGAAAATATCAAAATCACTTCACATTAAAATATCAACTAAAATATTTAATGATTAAAGGGGTTAAATAAAGAAATGAGGCTTTGGGCAGTGTTTATTAAAGAAAAGTGGTTGCCTCTGGTTTGGGGGCAGCCTTCTCATTTGGACTGGACTATTGGCCCATCACAGTCACGAAGAAAATGACCCATAGTGGTCACTTCCTTGAAAAAGTGACATTTTTCCCAGCAATAATTTGTACTTTAAATGATTAACAAATTTATAAAACTTATGAGTTATTTAGTTTCAAAATAAATGTTTTAGTTATTTTATATAGTAATATTCAAGAATTGGTAAACTAGTACCGTTTGTGACATGTCGATGATCTGTGTATTTATGACAAACCAGGGATGTTTATATGATTTTTTTTTGAAACCTTTGTTTTATGATTTATTATTCATTTAAATTTAATTTTAAATTATTTAATTGTTTCAGTTTATGCTATACTACAATGTTCATTTGGTTGATTAAAAAAATGTTCATTATGGTTGTATACTTAAATATAATACGTCATTATTCACTAAATTAGTTGGGCAAGAGAGCCACATACTTAAATAGAGTGTGCTACCCTTTTAAAATTAAGGCAGCACACTCAAATATAGGACTGTTCACGGTTACATAACCGAACCGAACCGGTCATAACCAAACCGAACCGACTGGTTCGGTTATTGAAGATTCATAACCGATAACCGAGCCGATAGGTGGTCGGTTGGCTCGGTTATAACCGAATAACCGATCGGTTATGATCGGTCGGTTGTTCGGTTAACCGAGGCATTGTTGGGCCTTTTTTTGGGCCTTCTCAGGCCCAATCCAATACAGATACCCATTTTTTTGGGTCATTTCAGGCCAAATCCTAATCAAATGTCCAAAATACATTACATAGTATAAGTAAAAAATACCCATATAGTCCAAAGTTCAAAATACATATACAGTGTGTGTAACACATTAGTACATTACACTATTACAGTCAAAAGTTTAACAAAAACAGTACAAAGTTCAACAAAAACAGTCCAAAATACAGTACAAAATAGAAAATACAGTCCAAAGTTCAAGTTCAACATCAGCAACATTCCAACTTTCAAGTCTCAACCTAACAACATTACGTTTCCTGAAATGCAAAGACATAAATAAGTTATAAGCTCATGGCAAATGACAAAATAGTATTGATTTGATTTAGACTAAAACAATGGCAAATGGCAAAACATAAATTAGCAATAGCATATCAGTGGCAAAACATAAATTAGCAAAACAGTGGCAAATGCCAATAACATCAAAACACTAAAACAATACTAAAAGTGTAAAGCATCATATTAGAATTGCATAAAAACACTAAAATAGTACTAAAACAACAATATTAAAACAGTGGCAATAGCCAATAGCATCAAAACAGTAAAACAGTGGCAATAGGCAAACTAAAACACTAAATTCAGATTGCGTACCTCCCAAAAATCAATGATTGGAACACCTTCTGTTGATGCATTTATTGCAAGCTCTGTAATAAAAAGGTAAACAAAACCTCAATAAGTTAATAAAAAGTTGAAAACCATACACTCGAAATTGGAATTCAATTAAAAAAATAATTACTATTAACCTTCTTGAACCATTTGTTTTTCAAGCAACTCTTCCTCTGATAAGATCTTCGTGGGGGTCGTTTTCAACCAATCTTGAGTGCAAACTAGAGCTTGTACCATGTCAGTACTTAAAGAGCTCCTGAAATCTGTTACAACTCTACCACCCGTACTAAATGTTGATTCGGAGGAAACTGTGGAGATTAGGATGGCCAAAATGTCTTTAGCCATGTAGGCTATAACCTGATAGCGATGACAATTCAGTTTCCACCAACCCAAAACATCAAGGACTTGACCCTCAGGCACATCCGGTTCTAGCCGCTCTTCCAAATACCTTTCTAACTTATATTTCACATTTTCCGGCTGACTACATTCCTCTTGGTTGAATAAAGCTTTATTCACCCCAATCATTGGATCTGTCAATGATACACGAGGAGGAGGATTGGTTGCTTCACATCTGGTCGGGGCAGCAGTGGCGCCTAACTTCTCTGTATACACCTTGTTGTACTCGTTGAACATGTGAAGTAGACATGATTGTACAGAATCATGTAGTTTTCGATAATCCTCGGGAGAATATATCTTCTCCATCGACCATCTAACGAACTTCAGCTTATGACGGGCATCAAAGATAGGGGCTAAGAAGATGTATATGTTAACAGTTTCCACTATACCAAAGTACTTATCGTACTTAGCCTTCATCTTTCTAGCCATGTTAACCATATCTGGTAAATCGCTTGCCAAACCCATCGTAATGAAATGAAACATGTCAGTTACATCCTCCATTATCACGTTAGAGGTTATGTACTTAGACCCATAAACCTTCACTGTCAACTTATAAAACAAGGCAAGAAACGACATGAAGTTTGACAACTCCAACCAATCAAACTCAGTCAACCATCCAAGAAACCATGGCTCACTACCAGGTTTTCTTTTACTCAACTCCATCTCTCTCTTCAATGTCGGTTCTTTCCTACCAAAGGATTCGATTGCCTCACGTAACTCACATGCAGCCTTCAACATCAGATATGTTGAGTTCCACCTGGTCCGGACATCTAGGCACAACAATCTTTTACTCTCAATTCCCAGCCTTGTCACACATTCTTTGAACTTTGTAATTCTCGCTGGAGAGTTTCTTATATACCTCACAGCATATCTAACCCTCTCAATGGACAGCCCTAGCATGGCAATTCCATCGCTCACAATTAGGTTGATGATATGGGCAATACACCTCATATGCATAAACCGACCTCCTAGCACATTTGTGGATTGCACATTCATTTTTCGAGACAAGTAAGAAACTGCAACGTCATTGGGACTGGCATTATCTACGGTGACTGCCATCAATTTGGTTATTCCTCAAGAGTGTAGACAAGTCTCGACACATCTTCCTAGATCCTCACCCTTATGACTGACAATGGGACAGAAGTTGATAATCTTCTTGTGCAATACCCAATCCTCACTAATGAAGTGAGCAGTCAAGGCCATGTAGTTTTCTTGTTGTATGGAAGTCCAAGTGTCCGTTGTAAGGGACACCCTAGGGGATTTCATTGATAAATAGGAATGCAAGATCTTCTTTTGGAGTTCATACAACTCGAACACATCTCGAGTAGCAGTAGTTCTTGAGGGTACTCTAAAACTAGGGCATAAAACTTTCACAAAAGCTAAGAACCCTTCACCCTCTACAAATGAAAAAGGCAATTCATCGATCACCAACATTTTATCTAAGGCAGCTCTACATGCCTCTTGGTCGAACTGCCAAGTGACTATTCCTTTAGTGTCAAAGTGGATTTGGGGGCTGCCTAGGTAAGGTTTTTTTTTCGGGATTGGCCTTACAAGACTTCATATGGGAATTCAGATTTGATGTCCCATTATCCTTAGAATTAGCCTTAAGTGTATTTCCACACCATGTACACATAGCTCTAATAAGTACCCCATCATCATCAAAAAATTTCTTAAATACACTCCAACATTTTGCTGGTTCCCTAGAGTTGGTGGTAGTGTTAGAAGAACTAGAAGGCTTACTTTTGGTTTGAGATGTACCAAGAGCAGCTGAGGAAGTGAGAATTTTCTCTACAGGGGCAGAAGCATCACTTGCGTCGCTTGGCAATTCCACACGCCTCCTCTACAAACATATTCAATCATGAATTATTAAGAATAATTAAATGGGGCAAAAAACATAAACCATGTAAAAGTAGAAATTTATACCTTATTCTTGTTGGTTGGAGAATGCCATGTACTCGTTTGTTGAATTGACAAAGAGTTGGAGAACTGATCTGACATTGGCAGTTGAGGGCTCATGGGCAGTGGTGGAAGGCTCATTGATCGTGAATTCACTGAATTATCATTATGTTCCATGACCTTCACAACTTAAAATTACAAAACATATTAATAAACCTACCATTTATTTATGTTCATTATGTCATCATACCCCTATATTAGTCATTAGATACATAACAATATAACTTTATGATTGACCCAACACTATAACAATATAACTATATTGTCCCAAAGTCAAGGAATAATGTGATGGTCACTTTATGATTTTATATGTAAGGGTTTGTTGAATTTGTCAATGTAGTCGAAACTGCAGCGATTAAGAAATTGCAGCCTTCTAAATAGGAGCTGGTCAATCCATGAGTATACCATGAAGTTACAAAGGTTGTCCCTGTAAACCAACCTCCTAAAGCGAAATAGGCGCAAGGAAATAGCAATAGTCCGGACCAACCTACAAAAACGAAACGGTCCCTTTGTAACCAATCATCCATAACATCAAATAAATCATTTTCGTCTTTGATAAATTTACCAAGGGCAATAGTCATAGTGATCCTCGTATTCAACTACTTCAACCATTTCCGAGCACCCTCGTGACATTTTTTTTCCAGAGCCTTCTAGGATTCAAACTTTTTTTTACTTTAATGTAATGTATGATTTGATTCTCGTACACTACCCCTTCGAATTCGAATTGGTTTCGAAAAAAGAAATACTTTATGTTTTTATGTATTCATTTCTATGTGTGAATCTTTTTATGTCTATTAATTTTATAGAGTATCATATCTTTTTTTATAACCTTGCTTTGCTTATAATTGACTTTTATATTTTCTTTGATTCTCTTTACTGTATCTTTGTTATAATTCTTTTTTTTAGGTGAATAGAAAACCCCATACCCCATATAGGTGAATAAAAAAAACAAGCATATCTTTTTCCGGGTCGAAACAGAGGATTGGTAGACATGTTAATATGTCAGAAATAGTGTCCTTGCTCATGATAAAGGCAAACTTCTTTTATTGAAAAAATAGAATATATATTACTTACGCAATATTATATCACAGTTTCCTAAAAGTCCCTTTCTTCAAATTGCGAGTGCAATTTGAAATAGAAATGAAGTGTGGATAGAATGATAATTGGGATTTTGATACTCTAAGGCAGTACCGCCACCCCATCATAGAAAAAAAAACCCATATATATAAGGAGCACACTAAACGAGTGGGTCCAAACAATTCGATTGGGGTAGTTGCTGAACCATACCACATAGTTCCAGCAACAACAAAAGCTGCAAAAAATACAGCAACAATACTACTCGAAAGGACGGTTTCAATGTTGCCCATACGTAATCCTTTGTATAAACGCTGGGGTGGGCGTACGCTAAGATGAAATAGACCCGCCAATATGCCCAATGTACCCGCTGCAATATGATGAGAAGCTATTCCTCCCGGAACAAAAGGATCAAACCCGCTCACACCCCAAGCTGAATTTACGAATTGTACCCTTCCGGTTAATCCATAAGGATCGAACACCTAGACTCCAGGACCCTATTATATTAGTTCTATTAATAATAGATAGAATTCTATTAGTAATTTAATAGAATATATATTATAAATAAATACGAAATTTAAATAAATCCAAACATTTCATAATAGAAAGGACTGAATAGAAGAATGTATTTTTTTTGTTATCTCTCTCATCATTTATCTTTGCCTGGGACGAAAGGATTCGAACCTTTGCGAAGTCGAGTTTTTTCCGGGAGTTTACAGTTAAGGGTTCCAACTCGTCTGGCTTTTGCGACCGAAAATCCACATTTTTCGTTTCAATAGAAAGAGAAGGGATTTTGGATTTTTAGTTATTTTATGTTTTAAGATACTATACAATCAATCGAAGAGACAGATTCAATTCCCAGGGAGAGTTTTCGTTTCTTTTAGGCAAGGCATTCAGATTCAAGATACAAGTACAATAATAAATAAATAAAAAGTTTAGGAATACCTCTACCCAAGCAAAACCAAACAAAAGGCGAATATTTGCATCTATTTTATATCCTTTTGGCGACATGGCCAAGCGGTAAGGCGGGGGACTGCAAATCCCTGTTCCCCAGTTCAAATCTGGGTGTCGCCTGATCAACAAAAGAAAAGACGCGAAATCCCCTTTTCTGGTTTGCTGATAGACCTCGCAGAATGTTCCCCGATTCTAGGAGAAAATCAGATTTCATATAAGAACTTTTTATAAGATAAGGTACAAGCAGATTATTATGTCTATTTTTTCGATTGTAATTTGATTATTTCCTTTTTTCGGTTCCCATTCTTCTTTCTAACAAACTAACAAAAAAGGATGGGTTTCAAATAAAAGTAAATAAAGGATTTTTTCGTTCCTTATAGTTATTTGTTTAATCGGTGGGTACGAGCATACTCGGGATTGGAATTTTCAGGAGTACTGCTTAATCATTTCTACCAATTGAAAGCCCCAAACTACTGTTCCTTTTTTTGAACAGTTTTTTTAAATCTCCATTACAAACCCTTTCCGTATTTTGGTGTTCCTAACCATCCACTCATTTTTCATCAGCCCCCCTATTTTAGCGTAATAGATAGAAAGGGTATCAAAACCAAATACGGTTTTGCTTTTTTTGAGCCCGCTTCAAGCCGGGACGACTAATCAACCAATCTTGGGGCAAAAATCCTTTCCCTACTATTTACTTGGGGCAAAGGTCCTTTCCCTTACTATTTACCATTAAGAGAAAGGCAGCTAGAATCTTTAATGAAGGAAGGAAAGGGTCACTATAAGGACAGAATATGTATTAAGTTGTAAACAAGTATTTCTGGTCATATACTACCTCAATCACTAGAATACCTTTTTTTTTTAATATATAATATTCAATATAACGTCTCTAGAGAGCAGCGTTATTCTGAGATCCATTTAATAGACTGAATGGGAAATGTTTTCAAAGGGAAAGACCCAATTTGTTTTCTAGAACCCCGGCTGGTCATTAGGATCGTCAATCAATCTGTTTTCCATCTCTATCTACCATCTCCATCTAATAAGGGAGCTGGTGTTTGGATCATTTACAGATTGATGCATTGCAACTTGTCTGGTTTAAGGAAATGAGATATTGTTGACTTTGATGTTGTGAGTTTAACTTTAGACCATTATTATCCATTTGAGATGTCAATAACTTTATAAAATTTGACATTAGGTTTTAATCACCATCAAACTCAACCACATAGCTTTTAATCACATTACTGAGTGACTAACATTAGCTTTAATCACCATCAAACTCAACCGATCATAAAACTTAAGGTAGCTTTTAATCACATAACATTTAACAGTTCATAATTTTTTCTGATACAAGCAGTTATTAAAACCTAAGGTTCATAATACAAGCAGTTCATAAGATGCATTTAACAGTTCATAATAGCTTTTAATCACCATCAAATACAAGCAGTTCATATTCATAATACAAGCATGCAGCAGCAACAATCTCGAAACCTAATTTTTGAAACAATCTCGAAACATAATACAAGCAGACAGGCAGGCAGCAGTAAGGTTGACAAATCAAATCAATACATAATTTTCGAAACCCTAATTTTTAGAAAACAATAGCAACAGATTCCGATTGACAAATCAAATTCCGATTCCGATTGACCCAACACTCAACAGTCGAGAACGAATGTCAAAAACATAAACAAAGTCCAAAATAGAAGAAAAGGCTTACCGAGATCGAGATCGGTTGGGTCGCTCGGTTGTTGTCGCGCTCGGTCGTTGTCTCTCGGCCGTTGTCGATCGCCTCTCGGTCGCTCTCGCCTCTCGCTCTCTCCGCCTCTCGGTCGGTCTCAGTTTCGTGTGAGTGAATGACTCGAACCCTACGACTCTAGAGAGTTCAGCTGAGGAGTCACCCATACGACGTCGTTTTGGGGAAATGTTGAACCCTAAACGACGTTGTTTTGTTGATGTTACTCGGTTATCGGTTCGGTTACGGACGGTTTTCCGAACCCCGTAATCGATAGCCGAACCGACGTTGTGTCGTTTGTTGAATATAACCGAACCGACCCAACCGAACCGATTGGTTCGGTTACCGATTCCCTCGGTTTTGGTTCGATTCGGGTCGGTTTTCTCGGTTTTCAGTTTTCTGAACACCCCTACTCAGATATAACATGATGTCATTTATAAAAAAGCAGCACACTCAAATGAAGAGGTTGCCTTTGTCAAAAGGGCAGCACACTATATACACTCTATTTGAGTGTGTTGTTTTTATAAATTTCATATTATTACCGTTTGTTGTTACCGTTGTAATATTATTACCGTTAATGAAGAGCAACATACTTTTATATGTGTGCTGCTCTCAGTGGCGGATCCAGAGGACACGCGCCCCCTCTTGGCCCGAGAATTCAAAAAAAAATCGTATAAATTTTTTCCGAAATTTGGATATGCTCCCCTTAAATTCTGATATGTATACATAAACTGTGCAATTAAACAATAAAAATTATTTGGTTTAGTGGTAAATGTGTAGTATTTTATCTAAGATGCTATAAGTTTAAACCTTGGAATTGACAAACTTTTAATAGTTTTGTGCTTTTTATTGACCTTTTGGCCTAAACATAATTTGTGGGATTTTAAAATGGAACATCTTTCATTCTCTCTTTACTTTTTGTTGATAATTAAATTATTATTTTTACTAATTATTGTATTAGTTAAATTGTTGTTTCATTAAACTTTATTTTGTCTACTACATTTTATTAATTAAATTATTTGTTATTTATTGAAAATTTGTGAATTTTTCAAGCAAATAAATGTAGAGATTAAGTTCAAAGGTGGGTCGTTTGATTAACGAATCAAACTCGAGCCCAAACTATTAAAGTTTGTAAGGCTCGTGACCCGACTTACTTTGTATTTATATATACATGAAAGTTAAATTCAAACTTAACTAAAAATTAAATAATTAAGCTCGAATTAATTTTTGTTATATGCATTTAGAAATTAATTTATTAATAAATTTATTATTTTTAATTAATTAATAAAATTATTAGTTAATTATTAAAATTTTAATATAAAATTTTGCCCCCCCCCCCCCCCCCCCCCCCACTGGCTGCCCTTTGTATAATTTCTGATTATATATATGTAACAGTTTGTGAGTTTTGTTGAGAAAAAGTTTGAGTGAATTTGGGGAGATTGTTGTGTGAGTATATTTAGAGTGAAAAAAAATTATGGAATTGTATACAAGAAGATCAATTAGTAATCGAACGAAAAAATCCAAATAAAAAAGGTATGTTATCGATAATCGTTGCATTTTAAATATTCATAGTAGGTTGTAGTTTTTACCGAAATTGTATACATATTATTATATCATTATTGTTGATATAAGGTATGTTTTCGATAAATGTTCTATTTCAAATTTATAGTATTGTTAAGTTATCATTTTTCCGAAATTTAATATATAGTAAATTTTTTTATATATACAAGGTATCTTGTCGATAAATGTTGCATTTCATATTCATAGTATTGTTAAGTTGTCGTTTTTACTGAAATTTTATAAATAGTATTATCATTATTGAAGATATAATTATCAATGAATCGATTATGGATGTGAGCTCATAGAGATCCTGATGTGTTTTTGATGGGGGTGGTAAGTTTCATGAAAATTAGACAAGCAACCTAGCCCGTACTATGGTCCAGATAGATTTCGGTATCCGTGTAGCAAATGTTGTAATATTCGTATATACGATATGGATACCATTTGCGATCACTTACTGAAAAAAGGGTGTGCGAACGTATATGGTGTGAAAGAGTAGCAACATGAATATGATGTCCCAGTCCAGTGTACAATATTTTCTACTGATGAGTGCGAACGTTGACCCTGTACATTAGTTTGTAGAGGATGTAGACCCATCCCGAGATGTCAAAATTGAAGGAAATGACGAGGTCAATCAAGTGAACGAAGTTGATGAGTCAACCGCAAGAGCAACTATGAGAAAATATAATCGGTTAGTGGCGGAGTTACAGACCCAGTTATACGAAAACAATGTAGACACGGCGTTGACTGCACTGTTAATGTTTTTTTTCTATCAAGTAGAAGACATGAATGACGGACACAACATTCGACGAGGTTGTTGGTGATTTTTCCAACACACTACCACAACCTAATGCTTATGCGTCTAACTATACAGCTGCGAAACATAAATTGAAGTCAATCGAAATGTCTTGTCTAAAATATGATGATTGCTACTATGGTTGGGTTTTGTATTACAGAGATAACTCAGGGTTAACAAATTGTCCCGAGTGCAAAGACAGTTGATACGAAGAACACGAAGGTTCGACTGTGGCAAAGAAGACTGTTTGGTACTTCTCATTGACGGCGCGTCTGCAACATTTGTTTTTGGCCCCAGAGACGGTTGAGTGGATGCGGTGGCAAGGGGAGCGAGAGAGTAAGGACGATGATACATTAGCACATCCATCAAACGGTGAAGATTAGATTACATTTGATGTGATGTACCCCTATTTCTCAAGGGAAATCCGAAACGTATGCCTAGTTGTTGCAACTGACGAGTTTTTTTCGTATGGAACGACCGCGGCGCCATACATTCTTTGGCCGGTAGTCATTATACCTCTCAATTCCCCCCCTCCCCCCCCCCACCGCTCGACGGCTATGAAGAAAGAATATAATATGCTAACGATGATGATATTCGGTACTAATTCACCTGGTAAATGTTTGAATAATTTTATGGGTCCACTAATCGATGAGCTTACTGTGTTGTGGCGTGAAGGAGTTGTGACAATAGATGGGTTTAAGGATAAAGCATTCCGGATGCGCGTGGCTGTGATGTGGACTATAAGTGACTATCCGGGACTGATCAAGTTGGGAGGCATTCAGTAAAGAGGATACAAAACATGTGATATTTGTATGAACTCCATTAATTCAATCCACGGTCATGGAAGAACGACATATCAAGGTACACATATGTTTTTACCTATTAGTCATGAATATCGTCGCATGTCGCATCAATTTAATGGTCATGAGGAGAGAAGACCCCCACCACGAAATCTTTCTTGGCGTAAAGTTTGTGAGGAGATAGAGAAACATCAATACCCAACTCTGAGTCTACAATCAAAGTTCAAACCTAAGGCAGGCTTATCGTTGTATTGGACGCGCATAAGCATATTTTAGGACTTGGACTATTGGGAGACTCATCGCACTCGACATGCGTTCGATGTAATACATATAGAAAAGAATGTTTGTGATACGTTGTGAACACCGTCCTAGGAGTGCATGGAAAGACGAAGGATAATGAAAATGCTCAATTATGTCTTCGAGATCTGAACGTGCGCCTACATTTATGGTCTATTACAGGTCGTGGTGGAAAATTAGTTCTCCCTCAAGCGGTTTATGTTGTGAAGCGTAGTTCTCGTGAAGAAGTCTTTAACCGTATTTTAAGTGTTCGTTACCCTAGTCGTTATGCTGGAAGTTTGAAGGACAAGGCGACGAGGGGCAATTGATTTTATTGTTTGAAAATGCATGACTGTCACGTGTTGATTCAGCGCATATTTGGAATTGTTATTCGAAAATACGTCGACAAAAAAACAGCAGAAGCATTAGTGGATCTTGGAAAAAAAAATTTCAAACGTTGTGCGCTAGAGAGTTTACAAAATCGGCCCTGAAAAAGATGAAAAAAGATATCGTGGTTATTGTGTGCAAGTTGAAATCTATTTTTCCTCCACCATTCCTTACAAGCATGGTCCACTTATTGTTGCATATTACATATCAAGTGCTGCGAACCGGCTGATTCATTTCACGTGGATGTTTCTGATTGAATGGTATAATGATCAATTTATTTTGTGTGTTATAGTATTCATTTAGTACTGCAGACACCAATTTCAATTATATATTTTGCAGACAGTTGGGAGAGTACAAGATAAGCGTGTGAAACTCACGGTACCCAAAACGATGCATAGCGCAACAATACTTGATGCACGAATCGGTCATTTATACTCGTATGTACTTTAATCGTGGTACTCGATCCACGGAGGAAGTTTCAGTCAACCCAGTAAGAGCTCATAACCTATCAGTCGTCTCAAATGTTATTCAATTGAAGAGCATTGTCTGTCGAAAATATCTAACAACAACAGAGATATTTTAGGCAATTTGGACAATTGTTAAGAACTGCTCAGAACTCGACACATTTGTGGAAACACACTTAGCCGAATTTCAAAAACCTTAACCACGTGACACACATCAAGTGCGGGTTATGAATTTTTTATACAGCTTCAAGAGACTTGTAAGCGTCGATGTACTAATTTTTTTTTCTGTTTTACTTAATTATAACTAATGTATGTTCTAACCATTTATTGTGTGTGCAGTTTACAAATTCTGGTTATCAGCACAAATTTGTGCTACTTTCTTGAGACCCTCTTTCTTCGACCAAGTATTCTCAATGTACAGTAAATGAGGTCAAGTTTATAACCAAAATTCAGGGGTGATGCTTGAAGCAAACAATAAAAAGTATTACGGTGTACTTCTCGATGTCGGCGTGCTTAGATATGACGAAGGCTTCTCAGTCATTGTATTCAAATGTAGGTGGTACGACGAGGGAAATGTGAAGAAAGACCGAGGGTTGATATCAGTTAACACTAAGACTAATTGTTATCAGGAAAACCCTTTCTGTCTCGCAATATTGGCAAAGTAGGTATTCTACGTCGACAACCCGAAATACAGTCGTGGGTGGAAAGTTTTGAACATCGTGAATCACATAAATTCTTACAACCCGAGCACATTAGCTCGTATTGTGAATGATTCACCTGCATACAAAGTCAATGAACCGTACCAAGAGCCTAATATTGTTACAATTGGTAAAGAAGAAGTTAACATCGATTTGGGAGATATCCCTACTGTTCCCGAAGTTGATAGTGAAGATAAAGTTGATGACGAAATTGATATTGACGACGATGACTAAGATCCCGATATGGAAGGTCACGATTTATGTTCATGAGTTATCTGATTGATTAAAATGTATACTTGATTGATTAAAATACGTACTTGTGTTTATTATATGAATAAAATGTTAAAGTTGGACAAATTTTAAGAGTGTCGGGAAATTATCATAAGTGTGAGACAAATTTTAAAAGTGTAAAAAAATGCAACATACAAATTTAAGTATGCTATATATAATTTCCGATGAAATGATTGATTAAAAAGTCAAGCAAAATTACTAAGCATTTAAGAAAATAATAATTCATGGTCAAGTGGAATGTCAACTACGTTTGGCAAAAAATGGGTAAGAAATTCCTAAAAACCTTTCAAATTTGTAAATTTTTTAAGAAATATAATAGAATTGGCAGCATATTTTTAAAGGTGAGATGTCCTTATAAACACGATGCCCTCTTCTGCACATATATAGGTACTAAAGAAAACTAGAGTTTTATCTCTTTTTCTATACGGGTCCAGTTCTGATTCAGGCCATTCGAGTCTTGTACAAGAGGAGTACTCTGCACGCTCGAGCCATTCATCGCCCGTCGTGAACGGAGGGTCTAATAATCCTTCACCACTTGCTTCAGACGTGGATAGGTCTCCAGTACAACCGTCATGGGCGAGAAATGCATATGTTTCTGTTCCCGCTAGTGAGTCCACACCACCCCAGCAGCGGATTTCGTGGTCGGCGAACCATGACTTCCAGAGTTCTGTGTAATGTCCCGCAAACTACAGGTCAGCCCATACATGAGTCAAGAGTCAGTCCTAGTCATGCAACGACTCCAACACTCCTGGAGAGGCCTGAGCCAGGCCCCTCTCAGTAGCCGCTTCTTGACGCTCCTGAGAACATCTCCCAAGAGCTTTACTTCGACAAGAAGGTTAAAATTGATATCAGTCTCGATAAGGAACATCTTGCTGTAAGGGTAATATGTAGAACACGTCTCCTACTAAAGTGGAATTCTAAGACCCGTCGTCCGACCATCCCAAGGTATGTTGAATTCTGCTTAGAGCGTCTGGTTCTTGCTGTGGGCGCTATCCTTCGCACAGTTGTCCCAATCTTATAGGCTTATTGGTCAAACGTACCTGCAAACATGAATGAGAGGTTCATGGGCTTATTTGAGGTAATTTTTTAGGTTTTAAAATTTACAAATTTATAACATTAGCAATTCATATTAATGTTCTCAAATTTGTCTTATTTTATGAAGACCACGTATGAAGTGGATAAGTTCTCATTACCACTACTCAAGTGGTTTAGTGATAGGGGTAGAACAGCGTTTAATCAACGATGGACGAAGTTAAAGGTGTATTACATGATATTTGTTGAGTGACTAAAACATACTGGGATCTCATACAAGGTGGAGCACAGAAAGAGGGAGTGGCGGTTCCTCGTGGAGCACTGCGATGATTCGATTATACACGTTTGTGTTATTTTTATTTCTATTACATTTATTTACGATTTTTTTACTAATAATATTTAATCATTTGATATTGCATTTTAAGTAGAATACTGGTGTAGAAATGAGTGAACGTCGTATGTTGAAGCCCGATCACAACTCGAGGCCCATTCCGTTCATCAGTCGGGTCAATATTTTATGCAGTAATCCTTTAAATCAGCCACTGGCGCACAGAACGTTGAACTTCTTCCAAAGATATGCGACAACAGTGTATGAGTTTAATGTTGAGTTCATGTGATTTTACATATTAATTTTTGTACGTTGGTTGCTTCATTTATTTTATAGATTTTTTATTTTGAAAATGTATGCAGTTTGGTTATATGATTGTTTGGTATACATGTCATTTTCAACTAAATGGGAACAAATTTATGAGCCAATTTTTTTGTTTTATTATAGTTATGATAGTTTTACTTTATTTTCGGAAAATACATTTTGGTGTTTTATCTAAAAATAATTGAGATTCAATGTATTTTAAATGAGAGAGAACAGATACATTTTTTGTAGTAAAGTTTTGTTCATGTAATTATAAATGTCTTTGTTGCATTGCATGTACCAACGAAGTCAAAAGTGGCCAATATGGTATATATTATGTGAATGGAACATCTATGTAAGACTTGAGTGTATGTTGAGCTTGGAGAGTTTTTTTGAAGTATTTGTGTATAAGACATAACCATTTACAGATGTTAAATTGTAAAGTTACAATTTCTTGGAGATGTTTCGCTTTATCTTCTCCAAACCTCCCCTTGATTTAATTTGTATGTCTTATAAGTTTTCTCAAGTAATATGTGCAAAATAGCTACAACGAGTATTTGGCCTCTCAAATGGATAGGCCGAATCATGTCCTAATGACGGAGGCAAGAGAACGACAACTTCTTCATGAAGCGTACATGGCTGTCCATGAGAGTCGATGCTGCGGGGCACCTACACTAGAGGATTCAGGCTTCCATATAGGAGGGATTCGATGATCCGTAGTCTTCTCCAAACATCTCTTGAAAGGGGAGCGAATTTTAGATGGTTCGAAGAGGTTATTTTAGCGCTGAAAAAAGACAATGATCTGTTGCCCAAGATGGAGAGGCGGAGCGAAAAGAAGCACAAAAAGACAAGTAAGTTGCTCAAGGTTCTCTTCGACAAGCTCGAGGAACCGTCAAGGACTGTGTCCTTTTTCGAATTTGATTATGACTAAAGTTTATTTATATTTATCAAAACAAACAGTTTATTATTATCGGTAGCATACATTATATATAAATATGCATTTCGAGTTTTCTATTATCGATTAAATATTTGTTATTCAGTTTTGTTAATATAAAAAATAATAACGTGTTCTGGTATGCCAGACACCCGTAATTATTTTTCAATTCACTCTATATAAAAGGCAGCACACATGTAAAAGTGTGTTGCTCTTTAAAAGGTAGCGTATTTATAAAAGTGTACTGCCTTTTTAAGGGTAGCGTACATACAAAAGTGTGTTACCTTTTAAAGGGCATCGTACATATAAAAGTGTGTTGCCCTTTAAAAGGGCAGTATACGGTCCACTACCTCTTTAAAAGGGCCGCCTTCTCATAGCCACACCAGAAGGGCCGCGTGGCGTGTGCTGCCCTTTGAAAAGGGTAGCATTTTTTACTCTAAATTGGCAGCATACATGTATGCTGCCCTTATTGCCAAATTTCAGTAGTGATTGTTGGCGTATGATAAGAGTGTGTTGTTGATGTCTTAGTAGTAACGTAACTTGTTATAATACGTCGCCGACAATTTCGTTGATGAAAACTAATATGATCATTGATAATTATTTTTCTAATTGTGAATTTGTTTTTTATTAGTTTTTGATTATCGATTGTACAGTGTTTTGAGAAATTATCTAATAGTTTACGTATTCATTTAAATTTTAGGGGTAATGACAGTTGACTACACTCAACTATGTCACGTTTCAAATTTAATACCACAACTTCCAAAATTTCATTTCGGTTACCTCAAGTTTCAATAAGCGACACTTAACTCAACGTCTGTTAAATCTAACTGAACTGGTCTGTTAAAAAGTTTGAAATTCCCTCAATAGTTTTAGTCTGTTAAATCGGTATGATTGGTTCAATTGATATGATTATGAAATGACTATTTTACCCCTAATTGAACAACTAATTTAACTAATGATTTGAGGACAAATTTTAATTTTCAAAATTTAGATAATTATTCATATGATTATGAAATGACTATTTTACCCATTATTAACATCAATGTTAACTCATATTACAGGGGCATATTTGACTTTTACAATAAAATTAAAGTTTAAAAAAAAACTAAACATTGCATCATCAACCTCCAGCTTCTGTGGGTTAGGGTTTGATGCTCGTCGGAGGTGGAGAAGTTTATGTCTTTGTTCATGCTCAATCCCTCCCCCGCCGCCGTGGGCCTACTCCTTCGCCTCCGCCTTTCCCGGCGAAGCCCAACATGGCCACGTGTCTCTACTAGACCGACGTAGGCCTCTTCTCGCCGACGTGATCCTGCTCCCTCCTCAGCCGTGCTCTCGATCTCCACCTCCACCATTCCGACGACCGCGACGCCGCCTCTCCTCTGTCTCTCTCCTCCTTCCACCTCCGTATCGAGCCGTTTTTGTTCTGGCGCAAAAACGGGTCCAGGAAGCTCCAGATCCCTCTCACTGCATATTTGGCAAAAACGGCAGCGGGGAAGGGATTGGGCATGAACGGAAAGGTCGCCGATTGAGGTGGTGGTGGGAGCGGTGGCGCTTGGTAGAGGAGAAGGAGACGGTTTAGGTTGGGGTGGGGAGGGGAGGGGAGGGTTTTTGAATCTGAGCTTCAAGAAACCCAGATCAACGACTCCCCCTCCCCGACTCCAAGCTCCGGTTGCGCCTCCGAGCTCGATCCTCCATGGCCGCTGCGCTCAGGCTCTGCCGCCGTGGACGTCTCCGGCGAGGGAGGCTCGAGAAGAAGCAGAGAACACATTCTATTTTTATTATTATTTTTGTAATTTTTATAAAAAATTATTATTATTAACAAATAATTAAATGATTTATAATATAATTAATTAGAGATTTGTAATATAATTATTTTATTTGTGTAATTGAAAAGTCAAATTTTCCCTCGACCCATTAGTTAAATGAATTGTTCAATTAGAGGTAAAAAAGTCATTTCATAATCATATCAATTGAACCAGTCAAACCGGTTTAACAGACCAAAACTATTGAGGGCATTTCAGACTTTTTAACAGACCAATTCAGTTATATTTAACAGATGTTGGGCTAAGTGCCGCTTATTGAAACTTGGGGTACCCAAAATGAAAATTTGGAAGTTGGGATATTAAATTTGAAACGTGACATAGTTAGGTGTAGTCAACTGTCATTACCCTTAAATTTTATTTCAAATTATCTAATAGTTTCAATTTACACTACCATAATGTTTATTGTAGCAGTACACCTTAATATGGTACGTCATTACATACTATTGGTGTATGATAAGAGTTTACGTATTATTGGCGTATGATAAGAGTGTGATGTTGACGTCTTAGTAGCGATGTAACTTACTATTGTATGTCGTTGACAACTTCATTGATGAATACTAACATGGTTGTTGATAATTCTTTATTTTTTGTGTAAATATTCTTTTCATTATTTTGTGATCGCCGATTGTCAGAGTGTTTTGAGAAAATTAAGGCCTTTGAGAGAAACATGTTTGAGGTTTCAAAAAAATATTGTGTTTGTGTGTGTTGTAGAGGAAAATGTGGTTACAGATAACGGATTTCCTATAATTCGGTACCCTTTATACCGATAATCCTACCCACTAAATTATTTGAATTTATTGCCAAATTATATTGCCGATGAGAAAATTTTTTTTCATTATGAATTTATAATTCACTCTCTTGAATATGACGCATTTATTTTCATTTATTTATTTCCCTTTTAAGACATTCGTACGTGCATATTCACTGCATATAAGAAAAACAATAAGTCATACTGCATATAAGAAAAACAATAAGTCATAATATCATTCATTTTTACATGATTATTTTGTTTTTTCAAGACCACCGACCGACTTGTTTACATCGTGCAGCTATGATAAGTTTGCAAGATTGTCAGCATAAGTAAAGTTTGTAGCTGAATATGTCCTTACATACGTAATATTCTTTGTTTTCAAAATTGATTGCAGAAGTAAGAAAGAAAAGAAATTAAGGTAAGATAATATTCTGCTTTCTTGTATGAAATAAGTTCCAATCAAGTCATTGACTTGGAGGGTATTTGTTCATTAGTTGAAAATGGGGAATCATGTGGAGGGAAAGCACAAATGCAGAAATCAAATCAAATCTAATAGACTAATCTAGGTCGTGTTTGGAGTCAAACTATCTACCTAAGTTGGTAATTGCTTCACAGCTTAGAACATGTGAGTGAGAGGGTCCATTTACACTGCCCAATCTCCAAAAGTACTTTACTTTATGGACCCAAAGTTTTTGAGTATCTCAAGCCACAAACTCAAATTTTCAAACACTGTGATTGATATGTGCTCATCAAATCATATTTTCAATAAATTGACGGAATAATTTTAATATAGCGTATATAAATATAATGTACATGTGGTAATAAATTGGAATCTAACACGGTTACTTTTGTTCTTAAATGAACACTCAAGCTGTTTGCGCATCACATTCTATAAATATAAATTGTTTTCAAAACAAAATCAAGTTTTTTTTAATAATTACGAGTGTTGTAGATAATCTCCACACTTATAAACTGAGCGTACACAAAATAACATAATACAATTCACGATCTCCACCTTGACTGGTTGGAAAAACCATGTTATTCTACTGCAAAACTCATTAATCAAGCTTCCACGAAATACACTGCAATCAATCCATACTCCAAATGTAAGCAATCAACGCGAACAACACAAACAACTGATAAACAACATAACGGAGTATGATGAAATAACGAACAGTACAAAAAATATCAAAGTAGTGTACTCGTAATACGAAATAGATATTTTAGGTATGATCATCTACAAAAAGCTTATTTTAAATATAGTCATATGAAATTTTAGCAAATAACTTACCTATGGATCATGCTTTGCCTAATCATTCACATTTAATTACCTCCAAGAATAGGATGGTAACAAAAGCATATATGCCCGCCAATTAGGGATATTTTATCAAAAATAGGGCTCTCACTCTTCCTCTACCACCACCCAAATTCTGATTACCATCATTTGAGTGAATTAAATTCAAGGATTATCTTCTATAGAATGAAATTATTTATTATTTGGTTAATAAATTAAGTCGAACACTTTATAAAACCAAGTTAAATATATATTTTAATATTTTACTGCAGATGTTGTGCGTCAGTCATACCCATAAACAAGCATTAACCGTTCATGTAATTAATTGTCAACGATGACACAACCGAAATTTCAACTTAATGTATGTCACTACATACACAAACCTCGGCGTCGGCTATTACCTTCTCTCCATTAGCGCCTACTCTATCACTATGGTCCTCATTCAAGTAAGATTAATAATAAAGATAGGAAGTATTAAATGTTGGCTTCTATTGGTTTGTCGACTCAATTGAAGCGCATGTACGATGTTGTGTTGTGTCACTAATCAAAACGCCTAACAGTATGTGAAAGGAGTCAAATGATGAATTTTGTCCAGTCAAGAACGCTTCTTTGGTTGTGGAACTTGAAGAAGAGAGTTTAGCTTATATATATGTATGTGTCTCCACGATGGGTTAGTGTGATTAGTGTAATGATTCATCATCTTAACTTTTGACTGAGAGCTTTGGAGTCACGTGACAATGAGTGGGGAGTTTTAGCCGGCTATTCTGTACTGTAGCTACTCTGTATGGCCCCACATCACCACCCATCTCATGGATTGGTTTTGTATATAAAGCCTGGACCGTGCCCAGAAACTCCATTAACAATTTGGAGCCACCTAGTTGTGTTTTGAAGATCAACCTGGTGATTTTCTTGATGCAAGGGCACATGTTCAATTCTGAGGAAGACAGCGCGGAGCTGAGGAGAGGGCCGTGGACTCTTGAAGAAGACACTATGCTCTCGCATTACATTGCTCGCCATGGCGAGGGCCGTTGGAACATGCTAGCCAAATGTGCAGGTACCATTTCACATTTACAATTTGGACACATCCATTAACATACATATATGGCTACTCTCTCATTTCACATTTGCAGGACTCAAGAGAACAGGAAAGAGCTGCAGATTGAGATGGCTCAATTACCTTAAACCGGACATTAAGCGCGGAAACCTCACTCCCCAAGAACAGCTCTTGATTCTTGAACTCCATGCCAAGTGGGGCAATAGGTACTTACTTGAACATTTTTACACTATGTGCTATCTGTTTGTTTCTTACCTGTATCTGGTTGTTGTACTTGTAGGTGGTCGAAGATCGCGCAACATCTTCCTGGAAGAACAGACAATGAGATAAAGAACTATTGGAGGACGAGGGTGCAGAGGCAGGCGCGGCAGCTCAACATCGAGTCCAACAGCAAGAGGTTCTTGGAAGCCATAAGGTGCTTATGGGTGCCAAGGTTGCTGCAGAAGATGGAGCAATCAACCATGACCTCAGAGTCAGACGCCGCCACGCCTCATCCAATTCCCATCCACCCTCCACCACCAGCACCTCCACAAGTACCCACCACTCCCATTTTCAGTTTCAAGGAGTGTCCTCTTCCAGACAATTCACAACACCCACCAAGCCCTTTCTGTGGTTTTGGCACTGATGATCTCTACAATGACATTAACACACCAATTGACGCTTACTATGACATGGAAGGTCTTGGCCTTGCTCCAATGGAGGTGACAAACGCCAACGACGTCGAATGCCAGATGTCAGAGGGAGATTGGGGGATGAACTGCATGGGAGATAGCCTGTGGAACATGGATGAGATGTGGCATCTGCAGCATATGGGAATCTAAGTAATTAGTAGAATATTAATTAATACATCATCTGAGGATAGCTTAATAAGTACTAGTTATAGGTTAAGGATTGGAAAAGTCACACCATGTGTTTATGGTAAATCTGACTTTCTACATGGATATATAGGTTATGATCATAAGATAAAATATATTCCAATGATTCTGCACTTAAAAGTTTATACTAGAGTTGAAATGCTCAATGCTCAACAGAGTATCCCTTTATCATATCTTCACACAGATTGTTCTTATCAGTGCATGTACTTGCAATTAAAACCTCATGCTTGAACCCTACAATGGAAACAAAGAGAACCAAAGTGTGTCTACTTAGTGTTGTCAACTTCAAGCAAATTGAGAGAAGTGACACCTCTAGAGATCACTTCCAATTGTGGACACTGGTCTTTTATTTACTGTCATATTTCTTGTTAAGAACAGCAAGTGTTGGTAAATAAGGTAAGAAAAATCTTAATCACTTTGGGTATTTAAGGTTAAACAAACTTCACACTTGTGGACAAACTATTAATGGCAACCCTCCTAATGTACACGGATTTTGACACTGACTTTGAAGGAACAGACATACTTAATTAAGTGATCAAGTCGCAAAGGGTGAAATTAAAACCATAATCCTTGAATGAGCAACTCAAAGTAGAGAATCTGTGGGAGGAAGATTTTTTATATTGCAGCACAAAAAGTCAAAAAGGACAGTAATGTCCATGACCCATATGGTCCTCCCACACTCAAATTTTGAACCACCCAATCTTGTAACAAGCATACCCTTAACATTATAGGATCCAAGATTATCCCAACTCATGTCAGTGTCTTCTTATGTTGGAACTGAATGTGTGATTTAATATAAGCAAGCTGTCCAAAATATAATTGCAACTTAAAAGTACTTTTGAGGAAAGTTAAGTCTGAAACATAGTACTTTCTAGTTATAAAGAATAAAACACAGAGTTCAAGTCAGAGAAGTTACTGAAATTTTCAAACATAGTGATTAGTGTCTTACACTAATTATAGCGCAGCAGCCGTTAATCACAAGTGTTGCCTGTCTTGATCTCTAAAAACTTGTTTGAATGCAATTCCTTTTAGGAAAGTTTGGCAATGGCTATGGCTATGGCTATGGCTAGTAACCTAGTAGTCTAGAAGCCTAAGATGATTATTAGGCTTGATTAGCGGGAAAACGTAGAAAGAATGTGTAGTTACGGGCTAATGAAAACGACAAATCAGAGTAAGGATTGATCTTGAAATGTGATAACCACATAAACAAAAGTGTGCTCTGTAGTTGGGAAAAGGAAAGAAAATAACTGCTGGGATACAGTGTATACATCAACATGATAACGAAGAACTCAGACGACTAATCATTACCAGTACACGTAGCATGTCTCAATTTTCAAAGCACAAAGCTAATGATTCATTAGAGGTCTTAATTATAGTACACTACAAGATTTAAGGAAACCAAACAAACTAGTGGAGGATTCAAGGAACCAAAAGGGACATGAAGTTTTCAACAAAGAAAGCTTAAACCTGGAAGTGAATAGATGGTTAACAAGTGTTAAAGGAAATATAGAGGAGGATCTAGGTTGGTGTAAAATGTCAAAAGACAAACAGTTATAATCATCTAATCATGACATTCCAAGAAAGTAGTACACGTGACTGTAAATAGGTTCTCAATGGATACATGAGCTCAGTCCACTACATTTCAGTATCTCATTCTGTAGATTTATTTGGTTAAATTTGCAAATGAAAATAGAAATAAAGGACTCACTTACCAATGGGTGGATGGATGATATTATCCTTGGAAAAGTCAGGGGCTCGCAGCATGTGACCAAAGCAGCAATGAGCTGAGCTTTCATGTGGTGTGGGAATTGGAACCTAAAGCTTTCGGATAGAGATTGATACTCATCTTCTTCAATTCCTTGCAAAAATCTCAATCAAATCAAACCTTTCGCTGTCACACGTAAGCGTGAAGAGACCAAACTCTATCATATCATGTAAACGTCAAAATTATGACTCATGAACAGAAAAGTTTTCAAACCATGGTGGACCCTCTCAACTCAAAGCCAAGAACTACTCCTGCTACGAGAATAATTCGTCTTTTCAAGGAAAAGAAAAAACCCAATGGCTATGTTATACTTATACATGTGGTTCCTAGTTTTGGTTCTGGGATAAGGATACTATAGTTTTCTCCTCCTTTCAACTCAATCATTCTGTAGTACCATAGCACAGTGAATTTAAAGCAAAATCTAAAATACTCAACTGAATTATTGTACTTACCTGAAAGTACTCTCACTTACAAGTGTCTTCCTCTCTAGCTCGGACTTCAAATCTGATGCCCGTGCTTTTCTGAACTTGAACACAAAGCAGCAAAACCTGGATCACACAACATCAATTACACAGATGATGTTCAGTTCGATAAAGTGCAACTCCAAATCAGACTCTTGTTGACATTACATGATACCTGGCCTCAACTTGTCAATCTATAGTGGTGTCAAGATGCTAATGAAACTCATGTTCGCACACCAATAATCCAATAAAGAGCATTTGGAACTCACTTTCTGCCAAAACAACTGACTTCAATGGCATCCATGTATATGATTCAATACATTTCTAATTTGTGGTTCAACAAAAAACATTGACGTTAAAATTAAGATCACATGGATCTGGGAAAGCAAAAGATTCTTTTGCCCGTTGTGAAGGGCTTTCCTTAATAGCCTCCCACTAAGAAACTCACTCAGAGTCTCTCTGGTGTAGTGGTGTACGAATTGTGAGTGACCTTCGTGCACAGCCATATGGGTGAGATCATTCACCTTAATGGTGTTCAATAAAGCAAACTTTTCAACCACTTGCATGGTGGGTCTTAATGGGACCTGAGAAAATAAGTGTAACAAGACTAGTGATAATTAATAAGAGCAAAATGAAACACATGCAAATGAAGCTCATTATGTTCATCTCCGTGGAGAACATTGCAGAAAATAAACACTAGGCAGGGTAAAATCCTTTTACTCGTTCACGCAGCCACAAACTCATATATATTATGGTTTAAAATTTACTCGCGGCAAGTAAAATAATAAACCAAATTTACAATAATTGCACATTTGACTTTCATGAACCTAATATCAGTCACATTACATCAATAATATTTAAAATTGAATCTCTATGAGAAGCATCAGAGTAACTTTGGTATGACTTCCAGTTGGTTTCTCCCACATGATGTACAAATTTAAGGCAACCCCAAGTACTGTAAAATTTAACAGAGTGAATGTAATTATAAGAAAACATTTTGACACTCAGACGCAAATTTTGCTGTGTGCTCCAGATGCTTTCCACTGAGCATATCTACTATCTCCATGAACTTGAAGCCTACTTTCCACCCTTACCGTAACTATCTCGCAAAGTGACTGTCCGATTGAATACAAGTTTTTCGGATGTAGAGTCCTTGTCAACAACAAAATATCCTGGAAATACAAACAAAACATGTACAAAATTAGACTAGATGAAGAATGGTATAGGAATCCTAAGACTACAGAACCACCCTGATTGACAAAATAGGAAAACAACAAATCTAATTATAATCAGTACATCAAAGCAATGTCAACTGAGCAATCAACTCAGAAGGAACAAACCATTAATTATTACCAAGTAAATGTTACCTAACCAAATACTAAATCACTGAAAACTACGAAGTCAAGGCCTTGCTTATTCTTATGGAAAAGAGGAATTAAGTGGTGACCCTACCAAGTCTTTCAAACTGAAAACTATCCCCAACTGTAGCGTTCCGGAGTTCAGGTACAGCATATGCACCAGACATTACCACTTTAGATTGTGGATTAAGATCGCCAAGCCATTCATCAAGCTCAGCAGGATTCTGAGACAAAAAAAAGGGATCGCGTGTGTTCAGCACACCTTCATGAAAAGGGTATAATATGCAAGTTCTAATGTCAGTAAGTAGTCGCAATAACCTCAGAAAGGAATAATTTGTCAAACAATCTGACTTCCACCATGAGTGGCTTAACTCCCATCGAAGGTTCAGAAACCCAATGAAGAACACCCTGTTACCAGTCAACCAACAAAGCAACAGTTTAATTTTGTAACAATCATATGTCATTCACATTTAGGACCGTCAAATTCTAGAATGATATAACCACCTTTGGTTTTGTCTTCTTTTCATGATCATACTCTGCTCGGACCTCAAGAATAGTCTCATTATCATCACCCAAGATTACTTCTGTGCATTTTATGGGGAATGCATATCTGTAAACATGAAAATGGATCTCAATGTTCTTTTTACTTTTTAATTGCTTGACGTTAGAAAGTTTGTGGTATCGAACACTGATAACTGCAAGTCACATATATATAAACATAATTTATGCATACCTGAGTAGAACAGATTTACCGGGAGCAAGACCGTAATAATCTTTGGAATCTTTCATTCGAAAATCAGTATGCTCAATGTATACAACATTTGAAAATGGAACCTACAATTTTGAATAAAAGGTGAAGGTTAAGAAATAATGGCCATATGAAGTCCAAGATTAAGTTTAAACTCAAAAATCCTGTTCAGGGTAGTGATTAGGCTCAGAATTACCATGTCAATTTTCTAAGATATAATGAATGATAGAATCATCAGATAAGAGTGACAAGATTTAGTGTTCAAGTGAAACAAAAAAAACAACATAACTTGAGAAAAATACAAATTTGAAATTTCAAGCTCATAAAATACAGTACCTTGTAGAAGGCAGATGCATCTTCTGTTTGAGCATCCGGCCATTTCTTAGCATCAAGATTCATTATTTTGCCTGCTTCAAGGTTTGTAATGGCAATCTGAACACGAGCAAATGAGCAGTTGGAAAATGATAAATCTTGTAGCAAGAAAATGCAAATATGACGCATACCTTGAGTGGATGTGTCACAACCATTGTACGAGGTGCACTTTTATTTAGTTCCTCTCTTATGTGATACTCAAGACGGCTCAAATGAATAATACTACAATCACTGCATTACAAGACATAAGTGTTACCATCATAGAGGACAGTGGATACTAAATCTGGAAACCATTTTAGTATATGCTAAAAATCTATGAACTTCACCTTCTAGTGATTCCAATTCCTCTAACAAAAGCATTTATAGATGTTGAAGTCACACCCCTACGTCGTAAACCAGCTAGTGTCATTAAACGAGGGTCATCCCAACCATCTACCCACTTCTCTGTCACAAGGCGATTCAACTGCAACCACATGCTACAGTTCAGATATGTGGGATAATCGTAGAAAACCATGATAATCTTTTTGGTATTTCATCCAAAAGTCTTTAATTTCTGGCTCACCTTCCGCTTTGACATTACAGTATTAGTGACATTTAGTCGTGAGTATTCCCATACATGAGGCTGGTAAAGGCTCAGTGCATCCAACAACCAATAGTATGAAGCACGGCGTGTCTCAAATTCCAAAGTACAAAGCTGCAAGTATGCCAAAATTTTCGTTCAAGACGCCACAGTAATTAATGCAAATAATATTTTAAAAATTGAACAATTGGTTGCAAGAAAAAACTTGAGATCGAAAGCTGACATTATCAACCAGGCAGCATGGTGAGTAGTGGGTACACAAGCATACAACTTGAAGTTCAATGCAATAATAGAAAACAACTGAATATGGTTATTTTGAATTCTAATCAAGCCTAGAATTTATGTTTAATACTTAATCAACTAATTGAAATAAGCCTGCTAAGCTTAATTGGCAATGGCTACTTTCTTTTAAGCAACAGCAGAGGACAACTTTAACTCTTGTTTAAGGAATTGCCAACCCATATGTACCAACCTACAAAATGTGCTTTTTCAGACATTAGTAACAATCTAGAAAAAAAGAACATACCGAATGTGTGATGTTCTCAAGGGAGTCCACAATGCAGTGAGCATAATCATAACTCGGATAGATACACCACTTGTCTCCTGAATGTGGATGTGGAGTAAACTGGGAGAGAGAACTAACCATTTTAATACTGGGTAAATATTAGGAACCCAAAACAGAAACAGTTTGCAGGTAAACTTGCCTTTATACGATAAGCTATAAGATCGTACATATTAAAATTGTCACTCTGCATATCCTGCTTCATTCTAAGTGTTGCTTTGCCTTCTTCGACCCGTCCTTGCTTCATATCCTCGAAAAGTTTCAGCGATTCTGTAACTGGTCTATCTCTCCAAGGACTGTTCATCTTCTTTTCCCTATACTCCTTAATCTCCTCAGGTGTCTATAACCAACAAATACTTCAGTAACTTTTTCAGGCATGTGAATTAGTCGAAAAGTAACAAAATGCAAAAAAGAAAGTTTTAAATTAGAAGTAGAAAATTACAGTTCATAGAAGGTCGTATAAAAATTCCAAACAGTTCACAACAAGTCTAATAATTGAACAACAACCTGGTGATCAACATAAGCATGGCCCCTCCGTATTAACTCTACAGCCAATTCATACAGATCTTGGAAATAATCACTGGTATATGTTATCTGCAGAACAGATCATGAGCTTAAAACTGATGGCACCAAATCGAATGCATATATTGCAGAACACAAGGCATTCGTCTATACCTTGAAAGGTTTCCATCCCATCCACTGGACAATTTCTTGAATATGATCAATGTATTCTTTTTTCTCAGCCTCTGGGTTTGTATCATCAAACCTATAAATGCCAAATGGTGAAAATTGACATTGAGATCAGAAGTTAACCCAATACTTCCTATTAGTAAAATCAGACACAAAATTTGAAGTGATTTAAATAGATAGCTGTAGTGCACAAAGATCCAATGTTCCTAGATCAAATAAAAAACTAAAGCTGCTCATTGGGAACTTTGGCCAAACATTTAAATAAATAACAGCTACGCGCAACCCTTGTTTTAACAATCAAACACTTATCAATCACAAAATATAAAATTTAAACCAGTGAACAGTGATAAGTCAATAACAATATATATTTGACTAAAAGATCACACAACAAATCAGGAAAAAAAAATAATTACAAGAGCAAGGCTTACCTCAAATAACAGCATCCATCCCTCTCTTTTGCTAAACCAAAGCTAACAAACATTGCCTGTATACGGGAAGAGGATTGGCTCTAGTAAACACAAACTGTTATTTTTAAATAGAGAACTGAAGTACGTATTACCTTGGCATGACCGATATGCAAGTACCCATTTGGTTCCGGAGGAAAACGAGTAAAAACCCTACCTCCTGTTGCTTTTAAATGTTTCTGGAGCATTTCTCTTGTGTTGCAACATCTAAGCACAGAACCCTGACTGAAAAATATCTCAGTGTGCACCTGTCAAGGCATCATTATTAAAGGCTCCCTATGTCAGAAATACTGAACATGAGCCTACTTCTGTGAGTAACTCATAGCCCTACCGGCAAGATCAGGTTGCTTTTACAGTATTAGGGTGCGTCAGGATATATTTTTCATGTGTAATATGATATGAGGAGAAAATTTTATACAATTTACAAAACTAAATTATATCAGTAAAAACTAAGTTAACCAAATATCAAAAGTTAAAACTTATTTTGGCTTTGTCCTCTAACTTCTTCTATTTGAAGAAGCTCAACTTTAGTAATGAAAAATAACTAAGGCACTGAAACCAACTTAGAAGAATACAATCTTCTTTTCTTTACCCTCCAAAATTGTATAGAATATCTTTTGATGTTTACTTGTCATTGTCCTTGTACTACTCTATTATGAAAAAAGGATGACAAAATATATCTATTCATTACAAGTCCTTGAGATTTAGAACTGGAAACTATTAAATGATACCTAGAAATTTTTAATATCGTTATGGGATCTGGGTATTTATTTACCTTGATATTTTCCTCGGGCTTAGGGAATATCAAAAATGGATTTAGCTCTTCTTCTGTTGGCTGTTCTGGAGTTACAACAGCAACATTTTTAACCTGAAAAGTAGACGTAAGAAAGGATTAGAATTAACTTGGCTTTCACAGAGTTCAGATACATTCAAACAGAAGAGTCTTCTCACCTCCACTTTTACAGGCTTCTCCTTCTTCTTCTTCACAGGTTTTTCATTATCTGCTGCAGTCCTTTCACCAAGTAGTTCATATAGTTTGGCATCTACGAGTTGCTGTTAAGGATGCCACCAAAGACAGAAAAGTCATAAAAACATTTGCAATTAACTTAAGAGTATTACAAGTCTAAGGGTATATTAAGTGATAAAATCAAGGCAACCATCACCTTAACAATCTTTGGATCAGCCCATGGAAGCTTCTTACGGACATGCGCAAATAAATCGCCCACTAAAGACAAAATAAGGTGTTGTCAACTTCAATAAGAATGAGAGACTGGGCATTTGGACATGCACCAAAAGTCAGAAGTTTGACAGCAAAAATAAATTGTAGTGGAAGATCCCCATTCCTTTAAACCTTTTATCCTCTAGCACGGACCATTCATCTCAAAGAACAAAACATGTATGAAAATACATGTCAGTGATCAACTGATTAGAAATGACACGAAAATATTTGCTTTTCATTCTTTCTGATTATCAGTTAGAGGATCAGATCCAGTAAAGTGCAAAAGGAGTTCAAAACATGCTACTCATATTTGGAATTCAATCATTGTAAGCGATATAGTGCAAAGCAACACGTAGTGTTTGCAATATAATAATCAGACAAAGCACTCTTGCATTTGAAAAGAATGAAAACAGTGTAGATGATTAATGTCGTGATAAATACACACCATTTGTTCTGTATCGTTGCTCCAAAATAGAACTCTTATTTTCTTCAAAAATTCCATTAACAGCACATTCAATATCTTCGATAGAAACTTCAACTCCTGTTCACAAGTACAGTCAAATTATTATTGTCTAAAGGAAACTTTAAAAAGGAAAGATTAAAATAACAGAGATGCTTATAAGATAAGTTTAACTCTGATCAGAGTAGGCAAGTTTCTTCCCCACCCTGATCAGCATTTTTGTCTGGAGAACCTCATAAAAACTATTCCATAAACATCAATATAGTCTATATAGCATCTACCGAAATGAAGGATCAAATGTGAACTGGCAAAATGAACGGGTAGAGATGAAATTAAGGGATTATCAATCATACCCACACCACATGCTTCTTCAAATTCAGTCAACTTAAAACTCTCTGAACCAGTAGCCGTGAAAAATGAAAATGCAGCTTCCAACTGAGCAGGAGTTTTAATCTGCAAAAGTGAAATTGTGTAAGTTATACAGTACAATCAAAGCTTTCTCAATGGGACCCCCCTCATTTTTTACTGCACACCAAAAATATTTACTGCAGTTACGAGTAATTTAAAAAAAATACTTTCAAAGACTATACACTGCCAAGAATAACAAAAAAATTATTTACATAAATAGGCATGACTGCAAAAGTACGAGTAAAAAGGATACAGTTTTTCAAACCTTGGTTGAAACTATGTAGTTGAGCAATGTGGGACGGTGCACAAGGGCATTTGCTGGGAACTTTGTAGCAACCTGTCATAATGCAACACATTACCCAAAGTAATGTTTTTTTATGAAATTAAAAAAGGTCCAATTGATCCAGCAATAAATCACTAGTATCAAAAGAAGCAAGGGAATGATCGATATTGCTGTATCTTTGTGGCTCTAATCAGGACATTAAGATTGCATTAAAGCACAGTATGTTCTCTCAAGTACTATGCATGTTGCTATTTAATTCAGAAATTCATAATTTGAAAGGAGTAACTGAAGCCAGAGTCACCAGAAGATGAAAATGCATTACAGAAATGGAGCAAGAGTATAAACAAGAATATGTGAAGAGCAGAATTACCGTGTAGAGAAGATTCCCAATGGTGCGGTCGCATCCATGAGTAAGAGCAGCCTGAAAACCAGATTTGAGAAAAGAAATTGGAGGGGAAGCAAAAGAGCTGATTGGGATTGGATACGTACCTCGTGAATAACGGCGGTGAGATTGGAAGTGACCTTGTTGTTGGCGACGGTGTTTTCAGCAGTACGCTTGTCGAGGCCAATCTTGAGGAACAGCTCCAGCGAGCTCTCGTCCTTGAGACCTACCATTGATTTGTTGCTATGGCTCTCGATCAGATAGAGAGAGAGAGAGATGATAAAAGTGTAAAACCCTAGTTACCAACTGAAGAAAGAATCTATGGATTATTAGGGAATCAAATTAAGTTACCGTATCAACGTTATTTGTTTATGATTATGGTAAATTTTATTTTATTTTGTGATGTCACGTGGCACGTGGTTTTAAAATTGGTTAATATAGTTGCGTTGCGTGGAAACCTACCTATATATTTTGATAAGCAACTGAAAATGTCATCGCAAGCGAAGTCAACTCCATTTTATAGTCTCTTTCCTTCCAAAACCAATCCATTTCATTCCTATGGCATTTACTCATCAATATAATCATAATCATAATAGTTAGTGGAGGTTCATATAACCTCGAGGAATTACCATAGGAAAAATGTACTATACTTGAATTATTCAACATTAATTTTTAACACAACAATATCTAATGATGCTTGTGGAGTCGAGTTTCGAGTTAAATTTCCTCAATTTATTTACACATTTCATGTATAAGGGTCTTGCAGAATTCAACTTATTTTCGACCATACCTCAATTAATGTTAACTTCATTTTGTTAAGTTTTGATTTTTTGTTAGTTGTTTGAAAATGACATAAATACCCTCACCTTCACTCAAACCCTCCAAGCACCTCACCTCTCCAACTTCTCACTCCCCTCCTTAGCGAGGTAGACAAAGCCGATGTTGCTTGAGCCGAGGCGACATGTTATCAAAACCCTAGTTTGTGTTTTTCTCGATAACATGATGTATCATCTATCCCGCATTTATTCAGAACATATGGGGGAGGGGACTGCCTTGTGACACCTTTTATCCTCTTTGAACTGAGGTAAATCCAGCGCATAGAATTGAATCATGGGACGAGATGAGACACTTTCATGTATTATTACTATATAATATATAGAGAGTTCTCTCTTCATCCAAAACACACACTGATCACACCCAATATTATCCCTATATAATTAATAAACTCACAAAAAACTTGAGCCAACATATAAATTAAGCAGATTGCAAACTTGAGCTAAGATCAGTTCCTAAGTATGAACTCTCCATGCCTTCATTTCACAAAACATTCTCCACCACCCTCCCCTCCCCTCCACTGCACTCCAAACTTGAGCAATGACAGCAACATGGAAAATCACAAAGCCGTCAAGAACCTGCTATTCACTCCTGCCCGGTACAGCTGCAACTCATCCGATTCAGCTGCTACACTGATTTCTGTATATGCAGGCACAAATATAGCTTCACCCTCTTTGATGCTTTCGTTTTCCGAAAACCCTACCTTCATTGTTCCTCTCCCAGCTATGACCAAAAAGAGTGATGGTCCTTGCACCGACGGAAACACAACTGATGCAGCTTCTGGAAGAATACACCTGTCAAGTTCAAATTCGTCAAAGGGTGGGAGGTACCTTTTTGTGTATAGATTCACCGGAACCCCTCGAATGATTTCAGGAAACCCCTGCCATAAATAGTTATAATGAGATGGCTTATAAATTAGGGATTGGAAGCACAATCTAACAATACGATAAAAAGTTATATTTCTACTGATAGATCAGAAAAACAATTATCTTGAATAAAACATGTCATTACGATGAATAATATCAATACGATTCTATAAGGCATTTGACTTCAGTTATAGAATTGAATATCTCTCTAATAAATCAATTTTTATACCCTACAAAATTACGGTAAATCTCAATAAATAACTTAAATATTGGGTGAAAACGCATTACATTGTTCAGGAAATAGTGTTAATTGTCAGCATCAATATGCCCCAAAAAGTAATGTCAATGCTCAACATATTCACATTTATGATACAGGTAATAGAATAAATAGGAAGGGGTTTGTTGGCATTCATTAAAAAATAACAAAGTGTAGCCAATTTTAAGAATTAGGGTGAACTATTTTATGTTCTTCAATAAAAATACCTGTTTGTATGAGAGCATTGAAATAAGTGTTGGGATATCCCTGAGCTTAGAGGTAAGACCAGCACGAACAACATTATCAGAGGTTGCCATGCACTCAACACATTCACCACAGATATATGCATGAGGCTCATTTGGTCCCAGGTAGAGAGCTTCACCACGGTCTAGCTTTACATGGTTCAAAAGGAATGATGCTATGACACCAACATCAGAAGGATATTGGCATTCTAGTCTTAGCATCAACCGCTCCTTATCTGTTAACTGCCTTCTCTGATCAGTCAAAATAAAATATTATGTTTAGAAACATAGTGAATCAAGCATGTGCAAATGGGAAAGAAATGGATTGGAAAAAGACTTCTGCATAAGTGGACACAAATAAATACAAGCCCTGCGATTATGAATTAAAAAAAATTCCGTTTCCATAGGACATATTGAGGCCCCAATCAGAAAACAATAGTTAAAATAATTAAAGACAAGTAAACTACTTCATGATCCATTTTTGTAACAGAGAATATTGCAAGTCATGTAGAAATTCTAGCATTTAAAGTATTTGACAGAATAAAATTAGTGGTGGCTGGTGATTGCAATTATATCGAGAAATTAAAATGCCTCCTCTAACAAAAATTTGAGGGCATGATTTGTTAAGTATGGTCATAAAGCAGTAATTAAGGTGGACAGGGAAAATGCAGATCAGTCTAATTTTTATATGTACCTTTTTCTCCAAATTCATTCGCCTTTTCATTTTGGATATCGTCTCACAGATTGTGTCTATACTTAATGACATAATGTGAGTGAAGACGAACTCTATCGCAGCTCTTAATTTCTCGTTCCCATCTCGCTCGTTGAGATTTAAAATTTGCGTCACATCATTGGTCCCAAACAGATCTGAAATTTCAGGAACATTACAAAGAACGCCCTTAAGCTCCTGAAAATTAAATTTTCAAAAAGTATAACTAAATCAGATTAATCCTTCAAGAGTATCCAAGTTTTGTAATAACAATAACCAGATTAAATATTCTCTTTTTTTCCACCCATCATTAGTTTACTTACCACAAACTGCACTGTATAGTTAAATGATGCTTTTGACAATGTTACATACATAAAACTTTACGCATAAGGAATTAACTGAGGGTGATTTTTGATACTGATAACAGGGGATATGACAATAGAGCAATGACAAGGTACTAGTTGCTGCTTCAAGTACCGAGCTTTATTTTGTGCATGTGGTACTGTGCCAACCCATCAAGAAAAAATAGCAACTTAAGAGAGACCTTGATACAAGGCCTGTTTTCTATACTTCTCTGAATCCTTATAGTCAAATTATATCTGATCATTGAGCAACAAACCCATTGCATCCAGATTTGAGTTGTGTGGGGCCATATACCAATTGTTTACTTGTTCTCTAGGAGTATATGCCAATGACACTACAAACCTTGACAGACAAGATGGGTACATACCATTAAGTAAACCTTCAAAAGCTCCCCACTTCATCATGTCATAGTATTATATAGATGCTATGGACTCTATGACTAAGTCATTAGAAAGCCCACCAACAAAACAACGTCCTTGAATTGACAGCCTTTTTCAGATAAGATACTAAACAAAGATTACAAATGTTTAATTTTGACTCCTGAGTCATGATATTGTGCTCGCATTAAAGAATCAGCAATAAAATCTAAAATTAGCGAGTCACAACTCATATATTCAGTAGATCGTCATCTCGGTGCTTCTATTTCAGCAAAAATGGGGAACTTGAAAGAAGACAGTGAGGTGGACGGATCACTAAAGCATTTTAAGATGTTAACCAAACTACATTGTTTTCTGTCAATCCTAAGGTCCGTCTCTAGAATATTCTTAGAGACCATATCTAGAATGTTCTTGAGGCATGTACCTAGAGTATTCCTATGAATCATATCTAGAATGTTCTTATTCTAGATTATTCTATCTCTTCCTATATAAGAAGAGGTTCTCTTGTAATCTAATCAAGCAAATAAAATATAATACAAATTTCAGAGATTGTCATTTTCATAGCAAGAAGAAATGTTACCGTTACTGATAGAGATTTTTCCTTCACCTGAGGATTCCTTTTGGAATGCTACCTCTCTTACAGAACCTTCATCTTGAAGGAGAGTTATAAATAAACTCAATCAATGAAACTTCTCCATGATCGATCAACTCTAACAGAAGCAGTGCTCTTCATCCATATGAAGCTATTCTTGTCTCTATAAGTACCATCTTATGTCTAGGAATAACCTAAGCAATTTGGAGACATAATTTGTTATCTGATTGACAAGGCCATCCACTAGGTATATTGCAGGCAAAATTGTCCACTTCAATGGTACTCCATTTTATCCAGCCACATATTCTACATGTCACAGTTATAGTTGTCCTTTAGATTTAAGCTGCATAACTATCAAGCTATATAATCTAGGAAGGTAGTATTTCAAAGGCATATGTTTCACAATATGATGTCTTTCTATTTTGAGTTAGGCGTACAGTAAATTTTTTAACTCCAATAGCTTCTAATATGAACTCCTTCACTTTAGAGTGACCCAGATCCTAATTCTTTTAACCCCACTAGTTTCTGAAAAAACTGATAGCAGTTGACCAACTAATGGTTACATAAACCTCAGGACCAGTGAACCAAAAGGTTTAGTAGAGAGGAAGAATAGTACCTGAAAATAACTCACCCAACACCCAAACAGAAGAAAAAAACTTCTTTGAAACCTTTATCAAATGCACACAATTCTAGCTGATACTTCTACTCTAACTAGAACATGGAAGATCAGACCTCCAAAAGAGAATGTAGAATTCATAATAACCAAACAAACAGGAAAGATTGCACCACTTGGATGCTAATAATCAAATCATGTGCAAACACAGACCTCATTACTGCACCAGGTACTTTCAAATTTCATGAAACACCACAACCATAGCTAAATTTGGTCTACTAGCGATTTCAGATAGATTTTAAGATGTGAGCACCACGAGAATTCAGTGTTGTCAATTAAACTAGAGAGGAACCAATCATTCCAAGAGAGCTACCATGGATTGCTAATGACAGCCATGAGGAGAAATCCACTAAAACCGAACCATGTAAATAAGGACAACAAACAATGTCAACATCAAGATGATACCTTGAGACTAATAAACCCGCAGAGGGCCTCGAAATCAGTATGTGCCACTGCCATCTCAGGCTTGTGATTAGCATCCTTATAAACAGAAGGCTGCAACTTGTGAAGAGACCTCGCGCCTTTCTGATCTGGATGAACTTGCATGGACAATGCCTTCTCAATCGAAAGCACCTACAAGAAAAGAAAACGGGTTAGACTAAGGTGGAGAAAAACTCAGGTAACATATATGATTCTGAACCCAGGAGTTTTCTATACTCTACCCACCAAATAAAAAATTCAATAATTAAATATTCAGATCTTCTCAATCATTTCCCTAGAAACCCAACAACTAAATCAACATCTAAAACAGAAAATGTCGGTGATACCCAGAAATCAAATCTCAGGAAAAAGACGAAAAAAAGCACCTTCAACAAGAAAGGAAGATCGCCACCCCATTTCTTGAAGACCTTGTCGCCCAGCACATTGGGGTCCTCGGAGATCCAGGACTTGAGGGAGAGAGGCCCATTTTGGGTTTGATCCACAAAAGCTGGACCCGAGACGTGAGTCCCGATCCAGAACTCGGCGTAAGGAGTTTTGGGGTCAATTCGGGACCCAGAATTGAGGGAGAAGAGCCTGGCGACCTGCGAATTGTGGCCAGCGATGCCCCATGGGTAGTTCTTGATTGCGCACCTCAACTTCACAGGTCTGTGCCTCTGCTTTTTGGGCTTGGTGCTCTGTAAATCGTGCTTCTCCATGCCTTCGTCTCTGGCTCTGAGCTACACACTGAGGAGTCGATTGAGACCCATACGCGTAAGAGATTGTTTAGGAGCTGAGCATTGCAGTTAGGGCTAACATTGGAGGATTGGGGATTTGGGTTTCGAATTAGGAGATGGAAATGAAGTGTTTTGTTTCAGACAGTTGTAGATTGAGGTTTTAGAGTTTGATTGCTAACAGATTATTAGCTTTTTCCGTTGAATTTTCAAGGGAAATAGGTAGAAACTAATAGTAATTAATTTTTGCAACTTTTATTGATTTTTTAAAATAAAATTACGATTAAATATATTTTTTCTTAGATGAAATTATGGTTACTAAAAAATAATTATACATTTTTTTACTAACAAATTAAGATAAGTCCCGATGAAAACGCAACGGTTTAAGCTTCACACTATTTGTAGGGATGTCTGGATTTCGAAACTCGTTGTGAAGTGGGTGGGGAACTGTTAAATGGTAACCTTAAAATATGATGTAATTCAAAAATGCATTAAGATAAGTGATAAGAAACTCACTTAATATATATGATGATTTGAATTTGAATGTTAGTACATACAGTTAGATTATAATTAGAACGAAATTTCTCGAATTTAATGCTGATTAAAAAACTAAACAATTTTGTATAATATTTTTGTAAACAAAATTGCTGCTAATCACCGCAATTAACTTCTTCTTTTTCACATCTACGGTATGATAATAATGAATGATATATGACTAGTTTTTAATTCTAACAATAAAATAATACGTTAACATTTAAATCACGACCAAAGTCGTGACAAGTCATAGAGATGTAGAGGCAACACGGAACATGTCACGATTGTAACACTTAAGTAGTCGAGATTGTGACAAAGTCAAAATTGACTTAACTAAAACTTTTTTTCACACACCTTTAAAAAAACATCGAGCATTGAGAGAAAATACAAAGAGCGGCGACCAGAGAGCAAAGAGGCGAATTTGAAGACTTCAAGAGGAGTTGTGTGACTGTTGAAAGCGATCTAAAGCAAAAGGATCCCTCGAGCATCAACGTAAATACAATAGGGTGAAATTCATGTGTTCATGATCGACAACCTTAACGGGTTTAGGGTTTCAAATTTCTATCTTTCTTGTTACGGTTGTACCCCTTTGTTGATAACATTCAGTTCTAGCACCACCCTAATCATGAGTATTAGGTCAAAATTCAGATTATGTAAATTGGTGACTTCTATTCAATTTGGATACATATTATAATTGTGAATTGTGAATTATAATGCTCGTATTTGATGTTGATGAACCTTAAATGCATGTGTGAGTTAAGATGTTGTGCTTGAAAAAGATGGTGGGTAATCGACACATCATAATTCATGAGTTTCAACTTTTCGGAACACCCATACTTTAATTGTTGTTCGTTGTACGAACTCGAAATGCTTAATAGTATGATTAGGACATCAGACATCTCGAATTTAGGATGACTCCAAGACCGAGAGGTGGAGTCGGTATTTTTGCAAGCTTTGGATCTTTAATAATTGCGTACTTCGCTGACTCATGATGATAATTCTTATAATATGAATGACCTACCATTTGTGATTGCTTAAACTTTGGTTATTTCTTCATCTTAACTGTTTATTTTTAGTTTCAATTGTTACAATCCTCCACTTTACAAATTAAGTATGTTACTTTACATTTATATCAATTATTGAATTGAGTTAATCCACATCGGTACTTGTGAATTCGACATGAACTTTTCGCTTATCAATTTTAACGGCTGCGAGAGTTTGCGCATAATCGTGTACATATAGACGATTGTATATGGGCGCAACAAGTTTTTGACGCTATTGTTAGGGATCAAATGTTAAGTTTAACTTAATTTTTGTTATTACTTGTTATTATTTTATTGAACTTCAATCTATGGAATTTGAATTGTAGGTGTGTGAACGTGCATTGTTAGAGTTAGTTTATAAACGTAAATCAAATAATTAGATAATTAAATCGAACAATCATGCAAGATGGAAACAAATAAATCGCACAATACAAACAGATTCAAGAGAATACCTCAATTTTATTGACAATAATCATACAATGCGAAAAATGGTAAATGAATATCATAGAACCTAGAATCGGTACAGGACCAGTTGATGGAGACGAAATTAAGTTTCATCGAGTCACGGTAGTCTGTTTTCCTTAAGACGATTATTGCATGTATGGGCAACTCGCTCCCAAAATACAATGACGAATGAGATCAAACTCTAACCGTGATGCCGAGAATAATCAAGGAGGAAAGAATTTGACAGAGGTTCTACGAATAGGATTTTTGACGTATTTGACACTTGAAGTGAGCCTGATATTTATACGAAAAACGATTAGCCGAAGAAAAGGGAAATATTATCTTACAAATTTTCTTCATTAGGAAGTAAGACTTTGACTTTTAAGTAATTCTCAAGAAATTTCATTAATGGAAGTGGTCACTTTATTTCCACGTACAAATTGTAAAATATTATTTATGATTTCACAAATTAAAAAATATATTTATTTTCAAATTTACTAATTTAGAAAATATTTATTTCATTGGAAAATATTATTTCCCAAGTTCACAAATTGGAAAGTATTATTTTCAAATTGCTAGTTTGGAAAATATTTTGTTGAGAATTATTCTTAGCCCGAGCATAAATGTGGGGGGCTTCCGGCCCCCAATATTTCTGCACAATGCGACTTTCTCAATAACACCATTTCAATTGACCAATTTTGTGATTCAATTTCTCATTTACCTCTTGTCCGTTTAGAGCTTGTGATATACCGTTGGAAAGATCTCATTTCCTAAAATATGTAAATGTATTTTACAGCATTCAAGATCGGGTTTAAGCGTTATGAAATCACAACTCAATTGACACAATCACAAATTAACACACATGTGCTATTTTTAGATGGTTAATAGCATATCAATAATTAAAAGAATAAATAACAATTAGATTTTTTGCAAGTCCTACCAATTGTATTTAATTGCATGTCCTACATGCAGTGTTATGGATATCCCCACGACCGACCGATATACCGGCGACATATCGGTTTTTGCAAGCTTTACGAGACGAAACAGTTGATATCGGTGAAAATACCGGTCAAATTCAGTTAACCCAACAAAAATTAAATTGATTACGGTCTAATTCGGTTCAAATCAATTAATTATGATCTACTACAACTTTAATCAATTAATTTTGGTCTTGCCTGATCTAATCCGATCTTATTCGTTCTACCTAATTAATTTTGGTTTGAAATTTGGGTTCATAAACAACAAATAAAATGTCAAACCCCCATTCATTCATCTATTTCAGTTTCACGTTTGAACTTCGAGTGTATTGACAAGTATGAAATTAAAAATGATTAAATATCAATCATTTTATTTTCAATAAATAATAAATATGATTGATATATATTTAATTATTTGTGTATTAGAAAACATGTTTTGCCACGATCTTTCCGTTATCTCCTCAAATTTGTTAGATCATTTTTTTTAAAAGTTAGCCGACAAATATATCCTCGCGAACCGAGTTTCATAAATTTGCCTACATGACATGCATGCACCTTAATAAGTTTCATTAATGACCAAAGTAAGATTAATTTATTATATGTAATTGTAAGATGCATGTTGGAAAATTTGATTAATTTAAGGGATAATGACAGTTTGTTACACCTAGCTATGGTGAAATGAACTTTCATACCCTAATTATAAACTTTTTTTTAGTACTCTGATAATGTTTTTGTAACAACCTACCTCTAAAATGTCTAAAATGCCCAAAATGCCCTTGGTTTAAGAAACCAAAATCAAATTGGTTCAATTTAGTTTAAAAACCATAATTGAACCGGTTCTTAATAATAATAATAATAATAATAATAATAATAATAGTAATAATAATAATAATAATAATAATAATAATAATAATAATAATAATAATAGTAATAATAATAATAATAATAATAATAATAATAATAATAATAATAATAATTGCTACAGTAACTCTCTCTTTTCTTCATCTTCTTTGGGTCGCCGGAGGTGCTGCCGGTCTCCAACGAAGCTCTCCGGCGACCATCCTTAGCTTATTTTATCCATTTTGGCATGAGTAGGAGGAGGATGTGGGTTTGGTTAGTAAGCAGGTTTTGTGGTGGCTGTCATGTCACAGCTTCTTCTCCGGCAAGCTCCGGTGATGACTCTGGTGTTTGAAGACTCGAACATGACAGATCGGGGTTTGTTGTGCCGTCGACAACACGAGCCAGGTCGAGGTGGAGGTTTACTCCCCCTGTCCTTGGTTGTTTCTACTAAAACTCGAACCAGATCTGGTTTTTCCAGATCTGGGTTTCTCTCGAGTTTCGCCGCAGGTGGTCTCGACGGCGGAGGTGGGCTTGGCTTGCAGGTCAGGGAAACTTATGGGTGTGGTACTCTGGCGTTGTGGTCGGAGGAGTTGCAGGTGGTCTTTCTCAGTCAAAACTCTAACGAGGTTGAATCGGCGAAGAAGACGTCGCCTGAAACCTCAGCCACCACCATCTTCTTCGAGAGGGCGTTGCTGTCTGAATATCATCCCGAATTCACTGTCTCCGACTTCTTCTTTGTCGTCGACGTCATCTATTGCGACCTCTCCGGAAACGACGACCGCCATGACCTACTCGAAGCAGTCTCTAATGGAGGTCGCTTCCTTGATTTCTGAGAGCAAAAAGGACGCAACGTCGGAGATTTTGGCTCAGGCGGCGAGTCCAAGAGGAAATTCCGAGCAAAGGCTCGTGATTTCATGGTCTCGCCTGAGCGCCGCCGATAAGGCTCCGGGCACGTGAACGGCAAGCGCTCCTCCCTCAAGATCACCACCGTCAGCGACCCCAACACCAACGCCGACGACAAGCTCGCCGAGGTCAGGGAGGTGCTCGCCGAGCGCGTGTGCGTCACGCTCCTGTTCGTTGAAGAAGAAGAAGAACCGGTTCAATTAAAGTTGAACCTGTTTAATTCTGGTTTTTAAACCAAATTGAACCAATTTGGTTTTGATTTCTTAAACCTAGGGCATTTTGAACATTTTAAACATTTAAGAGGTATGTTGTCACAAAAACATTATCAGGGTACTAAAAAAAGAAGTTTATAGTTAGAATATGAAAATGTCATTTCACCAAAGTTAGGTGTAACAAATTGTCATTATTTCCTAATTTAATAACCAATTCACTCATTAAATGAAATTACCAAAGAAAAATGAAAGGACACATTTCCACTTTTAATTTCTTTTGTTAGATTGTTTTGTATGAAAGAATAAGGAAAAAACAAAGAATATATATGTGATATTTCTTAACGAGATAACGTTATATGATACTAAATCAAATTGATATATGTAGAATTATAATAAAATACAACTAAAGAGTGTCAATTTTTCATAATGCAAATGGGAACATGCAAAATATTAGTTATATACTCGACATTCAAAAGAATAAATTAAATGTATTTTAGACAATTAGCCCATCTCAATTTATTTGAATAGAACTTGTAGATATAAAATAATTAAGAGTCAGGACATGCAAAAAATATACAATGACCCTCAACTCAAGACTTGCAATAAATCTAAGGTTAAACGGTGCTGCTGACTACTGAAGCTTCTTGTGGATTTGAATCAGAGCCCAAATTGCATGTGTGGACCTCTTGGAGCCCAATATAACCCAATAGGCCTCTTCCGGTTCTGTTTCTTACCACTACTGACTAGTCTTCGACCAAAGCTTGTTCTGTCTGATCTCCAAAATTCTTTCCTCCATATATAAAATAGACTATAAAATATTTTAAAACAAGTTGAGGATAAGAATTAAGACTTCAATTATTAACGTTTGACAATATCATTTGCCCTTATATCTTATCAAATTATTCTATTCATTTATGTAGATACATTAATAATTATTATAAATTACAACAAACTAATGAACATTAAAATACAAAATTTTATTCTTAGACTAAAGAAGTAAAATAATATGATTTTACGAAAAGTTGGACCAAAAGAGATTCAGAGGATCAGTTAATAGAGACTCTTTATAAACGTTATAAGTATTTTTTTTCCGTCCGTGAGATAAGTATTTCTATATCTTTTGCTCGTCAAACTAGTAATGACATGGCTCATGAATTAGTCAGGTATGATTTAACTAACAATAGTTGATATCATGGTGCGAGGTCTATCCCACTTAATGTTACTTCGATTGTCCAGTGTGATGTTGGGTTAGTTGATTAATAATATTCCAGTTATCTTTCAAAATAAATAAAAATAAAAATGCAAATTTCCTTTACTTATTTGTCTGTCATATTTTCCCCAAGTCAATCCTGGTAGCATAGAGAAAATAAATATACAAAGAATAGTTAAACTGGATCATTCCCCGAAGGAGGTGAGCCACCAATCAAAGCAACACAACACACAAGTCAATATCTAAAAACTTGAGAGTCAAGTTTGGGTGGTAGCACTAGCTTTTGCTATTTAAAGGTAAGGAGGTTGAGGCCACGGTTCCTAAAATTCCTGGGTGTTACTAACGGTCAAGAAACGTCAGATCTGTATGAGGAATGGGATGGGATGGAGAAGAACATGACATGCCCATAGCTACACTTCAGGCAAGCAATTAACTCCACACTCATTTTGAAAATCACCTTATTAGTGGTTCTCTTTGGCCCAACTTGCACATTATTTTGGTTTCCAGAAAATTCTCTGGGAAAGAAAACAAGGGAAAGTTCCTTTCAAGTTGAAGGGCATCTGTTCAAAAAAATTGCAATCTTGATGCAACAATTTAGCTTTCCCCAGTGAAATTCAGCTAGACTTGAAATTTGCTACTTGATGGTCACTGGGAACGATGACTCAGACCATGTAGATCAAGATACATAAATGGTTTTTGGAGAGAAGAAACTGCAGATAAAAATGAAATACAGTTCCAGTTTTTTTAGTCCAGCCAAATTGCAAGCCATTCAACAAGACTATGAAGTTCACAAATTTCAAAAAATGCATCTTAGTCTGCATCACAAAAGGCCAATAAGATGCATGTTTGAGTTGCTACTTGCTAGCCCCCAAGTCACATGCTAAGCTCCAGGCAATTTAATTATGAGTTTAGCTTATCAGTCCCAAATTTGAACTTCATTCTAACATCGTGGGTAGCTAGGTAACAATGACAACACCAGTACAAAACAATGGCAATTACACATACTATGCAATGCATTTCTGGATATATGAAGCAGCTCTAGTCAACCCACCTAGCGCTCGCAACCAAACGAACATGGCAGCAGAATATTACATGAATCACAAAGGGCCATTCTCGTTTTTTTGCCAGAAGCACACAAAAATATGAGTTCTACAGTTAAAATGCAGCAACTTTTGTAATAAAATTCATTGGTAGCAACAATGCTTTCTATGTGAACTTTGAAAATTTAAGCTCATAGGCAAAAGCATTCTTCTGCAGCTAACAAAAACCAGTCTTGACTTCTTTATACAGACTTATTCTGACACAAGCGAAAGAAAATGGAATTATAAATTAACAAAGGAAATTAACATTTTAGAGCGACTCAGACTTACACCACAAGTTACCAGGAAACTCAACACATTTGATCAAATTCCCCATTCACAAAGATGATGTGGTATACCAGTACCTGGGGTCACAATCTACTAGCAGTCAGATAACAGAAGCCTTGCCTATTCCAGTAACGGCAGCATTGCTATCTCTGCAAAGAGACAGATGAACAAAGAGGGCAGTTAAATCTCACATATCAGTAGGATCAAACTCGCAAACCCAATCGGAAAAGAAACTGAAGAACAAGACATGAATATTCAGAAGACAAAAAATGAAAAGCACAAAATGCTGTGACTCAATTGACAATGGAAAGTGAATTATAATATGAGGATCCCAGAATTCAGAATTGTGATTCCAAGCCATGAGAGCAACCAATTGTCTGGTTGACCTGAATTGTGCCCCCCAGAAAATGGAATCGGAGTGAAAACATGTTATGATTCATGGGCTTTGGCTTTGATTTCAACCAAACACAACAACAGGCATGGATAGAGGAGAGAAAAATTTCACCTTTCCGGGCTCGGGCAAGTCAGGCACCTTGTACATGTCCTCGGAAACCTCCGTCAACCACAGCCCCGGGAACAAGGTCTGCACGGAACAATCATCAGAGCAAGCACACAAATCTTAAGACTCAAAAACAAAAACAGATCACCCAAATCGCTTTTGTGAGTTATGTATTTCCGATTTGCTTACATCAAGCTGTTTCTGCACATTCCTCGGACGCTTCTTGGGCCGCCGCGGCGGTCTCTCCCCAAGCATGGCCAGGTAATCGTCCTCGATCTCCTTTCTTGAGAGAGCCACCGTGAACTCCGGCCTCACCGGCGGCGACTTGGTGGCGCCGCCGCCGTCGGTCGGCGACGGGGAGTAGCTCGGCTTCCTCACCTCAACCCGCGCCGCCGTCCCTTCACCGTCTCCGCCGTGCGGAGCCTTGCACGCGGCCCTCCGAGTCCTCAAATTCCACGGCCTGGCGTCGTCCGCCGGAGACGGTGCCGGAGCGGGAGCCGGAGCGACGTGTCCGTTCCCGGCCTCCTCCCGGAGAATCGCGTCCTTCATCCGGTCCGCCGCCGTCTTCAGATCAAACATGAGCCTCTCCCTGACCGCTTCGATCCCGTCGTCGCCGTCAATCTTCGATTTCGACACCTTGACCGAATCCCTAGCGAAGCGCCTCCTCTCGTAATCCGCGTGCCTCCGCCGAGCGGAGCCGTCGGCGAATCTGGAGGCCGGAGATCGGCGATCGACGGCGGCGGCGGCGGATTGGACCTTCATACAGCGGAGGTGCTTCTGGCTCCCCCACCGCAGACACGGGAGTGTGAAATTGTGGAGCGGCTTCGATCTCTCGCTCCCCATCGGCATGGACTCACGCACTCGCTCTCGCTCTCCACCACCACCCAAACACACCATTGATCGGAGGCAAACAAACCTCCACCGACGGCCACAGCTCTCGGATCGGAGCTCGATCGACCTCGCTCTCGGCTGCCGGAATCGTCGCCGGAAAGGGGATTTTCTCTCGGAGGGTTGAGTATTTTTGTTCCTCTCTGAGACGATGTCACCGGGAAACGTAACCCGGAGTTTATATATACGAATAGGGAGAGGGCGGTTTTAACGTTCGGGTCGTGTTGGGGAAACAGAGAGGCTTTGGTTTCTTTGGGTTGGGCCGAGTTTCTTTGGGCGCTATCGCTAACGTGCGCCTAGGTTACACGGGGCGTATTGTATGACCTTTTTTTCTTCGTTTTTTTAGTCATTCGTGATGATCACCATCTTCGCCGTTGGATGGGACCGCGGTTTTGCTACGAGCGCATCGTGCCCGTAGATCTGGACTCCTCTTGTTTTGTTTCTATTTTGGTGTGGAGTGCACAAGTCTCAGGTTTCCAAATTTTTATATTTCCTCAAATAAAATGCTATTTTGATGTGTATTGATTAAGAGAAGAGTTTGGTATTAAATATTGATGAAAGGAGGAAGGTTTAGAAAATTAAATTAATCAAACATGGCTAATTTGAGGCTGCCATTTATTTTTATATACATTCAATATTAACGGATTAATTATACAAAATACATATATGAATGTGCTATGCACATGACTACCCTATTCCTGAAAGCTTTGCATGGACTATTTTACTACAAACGACCGTCCGTAGGGGGTTTACTGGACAAGGCCCTGCAGGAATAGTATGATCCCAGCTAATAGAAAATATTCAGCTCCGCACAACATATGAATTATCACACTTTCAAAAAAAAAATGAATAATAGAAGATTCAACATAGCTCTTTAGCTTGAAAATGGTGATCTCAAAACAACCCTTTTCCACAAACAAGCTAGAGTGAGAAAGGCAAGCAATTCCATTTTGAAGTTGCAAAAAGAAGATGGTACTTGAGTGGATCGACCAGAAGTTGCGCCATTAAACTGTCTCATTCGTCTTCCACCATTCATGCATGTGTTCTCTTACACAAATATGTCTTCAGAGGCAAAAAGTTTCTCCAAAATATGCTTTCTGATTTTGATCATACTCCCTTCTCTTCCGACCTATCCAAGTGGGACCGATCATTGAGAGTTATATAGCGATATTGAGCTAAGGCGATGAAGCAAGGCAAATAGCGATGTTTGACGTAATGTACATCATGAAAAAAAATAAGTTTTTGGAATTTTGAATCACTTCAATGCGCAACAAAAGTTGAGAACATTAGATTCGTTATAGCACTAAATGAATCCATATATTTGGGGGGAAATAATTAACTACCTAAACAGATTAACTACTAATTACCATTTTACTTCAAATCAGACCAAAGTGGATGGCAAATATAGTCTCCCTCTCTCCTCACATCACTCACATGAGAGAGTAACGTTCATTTTTATTCCTAACGTTCCTTCCGCTAGTCCTTGTAGAGCACATCTTCTTCAACTCCTCTGACCTTGCAGCCTCAACATGGATAATGTCCAAATGTACAAGTGTCGATAACTTCCAATTTGCATAAAAAAAAGGGATAGTGGAGACAACTATAATCGCCGCCAATAGTGTTAGAGTTCGACGAAAAAGGGACAATAAGAAAGTTGCCGGTGACGGCTCCAAGGAAGGGTTTCATGAAACCGTTGTATATACTCTAGCATAAATTAATAAAACTTAATCTCCTTGTAGTTACATTATGATGTTGAATTCCAGAGATATGGAACATATCGACACATAATTCACATTCTTGACTCCTTCAACTCCACACTCAAGCTACTATGTCCGTTTAGGATTGTGTTTCTAATTTTGAAATTTGCTTTATTTGGGGTTTTATTTATGCTTCAATTCTTGGTATTTAACATTTATGGATACAAAGGAAAATTTGAATATGATTAATTGCTTTGAACTATAAGAGATGTAGGAAGAGATCGAATAAAAACCATCTCTTAGACGAGAATATAAGAACTATTCCCATTTATAGGATCATAATAATCAATGGTTTTGATTATTTTATTTATTTCATTGATAAATAAATGAAATAAAAATAAAAAGGGTATACATGTCAATGTAATTCATTCCAAAAATAAAACTCTAAGTTATTCTCTCCTATTTCATAAAATCAACGTATCCATTTCACTCTACAACCTAATTACCTTTAGATTGATTTCATCAGTTTCATATGTTTTCTCATTTTCATTGGTATCATTTTCATGACATCGGTTTCATATGCAAAAAGTGAAACATGATCGATGAAATGAAACGTGTAAATGAAAAGTAAGTTCATAACAATGAGCCCCCCATGATGAAAAATTATTGTAAAATTGTTCAATCGTAAAAATGAAATTGTAAGAAAATGAAATAATAAATCATGATATAACAAAACTTTCGTGAAATTGTAAATAAATGAAATAATAAATCATGAAATTGTGTTCTTAAAAAAAAGGTCATGAAATTGTGCAAATCATGTAATTATACAAATTTCATCATGAAATAAAAATAAAATAAAATAAATCATGAAATAATTATCATTGTGTGTAATTCGTGTAATTATAAAATTAAATTTATGAAATCGAAAAAAAATCATGAAAAAGAAAAAAATTGTGCAATTGTAGTAATCTAAAAATGAAATCGTTTCTTTTTAAAAAAAACAATGAAATCGTTTCCTTGAAAAAAAACAATGAAATCATCAATAAGGAAATAAGAAATAAATTAATGCATAATTAATTTGATTAGATGTCATAACTTATAAAAGGAAATACTTGAATGATTTAATCATATAAAAATACGAATATGCCCTTATATTTGTGTTAAAAGACTAGAATAAATAGTAAGTTGAGAATAATTACGTTCAGCTGCCATTAATAAGTCAACAAAAATCTAAGTCATTCAATTTTTCATCTGACAGCACAATTAGTTTTTATTTTCTCACGTAACGAGTGAGTTCTCACTTGATTACGAGCGTAAGAGATGTATGTTTTATGTTTTTTTTTGAAAAAATTGATTTAAAATATTTATAATTTTAAGGAATTGATTTTGAAGAAACACAGAGAATTGAGAATGGTAAGAGTTTGAAATTTTAAGAGAATAAGAAGAGTATATGTACTTATATGTCAAAGGGAAATGACACTTTTCTACAACTAACTATAAATGTTTCATATTTTGTTGACCTAATTTTTTTTAGTACCCAAATTATTAGATTGGGATAAACATTAGCAGTTCATTATGATTAACGACCAAAAAATAGGTCATGTGCCTACCTGTGATAATTTCACTAAATATAATTGTTGAATTTCTACCATGTAATTGTATTATTAAGAATAACTTGAGTTTTGAAATTATACTAGGTGATTCCATTATATAAGGAACAATTAGAAATAAACAAACTAGGAAACATAATACGAATAAGAAACCCTTATTTAATTAACTATTCTAACACCCCCTCACGTGCAAGCCGTAAAACACGAGTCTTGCACGTGAAGCAAGAATAATAGGAAAGTAAACTTAACATTGCAACCATGTCGAACAACGACGGTGCAAAACTTTCTTCAATCATACCAATGATACCGACATGAGAACAAGTGATTTTTAAAAAGAATCGCTAAAACTTTTCAAGCAACTACGTCACATAATAACGGTGCGGCAATTCGTTGCATAACAACGGTGCAAGGTGATTTTAAGATTAATCACCAAACTTTTCAAGCAAATATGTCATATGATGACGGTGCAGCAACTACGCCGCATAATGACGGTGCAAAGGTGATTTTTAAGAAGAATCACCAAACTTCTCAACCAACAACGTCGGTGCGAAACAATTTCAGGCAACTACGACGGTGCAAACTCAGCAAACTCAGCGGAACAGAAAACTTGGCAAACGAGCATCAAAGGCTTGTGGCGACGCGTGTGAAGGAAATAGTCGAAACATATTGGAAGGAACTTGTTGGAGGCCTCTGAGCCTAACCGGAGTGGAGGTGACGACAAACGATCGCCGAAGGATGCTAGAACGAGAAACAAATCTAGAAAAACCGGGATGAATAGTTCCGTGAATAGTGAATTCCCGTGAATAATACCGGTGAACAGTAACTTTGGGTCCGTGAAAAGTACTCGGAATATTTTTTTTTGTGGAAGAAACGGAACAATAATGCCCCGTCCACCCGCTAAAACACAATTAGCGAGTGGGCAAAGCCGCGCGACTAAGATCGAATCTAACATGGCTCTGATACCATGTTGAATTTCTAAAATATAATTGTATTATTGAGAATAACTTGATTTTTGGTATTACAGTAGGTGGTTCCTTTATATAAGGAACAATAGGAAATAAACAAACTAGGAAACACAATATGAATAGGAAACCCTAATTTAATTAACTATTCTAACAATAATACCAAAATCAAAGAAAAACAACATTGTCTTCTCCGGCAACTGAGTTCTATTCTCCGACAAGTTTTGGGTTGTCTTTTCTAGAAAACTCTTATAGTTGTGAAGTGAGTTTTATACGTTTTGGTTTTTAGTTTGTGTTACTAAGTATTGGTTTTTTTAAGGCGATAGGTTACAAATAAATAGTAGATCTACTAAAAAATTTCGTAGAGTTTGGTCATAAATTGGACATGGGGTGTCAAGTGTCAACGACATTGGTTGGGTTCGGGAGCGAATCCTAGAACAATCACAATCACTTGTCTATTTACAATAAAAGTAATTCATAGATAAGTTGGTCGCTATAGCCTAGTAAAAGAGGGAAACAAGCTATTATGTCTTAAAATTTAACTTAAAATAGGTTGAAGTTTCGATATGGTTTGACGAAATATAAAATAATAGGTAAGTCGTGAGGATGTCACAAACTTATTCTAAAAGTATTTTATAGTTTTTTATATTATTTTTCAATAAGTGTAGCTTCCCCAACTATTTTTCGGTCGTTCTGCACATATTTCCAACGCTAACAGTGTCTAATCTAGTGTCCTAAAACTGTATTCATGCAATTAAACGAAAAATTGATCAATTCCCCTCAAACTTAATCCCCAATCTCAAACTTAATATACAACTCTCATGCAATCAAGTTCGGCCCGAGCATCAGGCCACTAAAACAACCGCTTTAGGCTTGACAAAAAAATAAGCGTTTTGTGTATAAAAATGAAGGCCCGTTTTTTGAGAAAAAGAGGCCCAAAATGTATGTAAACCTTATGCTATGTAACCTAATTGAAGATAACTTCCATCACGTTTGTGCGCATATAATCAAATGGCATTTCCAATCCAATTTTTTCGGTTCTCTTTCTTCTACCTAACTTTTATTAAATTTTCTGTTTTCGTCTTCGTCCCTTCATCTACCTCACTGTTTCTCTTCCTACCGAATGTAATTTTTCTTTTATTCTCGTTCTACTCCCAAAGGTTGAGGTGAATAGTTGAGGAGACTCATCCAATTTTTTTCATTCAAAACATTGGATGATCATTGAGTTTTTCATGTAAGTTCGATAAATACAACAATTGATCAATTTCTTATAGTCATCTAAATCCAATTCATATCTTTTTTTGATAAAAGTTTTTGGTTGAATCTGAATGTGTCCAAGGGAGGTAGGTCATCTGAAACTTCAATCTCACCAACTATGGTCGATTTCATGCTCTTTCTTAATGTATTTTGGGCCATCAGGTTTGTTCGTAAATTGAATTTGATTTTAATGTTTACATATTTTTTATTTGGGTCAATTTTATTTTTAATTTTCTCGAACAAAGTTCTTATTTTTTTATTTAGAGTTCAAAGCAAGTTTATGTCGATCAATGGTTCGGTTGATTGATATTAAGGTTTTTATATTTGAAAATTGAATATATTAATTTGCAGAATAGATTTTCAATAAATCGTTTTTTTTCAAAAATTCAGTAAGTCCCTTTTTTTAAGAAGGATAGTCGTTTTATCATAACAAATTCATCTCTAATACAGAGCGCAATTCCGCCGGAAAGATTATGGGAAGCAACATACTATCAGGGCCTAAACGGGCTGCAGTCGCCATGTAATGCGCTGCACAATTACCTGATCTATTTACAAAAGAAAACTGAATAATGTGAAGAAAGGAGAGCTATATAATCTTGAAGGATCACTCCCACTAAAGATCTTATACTACGCGCTTGTTGGAGACATTCTACCAAAGGAAGACAGTCCATCTCGAATATCATCTGAGGAAGCTGCCTTTCTCTAACCCACTTGACCCCTTCCAGCAAAGTTAGACCTTCCACTACAGTTGGATCAGAAACTCCACTCACCGCTCTGCCTTTGGCTCCCAGGCAATGCCCATTGTTATCTCAAATGACCACTCCAAGACCTGTTGTACCGTCCACTCGATTGAGACAACCATCAGTGTTCACCTTAGTCCAACCAGTAAGCGGCGGGCTCCAAGAAGGGCGTCTTAAGCGTGGCCCTGAAATGTGGGCCTGACTATTTCTTGTTGACCATTCCATGCGGGTCTTTTCTGTCATATACAATTATCATATTGATTGGGGTTATTTTACCTCGCCATACAATGTCGTTTATGACTTTCCACACCCACCACCAAGCCATTGCCAGTGAATTCAACTTCTCCATGGAGAGTGATGATGATAGACAGTTAAATTGTTCAGCCAACGGTACATCTTCCACCAAACTGGTTGGTGTGAGATTGTTGATTAAATGCTTGAAGATGTTTTAATATTTTTAGGGTAAATTTCACATGACCCCCCTTAACTATACGCGTGTCTCACATGACCCCCCTTAACTACAAAATCAATCTATGAGGTGCCTTAACTATCCAAAAATCCCACTTTACCTTTTTTTTTACTTTTTTTAAAATTCTGTTAAGTTTTTTGTGAAATGACGAAAATACCCTTGTATCTGAAAAATTAAAATAAATAAATAAAAATAATTTTGAACTTTTTTTCTATTTTCTCGTTGTTCCCAATAAAGAATAAAAATAATATTTTAGTATTAATTTTTTATTTAAAAATAATTTTTTTTATAAAAATTAATAAAAATAAAAACGATGTTTAAAAGTAAATTTTTATTTTTAAATTTTTTTTACTATTAACAAAATTTTATTCTTTATTTTGTACAATGAGAAAATTAGAAAAAAAAAGTTCAAACACATATTTATTTATTTATTTTAATTTTTCAGATACAAGGGTATTTTCGTCATTTCACAAAAACTTAACAGAATTTTGAAAAAAGTCAACAAAAAAAGGTAAAGTGAGATTTTTGGATAGTTAAGGCACCTCACAGATTGATTTTGTAGTTAAGAGTGGGCATGTGAGACACGCGTATAGTTAAGGGGGGTCATGTGGAATTTACCCATATTTTTATAACTTTCTAATTTAAATTCATATTCTTACTTTTCTCATCACGCAGGAGAAGTTTCTATTCTACGCTTGCAATTTTTTATATCAAAACAACAAACATAAGCAGTGCGGATACAAAAAGAATTTCATGGGGGCAAAATTTCATACTAAAAATTTAATATAATTAATAATTACAAAATGCATATAACAAAAACTAACTCGAGCTTGATTATTTTTTTAGTTGATTTTGAATTTAATTTTCATGTATATATTTATAAATTTTAATATGTTGGACTTGAGTTTGATTCGTTTATCAAACGATCCATCATTGGACTTAATCTCAACATAACTTTACTTAGAAAACTAAAAATAGTTCAATAATTAGTAAATAATTTAACTAAATTATAATGGACATATAATTTTGAACCAATAAATAAATTGAGGATTAAGGATGCTTCATATAAGTGAGTTCAAAAGTCTATACCTATTAGAAAAACTCGTACGTGGATAAAATCTTACACACTTACCACTAGGCTACACAACTTTTATTGTTATGTTATACAAATTTTGAATGTATATCATAATTCAAGGGGGCATTTTGACTTTTTTTGAATTCCGCCACCCCCCCCCCCCCCCCCCCGGTCGTGTGTGTATTATGTACTCAAAGTTTAAGGGTATATATTTAAAGATAAATAAAATTATCGAAGTCCTTTATAAGAAATAGTGGTAATAAAACGTTGAACCACGACCTCTATCTCGACTGGATGGAGAAATCCTGTAATCTCGTAGACAAATCGACTTGAACCAGTTAGTATTATGTAGCATCACGGCCTCCACCTCAAATGGATGGAGAAACCCCGTGATCCCACTGCATAACTCATTAAACAAGCTTCCTCGATCAACCCTACAATCAATATACTTACTCTAACGATAGTGATCGATATCTCTAAAGAAATCACGAATCTTTAATAATTCAAGTTCTCCAAACTCTTCGTGCTTACCATGATCAGCCCATCGACGCCAGAGAACTCTCGATCCCTCCCAGTACCGAGCCATCAAGTAAGAATTGAACACCGAGAAAACTAATTGAAATGGATGAAAAATCCAAGTAGACAGGGATCAGATTCCGCTGTCCGAAATTTCCCCCACAAGTCACTACGGCCGTCGACCACCAGCAGAACCCCTTCCGCAGGGTCGCTCATGAAGAACTCTACCTTCCCCACCTCGATTCCAATGAAAATATGCCACAATTCACAAAAATCGTCCATCCCAACACCCGAAACCGAACAAAACTCACATGAAATTGCCCACATCTACCAATACCGCCACACACCAAAAAACAACGCCACATAGGTGGAAACTTTCAACTTAAGAGAATAAACCCTACACAACCGCGTCGAAGACACGCTGGAAGACAACCGCACGTGGCGAGAACAACTGCACGCGATTTAAGATTCATCATTACAATTCTATAAGTTAAATTGTTACCATTAACATAATGAATAAAATAACGAATTAATTTATATTAATTCATTTTATAAAATAAATTATTTATCGTAACTCGACAACTCAATTTTTTTATGTTTTCTTGTTAAATTATATTCTAGTTCTCTTTTCTTATATGTATTAGAGTTACTTATTCACTCTCTTTCCATTTATCTGTATATTAGATTCTATAAATATAAGTCTATTTTAATTCACAATACACAATTAATAATATATCCCTCATTATTTCTATCATAAGAAATAAAGAGAGACCTCTATTTATAGAGGCAATAAGAATATAATAGAAAACTCTAATATATATATGAGAAATGAAACATAAATATAAGAAACCTAGTATAATCTAAAATTTTCTTCGCTTACCATGAGTTAAATTACTTTTAGCAACTTAAATGCTTACATTCACTCCTTTGATGTTGGAATAGTGAGGATTATGGGTCATCACTGTTGATCCAAAATTTAAATCTCTTTGAGGCAGCCAGCTATTAATTGTGTTCTCAGGTGATTAAGGTTAATTGTTGTTTGGTTAAGAAAACAAAAATCAATTAGGTGTGCAACGGCTATTTATATATTCATCTTATTCCCTTTGGTTCTGTATCTTATAATAAGTTGATAACATAACATAACAGAACCGACCGACCATTCACATCTTTAATCTCTCTTACTTTCCACCCACATTTCTTTCACCTTAAAACCTCTCCATCTCTCTTCCTTCGATCAGCCAAAAATGCCTAGAAAGCTCAGACCCTTTTCTCCACCCATCTTCCACAATGTGCCGTGTCTGCTCAAAATCTCCATTTTCATTGCCAAGCTTCGAAAACCCACAGTAGCGAAGTTGGTGTTCCTCAAGGAGACAAGGAGGCTCAAGAAGTTTAAGGCATTACAAATATGGGTTTCTTGAAGAGTACGAGTTCTCGCCTTCCAGCACGAAACAGACCCAACTGAGGAACAGAGTCCGAGGTGGTCCGGAGAGCGTGTTGAAGAAGACCAGAGAGCTGAGAGATTCATTAGGAGGTTCTGCCAGGAGATCATGAGAATGCAGAGCTGACAGATTCATTTTTTATCTGACCATTTCAGTCAATTTTTTATTATTCTGTTTCCTTTTACTTTAATTTGTTTCAAGAGTTTATAGATTTATGAACAATGGAATTTCGTTTGCTTCTATTATTTCTAAGATACCACAACCATTTTTTTAATTAAAAGATACTTCAACATTATTTTAGTTTTTGAATAGCGAATTTTACCATAGTTAGTTAAGAATTAGATTTGGTACTTCAAAAAAAAAGAATTAGATTTGAAAATAATTAGTAATTTTTTTTAAAAAAAGTAACTTTATTTTGTAACTGATCTTTCTTAAATTATTATATACAGAGAGAGAGAGCATCCCATCCCTATATGTATCATATAATATATGGGTTATTCAGGTGAAAACTATAAATTATTCTATAAACTAAAATAAATCCAATTACGTTCTTAGATTGATAAAATAAATAGCGGGTTAAAATACGAATTACATATGTTTCCTTAAACAAAGTTTAATCGTATGCTTATATTTTGTTAATTCAAACGGTTAATATTGATTTTTAATTTTTATTAAGTAAAAAGTACCCCTTCATGTGAGAAAATAATAACACATTGTGGCCGTTACAATTTTTATTACAATTTCACAATTTTTTTGCTATATCATGATTTGTTATTTAATTTTTCGATTGAACAATTTTACAATAATTTTTCATGACGCGAGACTCATTGTTATGAATTTACTTTTCATTTATTCAATTACACATTTCATTTCATTGATCATGTTTCCCTTTTTGCACATGAAACCGATGTCATGAAAATGAGAAAACACATGAAACCGATGAAGTCAATCTAAAGATAATTAGTTTACACGTTTCATTTTCACATCAAGTCTATATATGTTTACTTGTGTTCACTAGAAAACAATCAATGACGATAACAAATTGGGAACTATTTGTATTTACCATTCAAATCAAATGTACAATTTAACATGAAATATAACAAATTGAAATCTACTTACCATCAAAATCACATATACATGATTCCTAAATAATACAAATTCATACAAAAAAGTTATGAAAATGTAAAAACTAAAAGAACAACAAAATTAAACAAAACAAAACCCATGTTTTGAAACTAATCAACCGTAGTTCAAAACCCATGAAACTTAGCTCCTCATGTGCTGAAACTAATCAACATGTATATTAAATCTCTAAAAACAAATAAAACCCAATTTTAGTAAAAACTCCAATGAAAAGAAGAAGCATTAAATAAAAATTAAGTGAAACCGATAATTAAATTAAAGTATAAGTTTTGATGCGGCTCAACGACAACGACGTTGGCAAACAATGATACATATATCGACGACGATAGGAGCTGCTCCGTACAACGAGCTCAATGGCGGCAACGTCTACGACATCTTCTACTTCATGCGAAATATAGAGACGTCGGTGCACGGGCCTCCCGCTCTCGACCGACTTCCGCCGCCTGATCCACTGCATCGGGGTTAGCGTCAATCACATGAAATTGGAGGCAAGTGTTGTGGGGTCAAAAGGTCTCGGTTCGAGACCGTTTAACCACACAATTCAGTTCGTTTTTGTCTAGTAGTGGCCAATTAAGGCCCGTGAGTATGCGTTTTATGCTTTTGGGTGTTTTGAGGTGAGTACGCATGAATGGAAGGAAAAAGGGCTTAAAACGAGGCACCGAGCCAAAATCTTGGCGAGAAGACCAAATGACCGGACATAAGGCTTTAAGCACGATCGTGCCTCCTTTAGTCACGATTGTGCCCCATTAGGCACGATCGTCCCTCCCGCCAGTCACGATTGTGCCCCCCTTGATTATTAATTGGAGGAATTTATTCCAACTTACAGAGGGCTCCCCCGATCTCAGTCGCGACGAAGACACGATCGTCACTTAGAGAGAGTCCCGATCGTGCCTCCATTAGTCACGATCGTGGCTTCAACGGCACCAAAGGTGCGATCGTCCCCGAGGAGATTTGAAAATATCTTACCAACTATGAGTCACGATCGTGCCATCCCAGCGCATGATCGCAACCATGACTGAAGCACGATCGTGCCATCCCAGCGCACGATCGTGGCCATGACTGAGGCACGATCGTGCCATCCCAGCGCACGATCGTGGCCATCCCAGCGCACGATCGTGGCCATCCCAGCGCACGATCGTGGCCATGACTGAGGCACGATCGTGCCATCCCAGCGCACGATCGTGGCCATGACTGAGGCACGATCGTGCCATCCCAGTCACGATCGTGACTTAGGCCAGATTCAGAAAACTATAGAAGGGATTGTGACTCATATTTTGGGGTATGAAGAAAAGTAGAGAGAGAAAACAAGACACCAACCTTCTCCATTAGTTCTTGAGCGTTGTTCGTCATTTCTCGAGTGTTCTTCATCATTCTCGACATCAAGAGGCTAAGGGGTTCCACCGTTCTTCATCAAACTTGAAGAAGCACCTTGCTCTATACTTCAAGAGCATTTCTACCCGTTTGATTTGTATTTATTATATTGTTTATGTGTGTTCTTGCTTTAACCATGATGTTGCTAGACTTGAGCACCATGGTTGAGAGCTAAATCACTTAGCCATGAGTGCTAGACAATATGAAATGTGATTATAAAGTTTATTGAGATTTAGTTCTATTAATAATCAATTTGTTGTGTGGAATGTTGTTTAAATGCATGTATTGTTTAATTGACGCTTTACAATGTGTTTGAGGTACTCTATCTGATACCGAAAGGGGAGGAATAGACTTCGGACCTAGCATACACCGAGGGTTGTAGGCTCAAGACCGTGTCTTGGCACCTTGTAGTAACCCTTAGCTTATTATTGTCGATTGTATACGATCTCGAGTTGTTCTCAATACCGAAAGGGCACAAGAAAACTCGGGATTAGGCTAACCTCAATACCGAAAGGCGAGGTCGGCATTTAAGACATAAGCTCAACATACCTTTCATTCCATAGAACTTAAGTCTCTCGGACTATTTCACTTGATGATTGTCTAGCACCCTAGGTGTTTTAAACCATTCGACATCACTTTCGCAATTTGTTATCTTTTTCTTAACCGCAAGCACTTTCATTGATTAATCGTAAACCCCAATTTAATCCCTGTGGACCGACTCGTTATCTTACCGGATCTTATAAATTATATTACTTGTGAACCATGTGCACTTGCACGTGGAAACCATTGTGCCACGTTTTCACGTCACATTTTGGCCCAACAACAAGGTTTTGCATCGTTGCACGAATAGGCCGTAGAGTGAAATGGATACGCTGATTTCATGAAATATGAGAGAATGAGTTAAGTTTTATTTTTGAAATGAATTACATTGACATGCTTCTCGTATTCTTATTTCATTTATTTATCAATGAAATAAATGAAATAATCATAAGCATTGATTATTATCATCATATGAATGAGAATAGTTCTTAGGGATAATGACACTTTGATACACCTAACTATAGCGAAATGACACTTTCATACCCTAACTGTTTTCTTCTCTTTTTTAGTACCCTAACATTTTTTTATGACAACCCACTTCTAAAATGTCTAAAATACCTAAACTACCCTTGGTGTAAGAAATTATAAATTGAGTTGGTTCAAATTTTTTTTATCTCGAGTTCAATTTGATTTGTACTTAAGATGCAAATACAATTATACCCGAAAATAAAAAATTAAATTTGAACCATTTCAAATATGGTTTGATAAATCATACTGGACTAGTTTTATTTTGATTTATTAAATCAGGGGTATTTTAGTCATTTTATCATAGATTGTCACAAAAAGTTTGTTAGGGTACTAAAAAAGAGAAAAACATAGTTAGGGTAAGAAAGTGTCATTTCGCCATAGTTAAGTGTAACAAAGTGTCATTATCCCTAGTTCTTATATTCTTTTTTAGGGGATGGTTTTTATTGGTTCTCTTCTCTAATAACATAATGTTTGAAAATGATTGTTAAGTGTGTTTTCGTCTGATTATTAAATGTTTCAGTTTATGGAATGGCTATTTCAGTTTTTTACCTTATGACTCATTTGTTGAGCTGATGGTTGTTCATACAAACACGATTTCATGGGTTATTTACTTGAACATGTTTAATCTATTTAGTTACAAAATTTATTTCATATTGCAATACATGTTTTATTTTTTTAGTTTTCTTTTCAACGTCTATATGTAGGGTCTATATGTAGGGTGCTCAAATCCGGCTAACCAGAACCGATCTCCTAAACCGAAAACCAAACTGGTATGATTCAATTACCAAAATTAGGAACCAAAATTGGCCCGAGTGGGAACCAGATGCTTGGTTAACCGAAAAATTTGATAGATTTTTCAATTTAACTAATATCGGTTCTTACTTAAAAAAATGAAAAAAATAAAAAATGGGGGAGTATCATAGGTGGGTTCGAGTCTGAGCTCCGACGAAGGAAATCGGGAGGGAGGAAAGGAGGGCTGAATTTGATTTGTCTGGCTAATTATTCGGTTTTAGGTTAAAATTGACTAACCCTATTTACATGTTTCATTTTCATCTAAAATCGACGAATGTTATGTACGAATATGCAAAATCACTCATTCATAATGTGAGTTTCATTTTTACGAATTACACGCTACATTTCACGAAGCGGAGCATATGTTTCATTTTCATTCGAATAGTATATGCTTCAATAATACATTTTTCATCTCATGCTTTTGAATCTATACTTCATCTCATATTTTTGAATCTATACTTTATTTTATCTCGTGCACATCTTTTATACTTATAGATTCCTTTGAGAATAACATTATTGGGTGTTTTAAACTAGATTTATCTTTTTGTCTATTATTTATTTAAGTGAAATAATAAGAATAATTAATTCACTATCTACCTGTTTGAGTGTGGTCTAATAGTTAACGCTACTCGTTTCCTGGTTTCAGATTAAGAGTCGAAGTTTATTAAAAATATTTAGTTGTGAAAGGGGCGTAATATCCAAAAATTAATTATCACCATCTACACGTATGGTAATAATTATTTGGCTCACTTGTGAAAGGCCCAGTAGACCCAATACGATGTTTAGTGGGCGGCCCATTTGAATCACTGTTTGTAACACGTATTCTCGGTTTGTAATAAAACGCTTACCCTATACTCTACTGTAACTCAGAGCTCCGTTACATTTCTGGTGGCAGTTACTTTCTCTGGATTAGGGTTTTCTCCGATTTGGGGCCAGAGAATCGAAACACTCCTTCCCATGGCTTCCAAAGAGGAATTGAAGCTCTACAACACTCTCACCCAGCAGAAGGAGATCTTCAAGCCATTGGAGCCCGGCAAGGTCAGTATGTATGTCTGCGGCGTCACCGCCTACGACTTCAGCCACCTCGGTCACGCCCGCGCCGCCATCTCCTTCGACGTCCTCTTCAGGTTAATTCAATTCAATGCTCTTGATCTGATTCGTTTATGCCGTGATTGTCTATTGATGTGTTGTAATTGTTTCTGCTTTAATGGGCTGGGTTCTGCAGATACCTGAAATATTTGGGATATGAAGTCACTTACGTCCGCAATTTCACTGATGTCGATGACAAGGTTAGCATTTTCATTCTTGTGATGTTTTGGGATGATTGCACATATGGGCTTGAATTGAAGTTTCAGATGGAACCCTTATGTTGCCTTCTGTTAGATTCAAGAATCATATTCAATTTGGTTGGGGATTGGATTGAGATTCCCAAGTCTAAACACTGAATTGATAATTAATTGGAACTTATCATAAAAACTTGTAACAGTATAAGCTATTGAAATAAAGGAAACGATTAAAACCCATTTGTGATTTGGCAATGGTTTACCATTTGCTAAAACTGAATCATCATTTCTCTATAAATGTTAATTCACTTTTATTGATCCAAATCTAATTCTTTTTGATGTGTTATACATATAGTGATTTTCTTTGTGGATGCTTGTGTGGTAACTGTTAAACTTTTGAATCTTTGTAGATAATTCGTAGGGCAAATGAGACTGGGGAAGATCCGTTGAGTCTAAGCAACCGATTTTGCCAAGAGTATCTCACTGACATGGATGATCTGCAGTGCCTCCGTCCAACTCATGAGCCGCGTGTCTCTGATCACATGGATCAGATCAAGGATATGATTACCCAGGTCATTCATTACCTTTCTATTTCTGCACATTGAGTTTATGACACAAGGAACACGTCTAGCAAGTCAGTTGCCCAACAAAATGGCCACTTTATTTAATTTAGTGCAGTATTTGAAAAACTATTGGTCTTTGCTCTAGCATGCATATTAATGGACATCCACATCATTTTTTTCCGGATTCCCCCAATAAATATTAGTTTGCTCATTTTGAACAATCTCCACTTTCTTTTCTTCCAATTATGGACTCTGCTGGCGTATTACTCATCATCACCCTTATTGTGTTATTTGTTTTTCTGTGTGAAGTATAATCATCTGGTCTTGTTAACTGCTGTAATCTGTTTCTTGAAATGGGTTTATCTTTTTTTGCAGATTATCAATAATGAATGTGCATATGTAGTTGATGGAGATGTGTTTTTTGCTGTTGAAAAAGCCACGGATTATGGGCAGTTATCTGGACAAAGACTGGAAAATAATAGAGCCGGGGAGCGTATTGCTGTGGATTCAAGGAAGCGTCATCCTGCTGACTTTGCATTGTGGAAGGTATGGAAACTTACACACGTTTATTGGTATAAACTTGTCAAAGTTCTTAATTATCTCCATGTTCTTTTAGGCTGCAAGAAGATGTTCAAGCTCACATAAATCTTTATCTGTATAATCTTGTCAATGTTCTTGATAATCTCCCTGTTCATGTAGGCTGCAAAGCCTGGTGAGCCAAGTTGGGAAAGCCCATGGGGTCCTGGAAGGCCAGGATGGCATATAGAATGCAGTGCAATGAGTGCTCATTATCTCACTTACAAATTTGATATTCATGGTGGTGGAATTGATTTAATATTTCCACATCATGAAAATGAAATTGCCCAGAGTTGTGCTGCTTGCCAAGAAAGCGCTGTGAGTTACTGGATGCATAATGGGCATATTACCAATAACAACGAGAAAATGTCGAAGTCATTGGGTAATTTTTTCACAATTCGTGAGGTATAAGTTCCACCACTTTTCTTTATATGATTTATTCCATGCATTTGCTTCTTCACAATGTTGTGCCAAGTGTTGTGTTTAAACCTATCCTATTTCATGTAGATTACTGAACGATACCATCCACTTGCATTAAGACACTTTTTGATAAGTGCGCACTATCGCTCTCCTCTCAGTTATACAGTCATGCAGCTGGAAGGTTCATCAGCTGCTGTCTTTTACATATATCAGGTTCAGTGCTTTTTTTTTGTATTTCAGCGCTATCCTGAACTTTATTTTCAGTCGCTAGGCAGCCAATGGTCCCTTATCCATTTGAACTTGTCTATACACATGTTTGGCTGTTGACCATTGTGAACTTTTGACTGATATACATTAAATATTTAGAAGCTCAAATTATATTAAAGTACTCTTAATTAACAAGGATAACAGAAATAGAATTCCTTTGCTGAAAGTTCACACCAAAGTGATTTTACAACTCATTTGACGGATCCTATATAACCATGGAGGGAGCAAACTAAAAATAACTTAATGCACTTGAATTCTATTGATATTCATTTGCCTAGAAAATAATGTATATTACCTTTTACTGTTAGACTTTGCAAGATTGTGAAGATGCCTTACCAGTGCCCCAAGAATTTTCCGTAAATGACAACAAGGGTAATGCCAAGCCAGCTCGGGTAACTCCTGCTGCCCAAGACTGCATAACTAAGCTACGCAGTGATTTCCAGACTAAGCTGTCTGATGACTTGAGCACTTCACAATTACTGACTGGTGCTTTTCAAGAAGTTTTGAAGCTCATTAACAGTCTTTTAAACTCACTCAAGGTATGTGTTCAAAACCATTCTGTTTTTGAATATATCTTTGCATCACTATGCAAATATATGAAATATTGGAGGATCTGTTTTGATATTTTTCCAGAAGAAGATGCAAAAGCAACAACAATTATCAACCATTCAATCTCTTGTTGAATTAGAGAAGGAAGCCAAGGAAGTTTTGGATATCGTGGGATTACTTCCCCCTATGGCCTACTCTGAGGTGATTATCGTGCTGGCTTCTTTTGTTTAATGCTATAAATTTCTTATTGTGCAATGTTCATGAACATGTTATGTTCCATGGACAGATCTTGCAGCAGCTGAAGGATAAGGCATTGAAGAGGGCAGGCTTGAAGGAAGATGACATAATCCAGCTGATTGAAGAAAGACTCCAAGCAAGGATAGACAAAGACTTCGCAAGGAGTGATAAGGTGAGGGCTGATTTGACTTCCAGAGGCATTGCTCTAATGGATGTGGTGGGAGTGGGAACGATTTGGAGGCCATGTGTACCAGCCGAGTAAGATCCGCAAGCACCCCTGCCTCAACTTGATGGCAGGTAGCAGTTGATGCATGTTGTAACATTGCCCGAACTGCAATGGCTATCCTTGCTCTAGAGTGCTGCTGGTCTTAAGAGGACCATCATGAAAGCATTTTCCGTGTAGTTTGTCTGGATAACACATAACAATAGTCTTGGGTTGAGTTAAAACATTTGTGTGTTTTTAACCTTATACACAGTTATTAAAAGGACTTTGAGTATGCTAATGCCATTGCCCTTTTTTCATTTGATGTACTGGAACAGGAATTTGGCCTATAGAAATAAAACTTTACTTTAGGGCAAATTAGTTGGGGTTTAAAAGACAGCTTTATTCTTGTCCTCACTTCAAATTTTCAGCTAGCTTCTTCTGTCATCCGGCTGCCTTTTCCTTCTATCGTGTTCTACTTAATGTATATATTTATGATTGAAGACTTAAAATATCCATTCATGTTTTTAATGCTACCAAAACACGAGCATGAAATATCCAAAATCCAAACAACTTATAATACTCATTATATTTTACATGTCAAAAATTGAAATCATCAACCCAAACAATACCCAATTTCAATGGCGAGGATGATTATTTCAGTTTAGAATCAAAAGAGAAGAATGGTGACTTTGGTCTAAAGCGTAGGCGAGGGTCTAGTGATGGAACCAGACACGGAAATGGGTCACCAATGTTCATAATTATGGTACTCACTCACTCACACTAGCTACTGTTCATGTATTTATAGGCTAAATTGTTAATGAAAGAGTTAGAAATAGAAACTCAAAGACATGCACATGTTGATTGTTGATTCATATATAGCAATCTTTTATGGTATAAATAATGGACATTGGACAATATATGGAAATTTAATGCATCGAACCAATTCTCCTTACAGACCGAGCGGCCATTTTGAAGCCAACATGAGGTGCATAGGTTAGAGTAGCAGCATGTTCATTATCTTTCCCTTCACTAGAAAGAAACAAAGCTTTCTTAATTAGCTGTCAATACTTGTCGGAAGGAGTTACAAAAGTTACACGTGCTTAGATATGTCATCGGGCTTCATAGTATCCATTGTTGTAAATGACGGCCGATATGGTGTTTTGCTCGTTTTGAGCTGATTTTGAGTCGGTTTTGTACTGATTTAGGTTAACTTTAAACCAATATGTAGCATAATATGTATTTTTACTACATATGTAAATTAATTCATATTAAAAAAATTTAAATATACAAAAATGGAAATCCGTCATGACTTCGCTTGGTCTCGCCATTACCCGAAAGCCCCTGTTTACCATTATAGCGCCATGCAAACATATACAACATTGATTGTATCCAACAACTGTTGTAAATTAAATATGGCCACCACCATGACCATTGTGTTATCTGATTCATTATGTCTCTTTATTTGTTTCATGGATTGATAGAGTGTAGTAGTAATTTATTTTACATGCAAGAGGACACGTGTCAATGCATGACTTTACCATTTCTCCCTATAAAAGGACACCATGTAAGTTTTCAAAGTTACACCAAGTTTCATCATCCAAGACTCTCCTTATTTCTCCTCCTTTTTTTATTAAGTAATTCTCATTTTATTCTTATCCTTTACTCACTTAAAGTCTTGCTCAAATAATTAATGTTGGTAACATCTTAACTCACAATTAACACCAATCATACAACAACAACTAAATTTGTTAGATTATATTTGGTTTCCTATATTTATATTTTCTTTTCTCATATATATTAGGGTTACCTATTCCCTCTCTTTCCCTTTCTTTCTATATTAGATTCTATTAATGTAAGTCTCTTGTAATTCACAACACACATCAATAATATATCCTTCTATATTTCTATCATGGTATCAGAGACATATTGATCCTAGGCAAAATCTCTATAAACTTTTCGCTTTGCCCACTCGTCAATGATTTGTGATTCTGACGGGTGGGCGAGGCAATTCAATCTCAATTGATTATGCTTTTTTTCGCTTTTCCCACTCGTCAGTGATTTGTAATAGCGATAGGTGGGCGAGGCTACGAAATCGCTTCCGCAAATATTCGTGAGGCTCCGTCACTGGACATTGTCCAATACTGTAATCGGAAATCATCCGGTTCTGTCATCGGCATCAAACCATCAAGTGAGCCTCTGTTCTTTGTTCCTCCGATCGGCTCACAACGACAGTGCAATTTTCTTGCCAAATTCACTCACCGCCAGCAGAGTTGTTGATGCTTCAAATTGCTTGATTGATCCTTCTCTCTTGTGCTTTCTTCCAATAACTAGAAAGTACCTGCCGGCCATTTGTCGCTATCTCGATGTGTTCTCCTTGTCTTGCATCTCAACTAGCTTCGGTTGGAATATTTTTTTTTGGATTGCTCGTTTACTTATCTGGCTCTGTTTTCGTCCTCTATGACATTTGTTTTGGCCAACGGCCATAGTCCACGTGTACAATCCAGTAATCCGGAAAAGCTACCCCGTAATTCGGAAATCCCGTAATCCAGAAAATATATCCCGTAATTCGGAAATCCCGTAATCCGGAAAAGCTACCCCGTAATTCGGAAATCCCGTAATCCAGAAAATATATCCCGTAATTCGGAAATCCCGTAATCCGGAAAAGCTACCCCGTAATTCGGAAATCCCGTAATTCGGAAATCGCACGTGAGAGGATTGATGAGCATCAATGAAATCCTTTTGAAGATTCCAACTCGCAAGGAGGGGAAAAAGACCGGAACATATTATGAATAGTCCAGTACGACGTCCGTTCAACCATCTGGCATCAGACATCTACCATTGGTCGTAAGCGGCGCGCATCAAACATCCTCTTCAAACTCAATTCTTGTTTCACCGCATTGAGTTTGAGGGGGGCTGTTAGATTATATTTAGTTTCTTATATTTATATTTCATTTTCTCACATATATTAGGGTTACATATTCCCTCTCTTTCCCTTTCTTTCTATATTAGATTCTAGGGAAAATTCCACTTAGCTACCCTGATGTTTACCACTTTTTCACTTACCTAGCCCGAGTTTTCATTTTGGCTTGTGAGACACCTGAAGTTGTCGAATTTTGCACTTAACCCAACGGTGTTAACTCAAAAAAGTGAAAAATCTAAAATGCCCTCCATTACCTTCTCAATTTCTTTAATAGATTGAGGGTATTTTTGTCTTTTCATTTACACAAATAAAAAAAATTAAATGAAAATAAAAATGTGAAATAACCTTCCCTCCGGCAAGGCTCCCCGGCAGCTCCAGATTCATCGCCGGCGGTGGGGTCGGGCTGGGCTGGTCGGGGCGGAGGCGGAGGTAGAGGCGGAGGCGGAGGTAGAGGCGGAGACGGAGGGTCAGAGGCGGAGCGAAGGCGGAGGTGGGAGGAGGTCGCGGAGGAGGGAGGCAGAGGGTCGGAGGAGGTCGCGGCGGTGAGGCCGGGCTCTGGACGGAGGCGGAGGGCCGAGCTCTGGGCAGAGGCGATCTGCTCGAGCTCGGCCCTCCGCCTCTATCCAGAGCCCGGCCTCACCGCCGCGACCTCCTCCGACCCTCTGCCTCCCTCCTCCGCGACCTCCTCCCACCTCCGCGACCTCCTCCTACCTCCGCCTTCGCCTCTGCCTCCACCTCCGACCCTCTCCCTCCGCCTCCGCCTCCGCTTCCGCCCCGCCCCGACCAGCCCAGCCCGACCCCATCGCAGGCGACGAACCTGGAGCTGCCGGGGAGCCTTACCGGAGCCTTGCCGGAGGGAGAAAGGGAAGGTTGAAGAAGACAGGGACATTATTGTCATTTCACATTTTAATTTTTAATTTTCTTTTATTTGTTTAAATGAAAAGACAAAAATACCCTCCACCCACAAGATATAATTATTATTCATTTGAGGGTAAAATTGTATTTTTAGATTATCAAATTAATTTTTTATTTATGTAAATGAAAAGACAAAAATACCCTCCATCTATTAGAGAAATTGAGAAGGTAATGGAGGGCATTTTAGGCTTTTCACTTTTTTGAGTTAACACTGTTGGGTTAAGTGCAAAATTCGACAATTTCAGGTGTCTCACAAGCCAAAATGAAAACTCGGGGTAGGTAAGTGAAAAAGTGGTAAACATCAGGGTAGTTAAGTGAAATTTTCCCTAAATTTTTTTTATAAATATAAGTCTCTTGTAATTCACAATACACATCAATAATATATCCTTTTATATTTCTATCAAAATTGTTATGAGTCTCATGTGCGCCACTGGACACAAAAGGACAGCATGCCTGCTTGCTAAGTATTTGAAACTACTAAATTGGCTCTACCAAATTATAGTAGTGAAGTTGAGGCTTTCAAAGGCAGCATGATTACTATGTAGGCATTTGAAATCATTAAACTTTGCTATAAATTAAGTTACACACATTGCACCCACTCGATCATGGGCACACTAATAAATGAACAACAAGCTTAATTATTGTGAAAAATGTTATGTATTATCACACTTATAAGAGTATTATGTGTTTCACTAACTGAAAACATTATTTTTTTGTAAAATGTGACTTTTAAGCTGACAAAAAAGCTAGAAATCTAAATAGCCATAATTATCATTTTTTGCAATTATTTATTCATAGTAAAAATTATTACCATATGTAGGATGATATAGATGGCCTTAGATAAATGATTCTCCCAATCTATTTATTAATGAAATGTAATCGTAAAATATTAAAAATGGCATGTGTAGAGAAATAACTAACTAAACCCCTCATTTTCACATCTTCTTCTACCATCTCCCCAAACCATATGTCTGTACCTCCAGATGATTAAGAAGAAGAATGGTGGACGCAACGATTTTTCAGCTACGATGGCTGAGCCCAGGAGACCTTCAAAATCAGTCAAGGTCATCTTCGTCGATATTGCTCTCCCTCCATATCGTCTGTGCGGTCTCACCACTGAACAATTATGTATTATTACCACGTTTGCGCCTCAATGTTATATATACTATCACGTGATAATTATTATCATATAATAATAAACGGTTCTTGATTATAATTTAATAAATGGATAATTTCACGTACTTCTCTATATGTATAGGTAATTTTCACTTACATTCTCAAAATAGAGATGCGTTTTGTGATGTCACTTAAGTTACCAAACGTCTCAAAACACTCCACTCCATTAAAAAATTTTAAAAATTTTATTATTCTTTTGGAAAAGACAGCAATACACGTGTATTTAAAAATTTTAAAGAATAATTTTAAACTTTTTAAAACATAATTTTTTATAAAATAAATAGTAAACTACTGATCTTAGTTTAAACAAATACTATTTTTTATATAAAAACGTTTTTCATTTTAATTTTTTTTAAAACTAATATTAAAATTATTTTTATTATTACTTATTTTATAAAAAAATTGTTTAAGAAAAATTTTAAAAGTTATTTGATTATTTAAAATATAGGGTATTTTTCGCCAATTCCAAAAATATAAATAACGAATAGGGTTAAGAAAATATTAAAATTTGAGGAGATGAATCTGAATTTACAGAATGGGAGATAGGTTGAATTATTCATTTAATAAATATATGAATTCTGTGATCAGGCCATTTAAGTTTATGTTTTTTGCCAATTTTTGGGCATCACTTCTGAAGCCCCTGATGATGTTTTAGTATATTGATGATATAATTGACTCAAAGACCTGAGTTCTTTGCTTTCTCTATTTCTCGTGCATCCTCTTTTTCTTGCTTTGTTGTATTTGTCGTCTTCTTCTTCCTTGGGAGCTCTTAATGATTTCAACAATAAAATTTGCTGATAAATTTTTTTTATTAAAATGATTAATTTTTTTTAATTAATTCATTTGCAAAAGAAAAAGAGAAAAATGAGTGGAGTAAAAAACTATTAAAATCATAGGGACTTGCTTTATAAATCCTTATATTTGGGGGCACACTTTAAAAGGGCCCTAAAAGTGAAGATGGGGATGGTATTTGAGATGGAGTTCAAAATTCCCACAATCCCAAGAATATGAGAATGGGATAATGACACTTTGTTACACCTAACTATAGCGAAATGACACTTTCATAACATAACTATTTTTTTTTCTTTTTTGGTACCCTGACATATTTTTTGTGACAACCTACGATAAAATGACTAAAATACCCCTGGTTGAAAAAATTAAAATATAATTGGTCCAATTTGATTTATCAAAACATATTTGAAATTGTTCAAAATTAATTTTAGATTTGAGAGCATACATGTAATTGCATCTTAAATATAAACCAAATTGAACAAACGATAAACAAAATCGAATTAATTCAATTTTTGATTTCTTAAACCAAGGGTAGTTTAGGTATTTTAGGCATTTTAGATATATGTTGTCACAAAAAAATTGTTAGGGTACTAAAAAAGAGACTAAAATAGTTAAGATATGAAAATATCATTTTACTATAGTTAGGTGTAACAAAGTGTCATTATCCCTATGAGAATTCAGGAAGTGGTTGTAGTTGATCTGATTGGGCTTTAACGCGTAGACCAACTGAAGCCAAACGAGAGAGAAAGAATCAGTAGAAAACTATACCTATAAATAGGTACCAAGGGACCAATCTCAGCCAGCCGATTTTATGACCAACGGTGAAGATGGACGCGGTGGCATTGAGGCGTAAATAAGTCGAAGTTGTATTTTCTTTTCTTCATTTCGCGTTTTCGCCAACATGTGCAGGGGTATGATTGTCATTTCAATTGGTTTTCTATTCTGCGCTGAGTCGATTTGCGATCGATCGATCGAGTGATTTGCGATTTTGGGAAGGTGATTTGCGAGAGGAGGTGATTTTGGGAAGGCGATTTGCGATTTTGGGAAGGCGATTTGCGTTAGTAGTCGATTTGGAGGAGGCGCTTTGCGAGAGGTTACAATTTTGGAAAACCTAGATCTCTGTAGCGTGCCATTGATTCTGTTACAGTGATGACAAAATTATAGCATGCCATTGATCTTGTATTTGAAAGGTCTTCGGATTTTTCTGATACAAAAATTTTGACTGACAAACTGAAAGCCTTTCATATAACAGAAAACTCTCGTCACACGAGGGGACCCCTCGTCACACCACTCCCTCGACGGGTATTAGTGTTTTCCTATAGAAAAATACACGAAACCCTCGTCACACGAGGGTGCCCCTCGTGTATTTGAAAGCCTTTCAGATTATGAACAGTGACATGAAAGCCTTTTAGATTATGAACAAGGACTTGTTCCGGGCTTCTTGTATCTGAAAGGTATTCAGATTTATCTGATACAAAAATTTTGACTGACAAACTGAAAGCCTTTCAATAACAAAAAAACCCTCGTCACACGAGGGGACCCCTCGTCACACCACTCCCCCGACGGGTATTAGTGTTTTCCAATAGAAAAATACACGAAACCCTCGTCACACGAGGGTACCTCTCGTGTATCTGAAAGCCTTTCAGATTATGAACAGGGACATGAAAGCCTTTCAGATTATGAAGAAATTGAGTCCTTACTTGTTCTGGGCTTCTTGTATCTGAAAGGTATTCAGATTTTTCTGATACATAAATTTTGACTGACAAAATGAAAGCCTTTCATATAACAGAAAACTCTCGTCACACGAGGGGACCCCTTGTCACACCACTCCCCCGACGGGTATTAGTTTTTTCCTATAGAAAAATACACGAAACTCTCGTCACACGAGGGTACCCCTATGTATCTGAAAGCCTTTCAGATTATGAACAAGGATATGAAAGCCTTTCAGAATATTAACAGGGACTTGTTCCAGGCTTCTTGTATCTGAAAGGTATTCAGATTTATCTGATACAAAAATTTTGACTGACAAACTGAAAGCCTTTCAATAACAAAAAAAAACCCTTGTCATACGAGGGGACCCCTCGTCACACCACTCTCCCGACGGGTATTATTTTTTTCCTATAGAAAAATACACGAAACCCTCGTCACACGAGGGGTCCCCTCGTGTATCTGAAAGCCTTTCAGATTATGAACAGGGACATGAAAGCCTTTCAGATTATGAACAAATTGAGTCCTTACTTGTTCCGGGCTTCTTGTATCTGAAAGGTATTCAGATTTTTCTAACACAAAAATTTTGACTGACAAACTGAAAGCCTTTCATATAACAGAAAACCCTCGTCACACCACTCCCCCGACGGGTATTAGTGTTTTCCTATAGAAAAATACACGAAACCCTCGTCACACGAGGGTACCTCTCGTCACACGAGGGGTCCCCTCGTGTATCTGAAAGCCTTTCAGATTATGAACAGGGACATGAAAGCCTTTCAGATTATGAACAAATTGAGTCCTTACTTGTTCTGGGCTTCTTGTATCTGAAAGGTATTCAGATTTTTCTGATACAAAAATTTTGACTAATAAACTGAAAGTCTTTCATATAACAGAAAACCCTCGTAACACGAGGGAACCCCTCATCACACCACTCCCCCGACGGGTATTAATGTTTTCTTATAGAAAAATACACGAAACACGTGTTTTCAGGTTTTTAGTTATATGAAAGGCTTTCAGGTTTTCAGTTATATGAAAGGCTTTTAGATTTTCATTGTTTCCAATTTCTCATATGAAATTCGTGGATCCAGATCTGGGCACTTCTTCGAGGCGGTCCAGCGCCAGGTGTTCGGTTCGACCCCGTCCCCTCCATATCCGGCTTGGTCGAGTAGGCCCTCTCCATCTTCCCCAACCTCCCCCACACCGAATTGATGTCGTCGGACTCGAGCCTCCGGACGAACCTGAGGTCGGAGAGGTAGGGGCGCGAGAATGGGGAGGCGGGTCGCATCCGTTGAATCGTGGACCAACAGATCGGATGACGGCGCGTGGGGCTTGGTTGTGGTGAAGGAGCCGTGTGCGGAGGAGGACGTGGCGGTGAGTGTGGCGGAGGAGGCGGAGCTGGAAGCCATGGAATTGAAGCTCAGGCACAATCGTGTGGAAGGGGTGAGAGAAATGATAGATGTGATTTATGAGGCACAATTACTAGTTTACCCTTTATGAGATTTATTGAATTAAATTTGAGCATAAATTGGTTAATATTCATAACCGTTGATGAGATTGTATCCGACGGATGGTGGAGGTCCCTTTATACCTATTTGAAATATGGTTTCTAACTGATTGCATCCCCAAACGAGCGGGTCATATCCGACCACAACAGGGCAGGCCTGAAAAATATCTGACGGGTCTAGATCCAACCCTTTGAACACCCCTTTATTCTATGATAAAATTAGTTTATAATAAGTTTTGCTTCTGCACTATATATATGCTTCATCATAATAATACTCTTGCACCACTTTATTTCTTACAAACGAATAAATTTCCATTGAAGTTTATGAGCAAACATATGATAAGAATGTGACTGACTACAAAGCTAAATCAATACAAATACCTTAAAATTATGTGAAAATCATAACAGAACTGGATTATACCATAATCGACAACCTCGGAGACGAGTGAATGAAACAAATAATACAAGACATGGATTTGCTGGCAGCAGACCGGTGTCACTGTCATGCCTTCTTATCACTTTTGAGGTTGAGATTAAACCATTTCTTCTTGGATGATTTATCCTTGCCTTCAGAGCTTCCATCATCCACTGGACTTTCAACCCTTGAATCTTCACTTGGAACTTTGATGTTACTTCCGTTGCTTGTACTGACACCACCGCTCGAACTACTAATCCCACCTACCCTCGTCACACTGAACGAGGAGTGAATACTGTCACGTTCTTTCAGCAGCTCATCTACCTGTGGTGACCAATCAAGCAAAAAAATAAGAGATGCCAAGAAACTAGAGCTAGTTCTTAAATCATTGAATAGTGACAGGACAGAGATGGACAAAAAGAGAGAAAACGGGCTATTCTATTGTGCATGTATTAAGATTACTCAAAATATGGCTTGCGAGAAGAGATATATCGTATGATGGATGTACGGATATTTTGCAATTTAATCATAAAGCGATTGTTTCAACCCTCGGCATTAGGCATATAAGGAGTGGGGGTATTATGAGAATAGGAAACTTACAGACTGTTTCTCCATGCTATATCGATTGGTCACCTCTTGAAAGCGCTGCAACGCCTACAAAACATCAAAGAAGAGTTATAATAGATGAATTATCGAATAAGACACAAGGATAATGCAGAGAGACCATGAACTATACCTTCCTGTATTCTGTTTCAAATTGGCGTAGCTCTGTTCTTTTTCTTAAAATCTGAGACTCAATCTCCTTAAGCTTCTCTGTTGTATCCTCATATGTCTTTGCACAAACTGCCTCGATTGTGTATGTAGCAGTTTTGAAGAAATTGTCACCTGAGGAAGAATGAAAATTCTCATCAAGTTAATTTCGTTGCAAAAGAAAAACAATTATGGAGCAAACAAAACCTTCATACCATAAACAGCAAATATATGAGTGCCAGCTTTTAGTTCTGAGACCTCACAAGGCTGAAGACCTTCCAACCTTTTGAAGAACGCAGCTTCAGGGTCCTTGGCTATTGCTAACTGCACATCACAAGTATATCTCATTACTTTGCCTCCAACAATGAGAAAAACGATATACCGCAGTGGAGGGCTCCACTAGCACATGATGTGGTGATTAATTTATTTTACATTTTAAAATGTGAGATACTTCAAAATTCCCCGATGTGTGGCAAGACAACACAAAGAGCCATGCACGTGGACCAAGAATTAACTGGTAGGAAACACAAAAAGGCCACAAAGGCCAATGGCCCAACCAACTACAGTACAGTGCTAAACTTTATTCTTACCCAAAAGTTTGATCTATTAGGTGGGGGACTCAACTAGTATATCAAGTAGGTGATCAATTTTACATTATCCGGGTACTTCAACAGTAAATGAAGAAGACATGCATACCGCATTCATGGTAGAATCCATTCTATACACTTGAAAATGTAAGAAATACATCCCTGCGGATGTTATTTTTCCTGCCTTCTCACTATCTTCCTGTAAATCAACAGGGAAATATGAGTTAAACAGTGATACACAAGAATAGATTCACAAGCACTGAACAATATAAATTGTAATCGATATCACTTCATAACTTCAATATAGAAGATGCCATTTATGCCTGATTTCGTGTTTAACAGAACAATCAGAATGATGACATAATCCACTAGAAAGGCATCCATCTATATGTAAATGAATTCAAAGGCACCTAATTTCAAGGCAGTGACTAGGCTACACATCATATCTCATCCAAATAACATACAACTAAACAAGAATAAGTGCTGAGGTACGACTAGTGCCTGAATCAAGAAGCCTCTGAAGATTTGAGTAATAGAACACATTATTACCCATCAAGGGTGAAAAATCGCATTATATTAGCATGTTAGGCACAGACATGGTCATCCTATTTACTTATTTAAAAACAATAAAAGGGTACTACTGGCGTAGGTTGCTTTTCTAGTCTGAACTTGTGTATTTAACAGTTTGTACTTTATGCAGTGCCTAATGGCTAAACATGTTGCAAATGGAGCCCATTGTTTTGTGTGTTTTTCCAACTATTAATGTTTAGTTTGTAGCTGACATTTTTAATTGCAATTTGACATGCTTATTGTTACATTTAAAGTGCAAGTTATTATTCAGAATCCTATGCTCTTTTAATATGATGAATCCTGTATTTGTATCGTGTTCTTTGCCCAGATGGTTGTTTCATAGGCTAGAAGAATGTGTGCATGCCAGAATAATCATAACCTACGAGTAACCCAAAGCATGCCTTAATTTGTGGTATGTGCAAGAGCAACACATATATAACAGGGTGTAAAGACAATGGCTCCATTTGATTAAGGAATGAAGAATTAAAGGAGCAAGACATAATTGTAACAGGAAAACACAACAAAAAAAATCGCATCAACTAACACCTATGCAATTAATGAACAAACTGTGCTCTAGGACAATTTTTTTTGACAAGAGCTCCTGCTATGCAGTTTCCAACTGGATAATTTTGAAAAAAATTCAATACATTACACCATGAATTATTTTGTTATTTGATAGGCAATAGCTATCTCTGGATCTGGTATATGGATTAAAACAACATATAACCTCATCTTTATTCTGTTAAGCCCCTACACTTATCGCAAACCTCAGTGGCAACTGGCAAGTTACACAAGACAGTTTTGAGAAATTTTATAATTTCACACTCGGGTACTTTCATCAATCAGGAAAATCATCCTCCGAAAAAATGAGCCGAAGAACTGTTATGCCAGAGCGCTGTTATGTCTTACTTTTTACAAAGTCAGAAGATATTTGACTTTGTATAGCTAATAATTGCCAGTGCTTTCTTTTTATGGAGTACAAATATTTACCAAAATTCATATTTCCTAGCAAATATATGATTGGTCCACCAGTTTCTTACTTTCCCTATAAATTTTTGTTCACCAGCAGCTATTTAAATAGCTGGCAAGATTGTTGCTAAAATAATACAATTAAAATATACAGATATAATTAAAATATGCAGATATAATATTTGTTCACCAGCAGCTATTTTAACAACATTGATAATACAATTAAAATAATATACAGATATAATTATTATCTATGCTTAATCGGAACTCGCGAAGGAGGGGAAAGCAAAAAAAATAATGACGACCATTATTCAGAATTAATAAGTTGGTTTTGGCATTACATTATTGACCCCTATCCATGTAAATATATATTCTACACCATTTATTAATCTATATCACTATATGTTTTGTTTGTATATACCACATTGCATAAAAAATTAACTAGATTGTCCAAAAAAGGAAAGAAAATGGGAATATGACCTTCAGGACAGTTGTCATGACAAAAAAAAGGCTAAAGACTGAGCAAGGAGGTGGATCTGTACTATTATTTTCTTAACTAGTCAATCTGCTGTAGATACAAACTAGTACACCATGAGAATTAAAATCCCTTTCATGGTAATAAGGCATGCTGATCAAACCAATTGCAGTTGCAATTGATATATAATGGGAAAACCTTAAAATTCTGATTGCAAGAACATCATGAAAGGAATATGTTACCTGTAAAGCTAACCCATAACCACCATTGACGTCTTGCTCGAAATAAAGTAACTGGAAAATTAAAGAAAAAGCACCGCAAGTTTCGAATTTCATAAGGATAAAAATAGATAAGGTGAAGCCAGGAGAGAGAAAGAATCATGACAATAATTATGCAGAAATCCACCTTAAACTTGCTTTGTGCAGTTGAGGTAACTCTCACAACAATCCCAGACTCAGCTTGTTGGTCACTTATAGTTACGCCAAAGAAGTGAGCACACTGCTTCTCCACCTGTAAAGAAATACAAAATAAGTAAACGGAGATTCCCAAAGGAGGATGGCCATATGATTATAAAGACATTAAGCACCTTTCCACTAACTGATGTTCCAAGTGGAAGAGGTCTGACAGTAACAGTTCCGTTGAGAGCTTCTTCAAGAACATTAGCAGAGATTGTTGTCTTGATAGGTACACCAAGCTTGCTATCATCAAACAAAACTGTGAGACCTCATAGACTAGCTGACCACTACTAAAAACATTATTGTTTAAACCAATGCATCACCTGAATAGGGCAGCAAACATTGTATTCACAGTTCCAAGGTTAGACAAGTCAATTTCCATGTCCATGCCATCCATCTCAAGAGCCTACTCAAATTAATTATTAAATCCAAGAACTTAAAATTTAGTAAGATTGAAAAAATAAGAAATCTAGTTCAAAAGACACTTTAAAAAGGATAAATAAATTAAGAAATACTTGTAAACTTTATTGTACTAACTGTACTGACCTCTATCAGAGTAATAATGCCTACAAAAACAGAGGAAGAGTTTGCTAACTAATAAAGGAATAATCACAAGATACAGTATATCCGCAAAATACATGCCCTAGAAGAAGTCAAGCTAAGTGAAATTTGACCTTTCATCAAACAAATACTCTTGTCTGAATGAAACACTATACTATGTATGAACATAAAAACTAATTTAATGATATAATTGTTAAAATCCCCTAGTCACGATTCTCCGCAAGTAGAAACACAGTAATCAAGTCCAAGTTGGCAGTGAATCTTGCCTATGATATGTTTTTCAAGCTTAATTATATATAATTACAGTGTTCAAAAGAGCTTAAGAAATGCTATGTTGCCATAACACCTAAAGAGTGCCAGGATCAATTTATGTTTTGCTTTAAATGGTTTCGAGCTAACACAAAGTCCTCTCCTTACACATGACACACGGCTCTTAAATCCCTGGTATAATAGGAAGATGCTTTGCTGATTCAACCAAATGATCCCAACGGCGAACTAATTACAAAAAATAACTTATTTTCTAAACTGCATATTAGATTGATTTAACTGTAAAAGGAAATGCATAGCAAAAATAGGACAGTCATCATTCAGCAATGCACAATTTATAATCTGTACGATGACATCGTCCTACCCTCTATTGTTTTTTGTTGAATTTCTAGAGTATAATAGTATTATTGATATGAATATTTCATATTGAATTACAATAGGAGGTTCCTTTATATAGGGGACAATAGGAAAAAAACTAAATAAGGAAACTTAATACTTATAGGAAAAAGTAAACCCTAATATTACTTGCCTATTCTAACATTTTTAACTAAAATTTCTAACTTGATAAATAAGGAGCTTTACAACTTTAACTTAACAAAGTTAGTCTGCTTATGTAATAATAATGTCACCAAGAATATTTATGGTGTATACTAGAACTCACAGAAATGGTCATGATACACTGTTAAGAGTAAGCAGCCAATCATCTTGGTTGCTACATTCAATATTCTGATCCCACAATATTTAATTCTGAAATCAACCAGCAGTCACATATCACCTCGCTTATAAATCACTTGGTGGCAAAAAGAAGTAGAACTGGTAAAAATAAAAGATGTCTAGGTCTAGACAGTAAAATTATTTCGCCAGAGAAGATTATGTTCCCTTTTTTGATGTATCATCTTAACAACCACTTTCCTAATCATGTAGGATCTCACCCTATGACCCCCTCCCCTCTACCACCAAATTTCCTTCCATTTTCTTCCGACTTCATTACCAATTTGGCTCAAGTACAAAGGTAGGAAAGTTCACTGAAAAGAAAATCTATTGATCATTAATCTATTTCATTTCCTTTCAGGAGAGTAAAGAAAATCACCTCAAACCCTGCACTGTCATATTGTCTTTTTTTCTCTGGGTCAGACAAGATGCTATAAGAATATGCCACCTCTTTGAAAAGTTCAGATGCTTCTGGATTGCTAGCATTCTTATCAGGATGATACCTATACGAAATTTAAAATACACATATAATTTACAGTTTTAATGTGTCCATTCAGTCACAAATCATATTTTTTTTAAAATACAAAAATCGATATAATTTCCATAAAAATCCAAACTTTTGATATTAAGTTCAACAAAATATTGTTTAACGTGCCAATAACATGGTATAGTTGGTTAAATGCTATACATTCTTCTCCCTTTTTTAATGCTACAAAAGAATCTCAACCTATATATAAATTGTTAACTCCATGGAGAGTTAGGATGATCAATCAAGCATATAAATTGTTTTTACTTTTATCCATACTGTTTTTCCTGATTAGTCTCCAGATAAACATTGGTAGAATATATAGTTTGGTCGTGAACATAAGTTTTCAGGGTCGGTGAGATTTTTTACCACAATTCGATGTACAAATCCACCATATTGAAAGAGATGTAGATGGAAAAGTGAACAATATACAATTATGCCTGCTCAAATTCAGGTGGTATCTTAGTCTGGATGGCTCACGGCTGTGTCAATTCAATATTATCTCGGTTAATGGTTATAAGTTGCACACACACATGAGAGAAGAGAACAGTTTGATCCTACTCCATGGTAAAATAGTGCCCTCAATACCAACAAATCACGTGAAAATCATATAAACACGGTGAGAATTCCAAACTTCACTAGCATTGGTACAAGAATTTATCATCAACAAACACTGAAGGTCCACTATTATCATCACATCCCGTCCCACTTGGTTCTCCCATTAGAGTTGTAATTGAGTGAAGACATTTCATATGCTTGAATTAATTCTACCTACCCACAAACTAAAAACTACTTTGCATAACATTACAAGAGACTGTAAACTCTACATAAGTTGACCAATTTCAAAATCTGGAGCTTTAAACTTACTTGAGAGCGAGCTTCCTGTAAGCAGTTTTGATTTCTTGATCAGTTGAGTCCCGCGAAACGCAGAGTACCTCATAAGGATCTCTTCTGAGTACAGGAGCAGAAGTTCCCTCCATCTTTGAACCCATCCCTAAAACTCACTGTCTCTCTAACCTAGAACAAACTCGCCTCTGTAACTATCAATCCGTCAATGGATAAATTAGCTTCCTGAATTGCTACAGTGATTGAGGCTGTGCAAATCTACTTGGTAGAAGAAGATGCAAAATATGCACACAATTCAAAGCATTGGATCGCTCTTATTTCTCGGGAAAACAGAAACAATAAAAAATGGGGAACAGTAACAAATATGAAAAAATCTATGATCTCATCATCACTCCCAACTCAAATTCTAATGAGCGAGGAAAGGTAGGGTTTTGAGATTTACAGAGAGTCGTGAGCTGAGCTGACGAAGAAGAGAGAGAAAATATATAGAAAAACACTTTCAGTTATAAACGTATGAGAATAAAAAAGATGGCGTCATAAATTGTTTTGGATTCGATTTCAATTTAAAATTATTATTTGTATACTCAGCTTTTCTACACAAACACTCATTTTTAGCAATGATTTTCACTTCCACTCTATTTAAAATCCTTTTTTATTCTTTTCTGTGGGATCAATAATAATAATAAATAACATATCTGATGAGTATAAAAATACAAGTCAGTTGCAAGGTCACAACATGACTTAACTGTGGCAACACAACTGGTCACATGTACTTCCATTAACAAACAAATAAAAACAGTTTTCGTACACTCAAATTTCCACTTCTTTCACTTGGAAAATATTATGATGTTTGTTCTAGTTTTATTTTCTTGCACAATCTTTAAGTTCCTTAGGTTTTGGAAAACTTTCAAAATAAAATCATTGAAAAATTATGCATCACTGTCTAAATTAGTGTAAAACTGTTTTTATTATGCATAAAAAGTCATTCTAATATCACTGAAAAATAAAAATTATCGTCTTTGTTGAGATAAAAAGACAAAATTGCCGTTGTATTTAAAAATAAAATTATTTTTAAAAAATATTTATACAAAAACAAGAATAAAAAGTCATTTTAGTATTAACTTTTTAACTAATATATAAAAATAAAAATGATGCTTAAAAATAATTTTTTATTCTTTTTTTAATAAAAATATTAGAAAAAATAATATTTATTTATTTTAATTTTTAATACAAGAACATTTTAGTCTTTTTAGTTCAAAAATTATGCCTCACTTTCAAAAATAATTTTATTTATTTATTTTAAATACTACGGTATTCTCGTCTTTTTATCTCAAAATTCTGTTAGATTTAACCTGTTAGAGTTCAATATAACAAAAAATAGTTTGAGGCACTGAAGTGATATTTTTTTTAAATGTAACAAAAAACAGTGTGGTAGTGAAGTGTAATTTTTCCTAAAACGATCACAATACCTTTAAATAAAAAAAATAGGTTGGACACCATCACTTTCTTCAACCTCTCGCTCCGGTTAATGTCACTAGCACATATTTTGGACATGTAAAATTTAGACGTTCTCTGTCTTGGTCAGAGATAGCGTAACCGAGCAAGATTCGGTGGTTGTCGTCGCAGGTTCATTTCGTGTGCGTTGTTGTAGGTCTCATTATGGTTCCTTAAACTCATTGGCAAGCAACAATGAGTTCCTCGCGCTCTCCCCAATCCACTCAAAAATTCAATTCCCTTCGCATCTGATTTTTACGACTTCAATTTGGAGATCTCGTCGAGAAGAGAGATTGACGAGCATTATTTGGTTAGCCCTCTAGTTTCACAAGAAGAGATTAATGATACAATTCTTCTCACAACAACAACCGAATATGGTTCCGCAATGACGAACGAATGGAGCACTTTGGCAAAACTTGAGAAAAACGAAAATGATAATGTAAGTCAGCATTATTATTGTTTTCATTTTTATACCGATGATATTTTACTCAATCTTAAATTTTGACCATAAAAAAGAAGGCGTGACAAAATAAATTTTGAGTGGACATCTAAAATAACAATATCTTCAATTCTATATAATAGTTGACATGTAAATGCAACCACGTGAACTTTTATTTTGCTGAAACGTTGATATTATAATTTCTTTTTCACTAGTTTTGTCAGGGAATACAATACAATTACAAAGTGATTTGGAAGATTACAGAGCCTCATTTGATGATGTCGTCCTTTAATCCAAGGCTGGGTGGGTTTCATTCTCCAACTATAATTTGCATACACTTGCTTGAGAAGCCAGCTGCTTCTTAGTATATAAATTAAGAGCAGCGCAAATCTATATATGGAGAAGTCTTCTAGGTTGATGGCTTATGATGATTTACTGATGTATTGGATGAACCCTACCCCTATGGTATTTACATTACACAACTTATGGAGACTCTGGTTTGCATTTCTTGAATCAAAGCTTAATTACCCTCGTATTGTACGACCCACAAGACCCACATTTGTGGTACAGCCAGTGGAAGCGTGCACTTCCCTTCTTTTCACAGTCGTTGCACAAAATATCCTGCAATGCAATCAGAGGACTATCATCAGCGCCGCCGCCGTATAAATGGGGGCGACGGTAATCAGTTGCAATGGATTCATTCATTACCTGTTGCCGATCCCTATACTCTTCGGGGAGTTCCTCAGATGCCAGTAGCGCATCAAGCATCCTAAAATAAACCTGACATAGAAGAGCAAATGGAAACATTGAGATTATAACTTCCTTTCCTCGCGTCACACAGTATATTCACCAATACTTACCATTCCACACATACATTCTTCTATATTGGGTTCATAAATTGGTTGGAAAAAGAGTAACAAGTAAAAATAAAAGAAAAGAGAAACATGTTTTGCACAAACAAAATTCACGATGAACATGTCAACTTCATGCACGCAACGCAACACATAAAAGCTCACTTGAACAATTGGTCAAATACTTGGATCATAGGCCCAGTTAATAGGGTTCAAGTCATGGTCAAAGGTTTAACATTTAACCTTAAAAAACTTCACACAGCATGATAAAAACATTCCCACGTCATCTAGGGATCAGACCTTGATGCCACACCAAATTTACTAATAGGTCATAACAATCTATACGTTATCCAAATTCATTTTAGTTTACAGAACTTCACTAAAACAAGGAATATTGTAAATTCTGCTGGAAATATGCATCAAGGTAAATAACCAAACAAAGAAACTAGAAACAAACCGTTGCAATATATGCTCTTGCATTTCATTTTGGGCAGGCATGGAGTCACTAATCACTACATACATCTAAGTTAATGGAATATTATTATATTAACTGACAATTGAAACAATATACATTAATCTTAAAGAGGAACTTCAGACTCCTTAATAGAACAAAAGGGATAGTACAATAGTTCTTTCCTTACCGCCATATCACCCAAAGATTTGCTACAAATTGGGCAGATATAGTGACTGCAGGTGTATGCCTGACAAAAATAATTAAGTACCCCAAATTCAGCAAAAGATGCCTTGACAGTGTCAACGAAACAGTCATAATAAATAGGGCTGGAAGTAATGCACAAATATGGAGAACTAACCTGAAAGCATGTGGAGTGCATGTAATGGCCACAAGGAAGTGCTCTTACTATAGCACTTGATGAAAACATGTCCTCACAACAAATGGGACAATTGATTTCCAGATCTTTCTCCCGGCATTTATGGTCCACCAATTTCATCCCCAGGCAACAATTACATGTCATGCAATGGAAGAAATCAACACCAAGCCCTTGTCCAACGCGACATAAATTACAAAAGGGACAATGATAGACAGTCCTGAAATAAAAGATGTAGAGTTATAAGGAATCCACATCAGACGCAATCAAACACTGAACTAAGAAAATGAATCAATCTCATTGGCAAGCCAGGACTCTTATATAATTCCGTTTTGAATAGGAAAACTGAAGTGTCAAATTGTATGAAATGGCTCTGTTACAAAAACAGTAATACAACACAACAAATTATTCATGAAAGATGTGGCATTGCACAACAAGAAACATATAGTTTTTTCTTTGGACTTTGCAAATTAACCGAAGCAATATACCCTTCAGAATTTCACGTATTAATAGAGGATACAGGACACAAATATGATTCGATGACACACAAAAGGGGTTAACTACAATTTGAACACTGGGGATAATTCAAAGACCAAAAGCTCGTTAATCATGCAGTCCATACTGCTCAATTCTATTAAATCCTGACCAGCAAGCCCTCTAGCATCAATTAAGCAGTTAGGGCAGAAGAATCAGACCTTTCATCATCAAAAAATTTACAGCTATTGCAGTAGTACTTCGCCATGGAGAGCCCACTACAGGTTGGTGTTATGCAAACTGGTCCAACAGGCTGAACTTTTAGGCACCACATACACATCATTTCTGCAGTAACTTTCCTGCAAATACACTAATTCATCATCAAGGACAAAGAAGGTAACCAAGTAGCATGGAGGAAACAAATAAATTTGACATACCTATCCATCAAATGGTCACTGACTTTATCATGACAGAACCTGCAAGTAAATAACTTGCCACAGCAGGCAGCAAGAAGTTTGCAATTTCTCTTGTAATGCTCACAACCGAACACTTGTTTCTCTGGATCTCGAAAGGATGGAAAACATCCAAGTAGTTCTTCACTATTTGAACTTTCACCGGATCTTGTTTGAGGTAACTTTTGCTGATCAGCTATCCAGCCACTACCATAACCAATCAACTTATCAGAATATACGTAGGAACTTGCATATAGGGTCAGTAATGTGTATGATAAAACAAACCTTGTAATAAGATTTAGAATAAGGTAATCATTTCTTCTTGGATCAAGTGTTGAATCCCGAGGAACCTTTTTTATCTCTGTTTCTAGCTCATTTTTGTTTATCCTAAAAATGTCTTTCCAGCCAGGCTTGAAGGTTTGATCACCATGGTCCAAGCTTTCTTGGACACCAGTGGCTTCAAGGATAAAAATTTGTCAGGCATTATGGAAAGAGATTTGTACAAATGCAGGATGCGTGTAAGTTTGTAGCAAAAACAGTACACAGTATATGAGTTTGTAACCTATAGAGATCTGAAGGAAAGCCATGAAAATGAAGGGAAAGAATAAAAATTAAATGAAAATGGACTAACCCAGAGAAATGCAACTTCCCGATGTTGAAGCCTGTGTAGATGCAGTTGTACCCTCCCACCATTCATTAAGCCACTCGCTGAACATTGTGTTTTTTGTTGCCTGTTTCCATGTGTCCATCATTTTATTCTGCTCCTCTTGTGTAAGCGCCGAAGTTACCCACGGCAACATTGCTTGGAGTACTTCTGCACCTGTAGTACCAATTATTTGACCAACAATTTTATCCTGTTCTTCAACAGAAAAATGCCTATCAAATAATGGCCACAACTCAAGTTCTTCCCTGAATACATGCTGGTCCAGTGTAACTCTTATGGATTTACACATGCCTTGAAGCTTAGTGGCAAGCTCATTGTGTTTTTGGAGAACATCATCACCTAGTAAAGAACCAAACTTATCATTAATTGAGTCTTCAGGTGAGTTTGTACTATTCAAGAATTCATGTACTTTTACTAATTCAGCAAGTGTAGATGCAATATCTTCAAATAACTTCTCTTCTTGCTTGTGATCCAGAGTGTATGAGTGGCTAACATTGTGAAGAGTCTCTTTAGATTCCAGCGCTGGGAATACTATATCATCCTCTGCATTACTATGAGCTCTATACAAACCCCATAACAGACGGAACCTGCCAGTAAACTGCCTAAGAAATGTCTTGTCACAATCATTAAGTCTCCCAGATTCAACATCCAGATATTCCAAGTCTTTGCGAATTGCTTTATGAAATTTGAATATGTTATCAATAGGTCTTGTTGAGCATCCAGCGTCTGTAGACATTATATCTGTTTCCCAATTAAATAGACTTGAATTCAGTGAAGGTGGACAAGGACTGAACGATAAAGAGCGCAGAGATTTGGCTGCAGCAAGAGAACTAACTCCTAATTTATTGCCATTCACTCCTAGCCCAGGGACACAGCAGGATCGACTACCACATGGCACTTTATGATTGTTTACAGTTCTCCTATGGCAAGAAGTGCATCCATTTTTAAGTGAACTTGAACTTCCACGCTTCACAGGTCTCTTTACATCATCTGCTTGGACGGACGAACCTTCCTCGGTACAAAACCCATTATATAATTGGTCGGCAGAACAGCAACCAAGAGCACTTGACGACAGGCAAACATCAGTGTAACGATCTTTACACGCCCAACCAGAAAAAAGTGTAACAAGAGCAGAATCAGATGGTGGAGCTGCATTAAACAATCAAGCAGGTCGGTACATATGATAAGAACCCTCAGACCACATCTCTATTCAATGAACATATCCTGCTATAAGAAAAGAAATTGAATTTGTATAGAACCTGCCATATGCATGTTCTGTAGAAAAGACCTCGCCTCTTCATCATTAAGTGTTCCTACCAACCATGGTAAGACACACTCAGTCAATTTTAAGGGCATGACACACAAACTCTGATACAGAAGTTCTCGCTGTCTTTTGGGGCTAAAGTGCTTCCGGGCAAGTGGAAGAACCTAAAATGTAGTAACTTCAATGAGTGGCCTCTCAGCATGGTAAAAACATGTCATTAGTGAATTTCAGCTATAATTCCTAACTAATATAAACAATAGAATTTTAACGTGTTGCAACCCTCAATCACAATTTACACACAAGAAAACATACGCTTTAATGGGACAAAATAACACAAACCTGAATTTCTTCATTGTGAAAATGCTTTTCTATTGTGTCCATTATTAGATCAGCATGTGAAGACAACTCTGCAAAAAAATCAGCTGAAGATGAGTTGGCTCCAGCACTTTGAATACTTTCAATTAAGCACCTAAGCTTGTCGAATTGGATTTCTTCTTCTGCATGCTCCTGGGCAAAAGAGAGTTCTGCATCTACAGCAGGGAATATAACTTTATCCTCTGCAATGCTGTAAATTGACGACAAACGTGTATATCATTGTTCGTAAGAACATAATATTGTAAGTATGAGGAAAGCAGCAGTTAACATGTAAATGTTAATAATACTCACTAATCAAAGACTTGTTTTTCAACATTTTGCCTACTTCACACAGTTAGACATCTCAGGTCTAAGCATTGCAAGAAAAAATCTACAATCAAATGTCCATATGAAGCAAGAACCAATGTCCATTAATAACAAAGGGCAACTTTCACTCTTAAAAGAAAACGAAGGATATAAGGATAGGGAAACTTCCCTCATCCTTTCATTCCACTAGTGCATAGAGCTCCTCTTTGAAACCATGGAATTTCACAATATCAGAAAAGAAAGAAGAAAAAAAGAACATGAAAATCATACCTATGAAAGATGCAGACTTCAGCTATAAACTGCAGCCTCTTGTTGAATGGAGACAGGTCAGAAAAATCTCCAGCAAGTTGTATCCTCCTAGCTGCCTCAGCTATATCAGTCAACTCTCTTTTTATAGCATTATGCCAAAATAATATTTCGTCAATAGGACAGGCCACAGTGGAAGTTGTAAAGTCACAGTTTAGCTCCAAATATTTTCTTTTACCAGCTCTTGAAGATTCACATGCACAGTGTCCTTTTTCAGATCCATTGTTTATAGTACTAGTTCCTGGATCTTGACAGTATTGGATTTGAGTATTATCTTCACTAGTTTTATTCTTGTTATTCATTTTCACCCCATCCATCCAGCCAAATATAACCTACATCAATAACAAAAATCAGAGAGCTCTTCTTCATTGAAGCAGAATAAAATCAGACACATTGCATAGTAGTTCTCACTTGCTGAAGAAGTTTCTCTTGTGGTATTATCTTGCATAAGAATTTACGCATATCCCGATGTTCATCAGATGACATAGAGGAAGAAAGCCATGGAAGAAACTCTGCCATCATATTTACTGGAATACTACACAGAAACTGCCACACCAGCGATGCCTGCTCTTCGAATGTAAACTTCTCAATAAGCAACGGGAAGACCTGCCATTTTTTGTTATAAAAAGCTGGTAAATACCAATATACCTTTCTCCCAAAATCCAGAGGATTAATTACATGTAAAAAAATAACATGTGCAGCTTGATTAGTGAAACTAGTGGAATCAATTGTGCGAAAAGAGAAGAAAGCAAGATGACACAATAGCAGGATCTGCAAAGATTAATTAAATTGTAGTTTGTTCTCCAACTTGGCAAATATAAACTTTTGTAACATTCAAAATATGTGCACAAGCTAAGGCACTAATGGTAGTTTGTCTGCCCTAACTAGTAACTACCATATATGTGCTACTACTTAAAAGTATAACCCTAATACTGTGATTTGAGACTGCAATCTCCACAATATGATAACCATTAGAATGAAATAGAATTACATTTAATCACAGGATTAGACACATCTCCAATATTAAATCTTTTGGCCATATGGAAAAACTTTTACAAATACCTAATCAGTAGGGATATTCTCTACACTTGCTATCATTTTTTATTATATCTCATAGTCACCTCATTTGTTGAAGACTATTGCAAATGCCTCTCTGCGAAGGTACAAGTTACATTGTAAAAAAATTATTATATTCTATCTTATCTTGTCAGGCGTGAAGTAAAATTTGATCCTAGAAAGCGGGATGATAAAAAGGAATCACGACCAACAACGCATTGAAGATGTCAAATAAGTAACAAAAATCAGGAATGTTTTACTTCCTATCCCACAGTTTCACTCATAAAACCCTTCTTACAGATTACATGACAGGTTGAAGCAATTCTCTATATTTCAGGACAGGTCGATGCATCTGAGACATGCTAATATGTAATAAGCACTTAAATGTATACAAAATTAGGAATTTAGAAATGAACAATGTAAAAAACATATCATATATACTGGAATTTAAACTTAGCTCAGTGTACTTGAGACTACTGTAAAATACACGGTGTCATAATACAAATGAAGCAAGCAAATACCTGCTCCTCCTCTTTGGACATGTGCTGACTTATTGATGTTTGAAGTGCTCCTGTACAAGAAGCTAACTCTCTCTTATAGCTTTCTTCATCTTGTGTATCTGAATTTAGCAGCTGATCCAATTGATCAAACAAAACACCTTCCCCCTCATGTTCTAGGGAGTAAGTCCGCGCCACATTCTTCACACGTATGTCAAGAGCGGGAAATATAACCTACAGTTACAAAAAGCATGCTCTAATTAGTAATTTGTATATTTAATCACTACTGATAAAACAAAAACTAAGAGTTCAATTGAAACATTTATAATAAACTGCCAAGGGAACAATAGCATATATGGCATTCCACTTGACGTGTAAAGAAACAAAATATTAGGTAGCAATCAGCAATTTAATATACATGTAGAGAATAAACTGAGATAGTCATATATGAAAGGAATACAATATTCCCACTCGTCCCGGCACACATTATTGACCTGCAATCGTCATCGGACACTCTACCAACCTACAAGCTCCATAGGAAAAACCAGCGGCCACGGCCAACATCACAAATCAAAGACAGCTGAAAAATAAATCAAACTGATAACAAAGTAGAAACACAAAATTCCTTAAATTCAATCAAATTTTCTGTTCTTTGTAAATGAAAACAAGATGAAACCATGAGTTTCAGAGCTAAGAATTGAAAATTGAGGTAGAAATGGGTCAATCCAAAGCAATATGGATGATAGCAGAAGTACCTCGTCCTCGGCATTGCAATGATGCTTGTAAATAGCGCGAAGGAAGTGATAGCGTTCCAGTACAGGGTTGATATCGGTGCCGGGATTGGTGGCGAAGGCGACGGCGACCCTGTGGAGGCGGTCGAGCTCTGAGCGGATAGCTTTGTGGAAGAACAAGAAGATGAGGATGGGAGATTTGAGGGCGGAGGAGGTTTTCAGAGCGGGCTTGATAGGACCGGCCATTATGGTGGTGACGCCTCCGTCTCGGTGCTGAATCTCCGACAATGGCGTCGCCATTATATAACAAGGAAAAGGAAATTGCGTTGCGGATTCAGAATTCCAAAAACCCTAGGAGAAAGAGACGATCTGATCTTGGTGGCTATATTGGGAGATGTTGTTCAGTGTTCATGTTTCTTTGTGTGAGGGCAAAAGTCATGGTAGATAAAGCATGAGGGCACATTTTCTAGTTGGCACACGTGGCACGCATCCACCTACTTTCGTTTCAAGTCTAGATTTCTTAAAAGTAAGAACCGGTTCGATCTGGTTTCGAACCCATGTTCAGCGATAGGCAATGTATATAGAAGAATTCAAGTACCGTTTTCTATAGAAATGAATCGTATGTGTATATGTGCTCGTAGTCGCGGCATCGGTGCTGCTGCTGCTGAGAGCAACATAGAAACGTGCGCCACGTGTGTTTGGCACGTGAAAACAAGGCTCCAACCACAGATCTACCCTGCTGACTGGACCGACTTTAGTGAGGAATCTAAACGCTAATTTGGTATTTTAGGTAAAAACTATGTGTGATTGGTTGAAATTTATTTTTTGAAATGGTGTTTTGTGTATAGTATTAGTATGGGACTGTGGAACAGCCAGCGCTGCATTGGACAAGGTGTCGCTGCGTGACGTCATTTGGTCGATTGCTATTAATTAATTAATAAAGCAGTGATGATATTCATGTGTATACAATACACCAACCGGTTGGTCCGACAATTGACTTTTCACGAAATTCTGAAGATTCCAGTTTATGAATGAATGTCGTTATAATATATATCCACGTGTTGTGTGCCATAACAAAATTAATCAATTGTACCAACCCAAACAAAAGAAATTGACTGTTGATTCGATTATAGGAAAAACGAAAATTAGTCAAATCACTTAAAGTCACTTATAAAGGACAAGTGGTTATCCCCAACTTTTAAACTGTACATCTAACTACACTCAGAGATTGAAAATGAACACTTAGCATCTACGGTTAGATTTTCTATTAAAGTTTTAAGTAAAAAAATGAAAATGTCCTTGGTCGGACTTCAAATTTTCAAAATCATGCCATTGTAAAAATATTGTTCGCCGGAGACTTGGCGTAGCCGTCGGAGGTCGAATCCGGTGCCGGTGAACGCAGTGGGAGGATTGGAGACGAGGCCGGCGAGGAACATGGTGGTTGTGGAGAAGCTTGATCGAAAAACACACCAAAACTCATAAATGACATGTTTTGAAAATTTGAAGTATGACCAAGGGCATTTTCGTCTTTCACTTAAAATTTTAACAGAAAATCTAACAGTAGGTGCTAAATGTCCATTTTCAATCTCTTGGTGTAGTTAGGTGTCCAGTTTGAGAGTTGAGAATAGTTATGTGTCTTTTGGGCATAATTGAGGATGATTATGTGTAGTTTACCCTAAATTGTATTAGTCGATTCAGAGGCAATTTCCCCTCCGTGACTCGAAATCAACCCATCTAGCTTGGATCAGATATAAAAATACATGTTTTTTGAAATTTGATCCAAAATATTTTTAGAAATATTTGTAAATAAAATATTAATAATTTATGATATATTTATTTAGGAAAAAAAAATCTCTTAACCAAAGATCATTTTACCTAACTTACGTCTAACTACAGTTTAGGTCACACAATTACGTCCAATTTTTTTCTCTGTATTAAAATATCGAGAAAAGTATCAAGTTGAAAGTGAAAGCTATAAAATGTTTTCGACTACTTCCCATATTTTCAAAACATGTACTTAGAGTGCAACTGATTGGTTTAGTAGGGGAAGAAGAATGTGATATAAATGTAGAGCACGATAAAGAAACATGTAGCCCACCAAAATGACATATTTGAGAACTAGATTTCATATAAATCAATAAAACATAATAATCAGCCAATGACATTTTTGAAAATTAGGGAAGTGGTATAGGGCATTCTAGATTTTCACTTTCAACTTTACACTTGAATTAAGGGATGTCCATTTCTACCTGGTACCCGACTCACCCGACAAAATCGGAAGAAAATTGGGTTGAATCAACTTAACCCCACTTCAAGTGAGTCGGGCCTCGGGTGTGATTTCCAAAACCACAAAGTAACTCGACTTACCCGACCCCCAAATAGCAAAATGGGCCAGCTCATTTATCCCACTCAGCCCAACCAAACCCAGTCCGCATTCAGCATCCAATCCCTCCTCCACAATCACCGAGTGAAAGCCTCGATCTGACATTATTTCTCCTCTCTTAGACAAATTGAATCGCATTGAATGCGGTTCAACAACTCGTCTCTTACTCGCAGAAACCCTAGCCTCGAGTCGACTAGGCCTTCTCTCATGTCCTTCGTCCGTCCTCTTCCCTGTCTCTTCTCAATCTACTCTCTCTCACACACAACGGATCGATTTCGTAGTTACCGTGAATCAATATGTTCGAGAAGCCTTTCTTCCACTATAAATCATCGATGGTGGAGAGAGGAGTCTCCAACGGATCAATTCTCCGATAACGGTAAGAAAAGATAAGTGTTTAGGATAGGGTTAGGGTTTATTCTCTTCACCTCTATTTTTGTGTTGGAATTTGAATGACGTTTAGGATTAAGGATTTATGAATTCAATTGGGGTTTGGTAATTTAGGGTTTTCGGGTTACAAATTCTTGGATTTAGAGTTAGAAATTTAGGGTTTAAATTTCAATCTAATTTGGGTTTTTAATTTAAGTTCTAATTTGTGGATTTAGGTTTCAAATTGGGGATTAAATTTGGGGATTTAGGGTTCGAGTTTCAAATTAGTGGTTAATTTGGGGATTTAGGGTTTCATTTTAGAATTGGGGATTAAATTTAGGGATTTAGGGTTCGGGTTTCAAATTGGTGGTCAATTTGGGGATTTAGGGTTTAGGGTTTGAAATTGGGGATACAATTTTGGGATTTAACGTTTCTGATTTCAAATTAAAAGTTAATCTAGGGGTTTATGGTTGCATTTTCAAATTGTGGTTTAAATTTGGGGATTTAGGGTTCGAGTTTCAAATTTGAGGTTAATTTGGGGATTTAGGGTTTTAGTTTTAAATCGGGGATAATTTTTAAGATTTAAAATTTTGGAGATTTAGGGTTACAAAGTTAAGGTTTTAATTTCTGTCATAATTTTGTTGTTTAATTTAGTGTTTGGGTTTCAAATTGGGGGTTGAATTTATGTTCTCGGGTTACGATTGAGAGATTTTAGTGTTATAAAATTTGGGGATTCTCGGTTTAGGGTTACAAAATTCATATTAATGTATAACTTAGAATGTAATGTTGTTACTCTTACGTTTAAGAATGCTTATAGTTATATTGTATAAGATAAATTTATATTTCTATTAGTAGTATAATGTCACTATTAGTAAGTTATAAATTTGTTTGTGCACTGACTGTGTGTTAGTAAATTTAATTATAAATTTGGTGTAATATACCCGTTAGTAATAAACTATTAGTAAATTTAAAATAAACTGTTAGAGCACAAGTTATAAATTCATTTCTCTGTTATTTAATTTTCTGTTAGTAGTACACTATTACTAAATTGCAAATTATAAATTTGTTTGTACATTATTTATGTTAGAAAATCTAATTGTAAACTTATTTGTAAATTTGGTGTAATTTACGTGTTAGTAAAAAATTGTTAGTACTTTATAACTAGGATGTTGCTAGAGCTAGAAGCCAGACTAGAGCTAACGTGGCTGCTGCTCAGCAGCCTCAGGTACAATATCTAAATCCTTAGTGATTCCTAAAATGATTTTCATCTACTTGTCATTAATGTTGGAGGACTTTTTGACTGCTCGTTGTAAGTATTATCTTAAGGAGTATATGGCTGACAATAAAGACTGTGGGACTAGTAGTTTGAATAAGCATATTCTAATATGTCCAAGTCATCCATATAGAAAGTCCAAAAATCAGTTCACACTTCAATTTACAACGAAATATGATGGTAGTACACAACCAATGAGTTCAAGGGTGTTTGATCAAGCATGAGGTAGGGAGGAATTAGTTCAAATGCTCATTACGAATGAGTTTTCCCTTAGTTTTGTACAACATGAGGGTTTCCAGCGGTGGACGAAAAAAATTCAGCCTCTTTTCCACATTTCCCGTAGAATTACCATGATAAGAGACCTCTACGAGATGCATACAAGCGAGAGAAAGAAATTCAAGAATTTCTTGAGAGTGAAGGCTCATTGAGTGTCTCTCACTACAAATACGTGGACAAGCAACCAAACTCATTAATTATATATGCATTACTGCACACTACGTTGATCATAATTGGAAGCTGCATTCAAAGATCATTCTATTCTGTCAGGTCAATAGTCACAAGGAAGAGGACAACGGTAAGGCTCTTGAATAATGTCTTCACGAGTGGGTGATTTGTTGGGGTTTCCCAGAGTCTATGCGCAACAGAAAATTGAATATTAACCTGGAAATCCCTCACAATAACCTTTTGCCAACAATGGATGAATTAATCGGATCCTTAAGCTATTAGGAATCGAGAAAACCTATCTCTCGTAGTCAAGATGAGTAGCTCTTGAGTCCAATCAAAGACGTGCCCTCGGACATGTCTTCTACGAGTGCACACACACGTGAACTCGAACCTCTTGAAACTTAGATTCTCCCAACGGCTACTATACCTCACATGTGGTCAACATTTCTAATCCACACTCAACCTATTTTTGGACCTCTGAAGTCCCATCGAGTTGCTTCGGTTCTTGCTTTTGGCGTGTGACCATATAGACCCGTGACCCACTGGCAGATCGGCGTGAAATATCATTTCACCCGATCCATCACCGGTGGCCTCTAGTAAGATGTAGTGATTACCCAATGTCCACGAGGTATCGATCGGTTCGATATCTTCTCAGTCATATGTGTGACTAACCATTTGTTTACTTTAAGGCGTATACGATCGAAATGAGACATAGAGTCGTCATCCTCATAGATTCGATCGAGTTCCTTGATCTAGATATGACTGAGATGTAATTGGTGCGGCCGCACACTTCCCCAGTCATGCTCATCAAGGGGCCCAGAACTATACCATTCACCACGTCTCACCGTGGGGAAACAAATCCCTTCGAACGCAACGTGCACTCCCACTACAACCCGTCCAAGAGCCAACGATATCCATTATGACTATCTTATTACAGGTAGCGTTAGGGCATGTCAAACTGATAGAGTGACGTGCATGTGAGCCACTTGCTCCAAGGTCTTATGGTTGTGATCACACGACGATGGAGTATGCGTTGGTGACTTAATCTATTCGCCATACTCCAAGTCGAGTCATCCAATACCATCTCCCAGATGATATCCGTGATACGACTTTGGTAATCCCATTAGCCATGATTAGTATAACTTGATCATAAGTCATCCTCACGCTAGTCACTTATGAATAAGCTTTCGACTAGGGATTCGTCAAGCATAATTTCGCAGTATTTGTTCTACTATTAGTGATGACACAATCAATGAATTTAGATGAAATTATCGTTTATGACTCATTATTACAACACAATAATAATGAAAATGTCTCTTTATTGCATAACAGAAGATAATTACATAACAAAGACTTGAACTAGTGCACTAGCTCTTACAGGATTGATAGAATCATGAGCATTGCCTTAGATAATGCCAAGAGCAATGATGGCGGTTCAGTTTCTGAGGAGAAAAATGAATTTGTTGGGGAAGAGCGTATAAGGTGGAAAGTTCTTGCACATGAGGTGTTGTGCCCACGTCATCAATCTCATAGTCAAGAAAGGTTTGACCTTACTAGGGGTACCGATGGAAGAGATTAGGGTATATCAGTTAGGTTTTTTAAACAATCACCCGCTAGGATGAACAGATTCAAGAAGTGTGTGACGCCTGTCGGGATTGACTGCAAGAATTCACTAGTCCTTGATGTTTCCACTAGGTGGAACTCCACCTACTTGATGTTTAAATATGTAGTAGCCTTGGAGGCTGCCTTTGAAATGTATGATAGCGAGAACACCCGTCACCATGAGCTATAGTCAAAATTCAAGAAGGGTACTACATAACATTTGGGTATGTTAGTGGAGGAGGACTGAATATACATAAAAAAGTTCATGAAATTTTTTTAGCATTTCTTTGTTTTTACCAAGAGGGTATCGGGTTGCAAATATGTCACATCTCATATTTTGTCGTATGAAGTTAGTGACATATTGGATATCATCAAAGAAGGGCAAGTGGCACAACATGACTTCAACATCATAGCCATATCTAACAGAATGAGGTAAAGAATTTGACAAGTATTGGGATAATGTGAACAAAATGAACTTGTTAATTTTTATTGCTTCTATTTTCGATTCAAAACACAAGTTAGTTGTTGTCGAATATGTTGTGAATTCCATGTACCCTACTGGTATTGCTGATGCCTTACAAGTTAACATAAAGAATGTTTTGCACGAATTGTTTGATGAGTATGTTTTAAATGCACCTTCAAGTAGTAGTACACCTCCTAGAGGTACTATCAGCAATTCTACTGAAATCGTTTATGTGATTGAGAAGGAACCTGCAAGGAGAACAAATCGTGCAAAGTTCGATAAATCTAGAGTTATTCAACAAATTGGCCCCAAAGAGCGAACTCGACAAATATTTAAAGAAAGATGTAGAGGGTAAGACGCTAAATTCGATATTATGAGATGGTGGAAGAGCAATTCCTCAAGATTTCTGACTCCCTCTACACTAGCCGAGAATATATTGGCAATAAATATCACATTCGTATCATGCGAGTCAGTTTTCTCAACGGGCAGTAGGATTCTCAATGACTTCCGAAGCGCTTTACTACCGCTTACAGTCGAGGCATTGGTGCGCCCTCAGAATTAGATCCGAGGTACAACAACTGTTAGTGGCTTTGAGGAGATTTTAAAATAGAATAAAGAGGTCGAGCAAGGTAATAAATTTTTTATACGATTTGTACAAGTTCTTATTAATTTTATCAATTATGGACATCCCTAATTGTTTTCATTTATTTACTTACATATTTAATTGGTTATTATGTCACTGCTCAAGCTAAAGAATGAGCTCCCTCTTACATGTTGTTGATTTAAAGTGTTATTTTTTGTTTTTTTTTAATTGACTTAGAAAAGGTGTATGATGATGTTTGAACTTGTTGTTCAATTTTGACCACCTTCTTTTGTTAGTACTAGTTCATTTTTGTATACCCAAACATTGAGCTTGTATAGCAAGCAAGTATAGCCATTTTGTTTTTGTTCATTTCACCAAGTATTAAATTATGCAATTTAAGTTTCAAGATTGTTTGTTTGTTTGTTGTGATGAGAGTGAAATTGTTTATTGTTATGTTTTCAATTTGCAAGTATCAATTTATTGGATTTGGCAGGTTCTGTTTTCCATCAATGTATTCCTAATTTTGGACTTGGCAGGTTTTGTTTTGATTGAGAGCAGATTTTGTTTTCTTTATTCTAACGAGCTCAAAAAATTGGGCATAAATTTTAAATTTTGAGATGGGCTCAATTTTTCGGACCTATCGGGTGAGTTGGGTTGTATCCGATTCACCGAACACCCGACTACACTAACCCGACAACCCAACACTTCTGTTGAGTCGAGTATTGGGTATGATTTTCTAGACCTGAGACTTGTCAAGTGAACCCAAACTCGGTCGGGTGTACCCGACCTGATGAACACCCCTACTTATATCCATATTTTTAAAGGAAAAATATACTTAACTACACCAAACTATACACATTTTTTCACTTAACTATACACTACTAAGAGTTGATTGCTTAGGTACTACACCCATGTCTCATAAATTCCCATCCGTTAATTTTTTGAATGAAAAAACATTAATTTGAAAGTGAAACGACGAAAATGCTCTTGATCAATTTCCAAATTTTCAAATAATATCATTGGTTGTGGTTTTGGCTGTTGGGGATAATTGGTATTGTCGGAATCGAGCTCAGAGATGACGAGACTACGCTGAGGTTACCGGCGGGACATAGCAGTGTCAATTAATAGCTTTTTGGCGAGATTTCAGTGTGTGGAGAAGATGTTTCGTGTGTATTGGATTGACACTTGTTGTGTGATGATTAGTGCGCTTCTCCCTGTTCTCATAATTTTTGGAATTGGTTGACCCTCACCAGAATCTCCACGAAAAAGTTATTAATTAATTAAATAATTTTTAATATGATAATAATAATGTTAATTTAAAAATACTTTAAAATTTCTAATTTAATATATTTTTAACATTTTTAATCAATATATTTTAAAAAATATATTTATTAATAATTAATAATATAACATTAAATAGGGGTTAGGGTTGAAGAGCAATTTTGTTTTTTTTGATGAAATCTAATAAAATTGGATGAAATAAATTAAAGTGAACATTTTAAATACTTACGACACCACACAAGTTAAAATAATAATTAAGTTTACTATAGTGAAAATGACATATACTAACACTCTTTCTGTATTAACTGTTGTCGTAGAAAGAGTAATGCGCCGCGTTTGGACTTCAAAGAGTTTAGCTTTAACCATGTCAATGGTAGAGAATCAAAGTAGGTTTACTAATACTAACGAATCGTGAAATGCTAGGGTTCTTCAATATACATTTTGAATTTAGTCATAAGTAATTCGCGGGATCGTGCACGCCTCTTCTTAATTACAAAGTGTCATTCTCCCATCAAATTAAAACATGCCTAGACTTTACTATGCATAATAGATGACATAACACTCACCTTTTAAGAGCTTTGTTTGATCTTATTGTAGAGCCCCTACCCCTGAAATACATTTATTTACAAACCCAATTTATTGTTATACAATATTATTAACAAATTGTATAAATTAAATAATAATAAATTATCACAACAACAAAAATATATGAACCCTTACATAATATTTGATACAAACTTGTGAATAGTCGAGGCGTGTTAGACACTTTTCATAAAATGTATTCGCTCTCCCTCGGGTGTTGGAATCAACGAGCGTAAATCTCTCATGATGCAACGACTTCAAACTAGCATCAGTACACCAAAGATCTAGTTCTGGCGAACTTGAATTTGTGTCTTTCTGTATAACCAAATCGTACGAACTTTATAAAGAAGAATTGCAGAAGGGAGAATAAGAACACAATAGTTCTTGATATTTGGATGATTCAAAATTAAAGAGAATGACCATCTACATATAGTCACATCTCTTCCACCACTTGAATTCTCAGAGTAAATACTCAAATTAAAGATAAATTATTTATTAGGTAAATTAATATAAATTAAATTATATAGTATAAATATAAATGAACTTGAATTTGTGTCTTTCTGTATAACCAAATCGTACGAACTTTATAAAGAAGAATTGCAGAAGGGAGAATAAGAACACAATAGTTCTTGATATTTGGATGATTCAAAATTAAAGAGAATGACCATCTACATATAGTCACATCTCTTCCACCACTTGAATTCTCAGAGTAAATACTCAAATTAAAGATAAATTATTTATTAGGTAAATTAATATAAATTAAATTATATAGTATAAATATAAATTATATAATATATATTATAAGATCCAACATTTACTTGTAACCTCAAGAACACAACGCTAGTTATAATTATTTTTTTTTGTGCAAATGATCCAATATGTGAACACTAGGCCATGATGTATCTTAAAAAATACCAGACGGTTGTCAAAAGCGAGCCACTGAGATTTTGCTGAAATACTATATTTATTTTAAGCTTATGTTAAACTTTTTTCTTTATCATCTCCAGCAGCCCAAGCACTAACGTGTTGAATATTTTGAAAGATAAAGTTTTTATATTATTACTACCAATTGATGTATAATTGCTCCATCACAATCGTAACGAAAACATTTTGACAAAATTATTAGGGGTGGAACCATGAATTTTAGGAGGCGACACTATATTGGAAAAAAATATAAGTAAAATTCTTGTGTGATAGATTTTTGAGTTTAAACGCTTTATTCTTGATCACATTTTCATTTTATTTAAAATTCAAATGTGGATCCAGAAATTTTTGAGAGTGACAACATTTTTTAAATGAGTCCAAATTTTAAGAAGAATTTTAATATCTTTACTTTAAATATTTGATTAAAATTGTTATAATGAAACATAATTCAAATTTGAGCTAAATGTCGGTCTCATTTAATAACGAGGCAAAATCGAGTCTAAATTTTCTAGATTCGATAAACTCATGATCCGAATCGCATAAAATTTAATTTATTTAATATATTTGTATGTAATTTTTAACCTCCAATTAAAATACGGTAAATTTTAGGCAAGTTGAACAAGATTTGAGTTTTGATATTTTTTCGAAACATACTCGAGTTTAAATATATAAAAGAACTCGAGCCAAACAATTTTTTGAGTCGAGTTGTATTCGGATTTAATTTTGTATGCAAGTCGAGTTTAATAAATTTAGTTTGTTTACATCCTACTTTCAAAAACAGTAAAAAAATAATTTTAAAAAATCTCATGAATTCAAAACAAAAGATGTGTTTTTACGTAAAATAAGTGTATTATTTATTGACTTAGAAGAGGCACGTTATTATTCCTTACGAAAAAATTATAAGTGAATAAAATTCATAATAAAGAACTATTTCATAATAAAAAAGTGTTAATAATAAGAGCCAAACACATTAGAAATTAAATTGAGACATGTGCAATTTTCAAACAAAATTTTTCATTAACAATTTTCAAATTTCTTTTAGATATATTAATAATATTGTTAAATTATATTAGGTTTTATATGTTTCCTTTCTCACATGTATTAGGATTTCTTATTTAATTCTCATTGCCTCTATAAATAGAGGTCTATTGTAATTCATAATATACACATCAATAATGAATCTCTTTTATTTCTATCATAGTATCAGAGGCATAATCGATCATTTGTCAAATCTCTATAAATTTATCGCTTTGCCCATTCGTCGATGATTCGTGATTCTGACGGGTGGGCGAGACAATTAAATCTCAATCTCTAACCTCTCGCTTCCGCAAATAACCAATCTCGTAATCAACCTCATAACCTAATCCATCTTGACCAATCAAACCCACTCTCACGTGCCAACTCTTAGCCACCATCATCATCATTATCAATTCTTGAAATTCAATTCTTGACAACAATAGCCACCAACCCCTCATCAAACAAAAACAGCCACATTGACCAATCACCATCATCTTCACACCACCGACCAAACTCAATGTGTCCTCCACCACTTACTCACAAAACAACATTCTTAAAAGCCACCATCCCACATCCCGTATGAATCATCAATCAACCAATCAATCGATACATTCATGAACTAGGATCAATTCTCGTATCCACCATCGTGGTCGCGATCAATTCTCAAGCAACCGCCATCCGCCTCATGAGTCATCGCCACCGCAAGCCCTATGTTGCTCCCGATCTCCTCTCACGAAGCAATCCTATCAACTAATCAATCAAAAATCTCGTAAATCAGAAAAGCTATCCCGTAATTCGGAAATCGACACGTGTACATCCCCGTAATTCGGAAAGTTATCCCGTAATCCGGAAACCGACACATGTATATCCCCGTAATTCGGAAAGTTATCCCGTAATTCGGACACCGCATGTGAGAGGAGAGCATCTGGCATAGGACAATCATTGGGCATCTGCTATCTCGCCATCAGTCATCAGACATCTGGCAATCATTGGGTAGCTGCTATCTCGCCATCAGCTATCAGACATCTGGCATCATCAGGCAGTTGCTATCTCGCCATCTGTCATCGGGCATCATTCAGCACATACGGGCATCAAGCATCAGCCATCGGCCGTGAGCGGCGCGCATCCTTCATCCTCAAGCACATACGGGCATCAAGCATCAACCATCGGCCGTGAGCGGCGCGCATCCTCCATCCTCAATCCTCGCCGCATCACCTCGACAACATCCTCGGCAACCACAACCCTCGCCACAACTCAATATTATCAAACTTCAAACTCCCTCACCACAACTCAATATTATCAAGCTTCAAACTCAATTCTTGTTTCACCGCATTGAGTTTGAGGGAGTTGTTAGATTATATTAGGTTTTCTATATTTATGTTTCCTTTCTCACATATATTAGAGTTTTCTATTCTATTCTCATTGCCTCTATAAATAGAAGTCTCTTGTAATTCATAATATACACATCAATAATATTTTTATCAAATATACAATAAATCTAAAACTTTTCATGTCAATGTATTTTATTGACTCTTGCTTTATCTCAAAGCTTTTGTTTGGTTTCATCAACAAAATCTCTCGTTTACTAATATAAGAAATTATATACTGATAGCCAAGATTAAAGGTCAAGAGATCCTTATGCTCTATTATTTCAGTAATCCGTGATAATTTACCACAAAAAAATACCATTCACATATTCATCAATAATTAACTTATCATATAAAGAAAGTGTATATTCAATCTTATATAATGGAAATTGGAATCAAATGAAGTAATAAATAAATAAAAACGAAGTCAAAAGGAATCACGTATCTATTGTGACGCAAATCATACAAATTTTCAGAGCTTATTAGTCTGCAACAGAGGGAGGTTTATCATCATTTTCTATTTCAAGATAAATCACCAACTATCGGTTCAAATCACCACTTATTCCTTCAAATGTTTTAATCAGAGAAAATTGTTTCAAATCAAAGTAAAATAAAAATAATCAGACAAAATCCATCTCAAGAACCCGACAAAATACTAAAGTATGCGCGACACGTCTCCATTGCCAAAAAAAACACACGCACACTCTCTTTACATTAAACAAACAAATTAGGAGATGCTAAGTGTGGAACTCTCATGTTTGACACACAACTCTCAATTAAATATCTGTCACTAACCTCCATTTTGCCCTTTGATTAGCAAGTTGCCCATTATTTTTTCTCCAAAATCTAATGCTGTCATTTTCATACCCATTTTGTTGATGGGGCAAAAGAAAAAAAACATTTTGTATAACCAACTTTTATCTATTGGTTCTCTGAATCAATGATTGGGACTGAAGCATTATGGGTTTTGGCCCATGTTCGATAAGTTAAGGACCCTAAAGAAAGATGCTTAATGATGAAATTAATGAAGTGCAGCATCTTAATTTGCTTTAAAGCATATACTTGTGGATTGAGCCAAAGTTAACTATAAAGATAGAAAGATAAAGATTAGTCCACTAAATTAGATTTCATATTCATCATATACATGAAAAGTTGACCTCCACTTCTCTTATCAAATTCATGAAGACCATATGTTTATGGTGGGAGAAGATTGATTTAATGTGTCCGACAACAATTCGAAAAACCATATTTTATTTTTGCTTCTTTGCCTTTCAAGGTTCAAGATATTAACTAGCCCATGTCGACAAGAAGTGAATGCCGCTATTAATTCATAAGTATCTTGCGGTTTTTACCAATCAGTTTGAGTTTACAGAAGATCAGAAATTTTATAGCACTTTAAATGGAAAAGGAAGGCGATGAATGTGCGTAAATAGTTATGAATTGGTGGTAATGGAGATGACTAGATAGTGCACCGCAGTGGGTCAGAGAAAAAGAAAGCAAGTAAATGACCGGAATCGGAATTTTGGTCAAAGAAAAACTCTGGTAATGGGACAAAGTAAGATTAGGATAAGAAGTGACGGTGAATAGGCAAGAGTAGTGGGTTTTGTTTGTACCACCATCGACTGTCTTTGGTTCCATAAAAGAGGAACTTCAGGTGTTTTTGTCTTGTTGGTGCATCACAGACTCAGACCACACCAACAAAACCATCTCTCTCTCTCTAATCATTCATATCATAATAAGCCCAATCTTTTCACTCTGTGCTATATATCTGAATTATTAGTTACCAGCTGAAACACAAACAGTGGTCGAGCTCATGCAGGCCAAGGCTTTTGAGCCAGTGAAAACTTAAAAAAATAAAAAGAATGGCCCATGCAGGTCTCGAACCTGCGACCTTCGCGTTATTAGCACGACGCTCTAACGAACTGAGCTAATGGGCCAATTCTGTTGGTTTGGCCAACATTACAAATTTAATTCGTTATACAGGACTTATTGTGCTTTGCTGGACTTAAAATGAAAAAGTCCGAACCAGTGACCTAAGGATAGCTTTCAGGAACAACCCACTACAGTCCTCCGCTCTACCAACTGAGCTAAGGTCGGTATGAACTGTTTTCACACCATTTTCAATTCATTCATTATTGATGATGATGGTGTTTCCATTTGTTGCAAGAGCTATTAAAGGCTGCCCTCTGGAATGGTATACACTAGCAACACTGCATATCACGTTGAGACTCGAACCACGAGCGAATATTTAAGGTTCTTAGCCACGAGACCAACTCATGGTAATTGTTTTTGCCTAATTAAATAATAACATTTTATACCTCTAAAGTTGTTCTCTTAATTATGGCACTACGTGACGATGTTTCATTAAATGAGTAATTACAGATCTGCACACCCGTCGAAACCTCATTTCAGAATCAATAACGCAAGTTTAAAATTTTTTTTGTCGGTACCTGAAGTTTAAAATTTTAACACTTCACTCCATTATCTGTTAAATCTAACGGAAATATTTATAAAAAGTCTAAACTACCCTCAATATATAACTCTTGAATAGTTATTTAATATATATGAAATGACCATTTTACCCTCAAATAAATAACCATATTAACTAATGGATTAAGGGTATATTTGTCTTTTCATATGAAGAAATAAAACTAATCTATTTATTTTATTAAATAATTGTTAAAATTACATATGAAAAGACAAAAATGCCCTTAGATATCAACCTAATTTTCAAAATATGCCATGAGACTCATTTTCTCTTCCACATCTCTCTCCTATGTCAAGCTTATCAAAAATTTCCAGAAACAACAAAAAACTAAGACTCCTGTGACCTTCCCCATTCAAGTGGTCTTGGCACGACGTGCCCATCAAGGTCCAGAGCGCCACCAGTACCTTGGCATCAAGCAGAAGATCCGCCTCTCCCACGAACTCTTCAACTGGCTCGACGGTGACAACCACTTGAACAACTTTCTCAAGTACAAGGAGGTCTTCGGTGACGTCCACCTCCACTTCAAGCCCAACACCTTCTCCCACGATGTCTTCACCGATTTGGATTTTGATTGCAACGAGGACTTTGAGGACGACACCGCTGAGGAAGTAGTGATGCTGAATTTGGGGATGTCCGCTCCAACAAAAACCCAAAAAGAGTGGTTTTAGTTTTGAGGTGAGCAAGAAATTAGGGTTGATTCCCCCAATTTTTAGAAAGTCGAAATCCTGATTGTGATCGATATCGAGGTTGTGATTGAGATTGATTGTGTGTATCTGTGTTGCAGGGGATGGTGGTGTTGGTCGTGACGGTTCTGGCGGGGCTGAAGGAGGCAGTGTTCTTTACGGGGCTGAATATAGTGGCGGTGGGGGAAGGAGGCCACCTGTCGTGCGTACAAACGTTTGCGGCGGACCAGTTCGAGGAGGACACGACAGAGAAGAAGCCACCAAGAGCTCCTTCTTCAACTGGTGGTTCGTCTCAATCGTGATTGACAGAGAACAAGTGTTGGTGATGGGCTGGGTAATGGATTAGGGATTGTGAGGGAGAGATCGAGAAGGGCGGTATTGTAAATTAATTAGTTTTTTTAAAAAATATTTAATTCCTGATTTATTTATATGAAATGACAATTCCATCTTTGAACCCTAAGTTAAGTGTGTTATTCAAGTGAGGGTAGAGATGTCATTTCACAATTATACTAATAATTGTATAAGATTAAAAATAATTATACTTTAGGGGCATTTTGGGTATTAAAATATTTTTAACAGTTTCCATATGAAAATGGAGTGAAGTGCTAATTTTTTTAAACTTGAGATACCGACAAAAAAAATTTCAAACTTGAGTAACTAATTTTGAAATAAAGTTTCGACGGGTGTGCTTATCTGTAATTACCCATTTATTGAAACAGTGTCGTGTGTACTTTTTGAAACTTAATGTTTTCTATTTGATGGCATTTTTTGAAGCTGAAAATATGTGTTAACGTACTAATCTAGACTATATGGTCACAATAAACCGTTTACACTGGCACTATGTTTCGACTTTACCAAGTACAGGCCAATAAACATCATAAAATTGTTGGGCTGCGGAAACTTCTTATTTTAGTTTGTGGAAAGTATAGTTTTCATTAAAATGAAGAATTCATGTTGTACAAAGACGTAGGAAATGTATTCTACTTAGGGTGTTCATGGTTCGGTTTTAGAACCGAACCGACCAAAATCGAGAAGAAATCAAACCGAAAAAATTCGGTCGATTTTCGGTTTGAATCGAAAATCAGCCACAAAACCAAAAAAATTCATAAATCAGGCAAAAAATGATTAGATTTCGATCGGTTTTTAGAGGAATTATGTTAAATAATTTTACATTAACTAAAATAAAACGTTAATAAAGCCCAAAAAGAAAAATCCAATTGAAAAATACCCTAAATTGAAGCATAAACCGGAGAATTTATTATAATTTGAACCGGAGTCGGCCGGTTCGGTTTTTGATCGATTTTGGTTGATTGAACCGAAACCTAACCGATCAAGAGCAAAACCGACCAGAACCAAACCGACCAAAACCGACCAGTTTTCGGTTCGGTTCGGTCGATTTTGGTCGGTTCGGTTTTTTTTAACACCCTAATTCTACTGTACAAGTGATTAGAAAACTTGACATTTTCTTATTTTTCATTTGTCATCCTTTATCAATGTTATGTAATTGTAACCTCAAATCATTTCATGAGTTGTAAAGAACGAGAAGAGGGAGTAGTGTGGTTAGGGGAGAGTATGCCCCCCAGGACCTATTCCCAGATTCGGTTGGGCTGTGTCTATTGAGTTCGGGTTGGACCGACCAAATTGCCAAAGCGAATCTTGATTGATCTAAAAGCTCTCTTTGTATTCTTCAATCTCAAAGCCAATATTCATATGCTAAAATATAAAACCCAACACTAGAAGCGAGCGAAATTGATTTTGAACTTGGTGAGGTGAAATTGAAGAGGAGGCACTAGGCGCCTGCCCAACTTGATCCACCTAAGATGACTTCATATATATATATATTGTTGATCGCCCTGTATGAGCCCTAGGTTCCTTGAGGTGTTAGTGAACTCAGGAGTGGGTTTTGTTTGTGCCATTAACAGTGTCTTTGCTTCCACAAAAGAGAATCAATCCTCAATGATTCAGTCCATATCTGGCCTCCAGCTTTTGAGAAATGGACTCACTCCAACAACAGAATTAACTATAAAATATGGGAAAATAATTGGCCCATGAAGGTCTCGAACCTGCGACCTTCGCGTTATTAGCACAACACTCGAACCAACTGAGCTAATGGGCTAATTTGATAAAGAAACCTTCTAGTTAAATATTAATCTTTTATACATATGAAGTTGTTCTCTTACTTATGTCACTGCAGGAAACTTAGCTGTTAAATCAAGTTGTATTTACATATTTGTTATTTCTAATTTGTCTGATTGTGTTAACTATTTTGCAGATGTTTTATTGAAACAATCTTTTATAAATTTTGAAATTTATTGTTTTTCTAGTTAATGAATTTTTTGAAGCCGAATATATGTGTTACCGTATTAATCAAGACTTTATGGTCATAATAAACAATTGTCCGCTATGGCACTATGTTTCGACTTTGCTAATTAAATACAAACTAATAAATAATATAAACACTATCAGTTTTTTCCACTGTAACGACGCACATAAAATATGTGCGCCGTTACAAAAGGTGTTGACCGTTGACCATTTTGTTGCTGTTATGGAAAACGGTCGGAAATGAAGCCGTTGTTGTTACCGTTACTTTGTAACGGCGCATCTCGGTGTGTGCGCCGTTACAAGAAGTTTTGTAATGGCGCACAAGAGTATGTGCGCCGTTACAAATATGTATTATAAGTCTTGGCAGAACCTTCCCTTCTTTTTCCTACAACATATCTCACAACTACTTTTCTCCCGACAAGGGTATTTTCGTAATTTCGATATTTTATAAATTTTTCCGAGCACCCTCAAACAAATCTCCCGAGAAGGTATGTACAAATTTTTAAATAATGCAATACATATAACTGCAAATTTGTATATGATTTCATCCAAGTTTAGATTTTGTATGGTTTTGCTTGTATGAATAATTTGCATGTTAAATTTATTAAATTAGTTTTGGAATTGATGAAATAAATTACTCGATTCCATGAATTGCATGATAACATTAGGGTCAATTCTCCCGATTCCATTAATTGCATGATAACATTAGGGTAAATTCTCCCGTAATTGTTATTTGCATGATAACATTACATTAGGTTATTTGATCATAAACCACCATAATAGGGTATGTTGGACATTTAGGACCTAATTAGGGGTATTTTGGTCATTTATGACCTAATTAGGGGTAATAAGGTCATAAATGACCAAACAAGGGTAATTAGGTAATTTATGTGAATTAGAAGGTACGTACATATTTTTAAATAATGCAATATTATGTAAATCAATTGTTAACCGAATTTATATATATTACATATATAGAATGGATCGGAGATGGATGGGATCCGTAAAAATGAGTGAGGAATGGATGAAAGGATTAAGCAGTTTTGTAAAATTTGCGAGGAAAAACACTCCAAGAGATGGTGTGGGACGTTTCAAGTGTCCATGCACGAGGTGTTGTAATTCTGCTTGGCACGATATGGACACCATTTGCGATAATATATTGAGGAAAAATTTCCTTAGATCGTATAATGTGTGGTTCCATCATGGCAAAGCCGGAGGAGCTAGCTCGAGCCGGAATTGGGATATCAGTTTGAGGGAAACATCGGCGAATCAGCCTTGTTCGACGTCGGACAACAATCCAGTATACGTTGATCCTGTGCATCAGCTCGTGGATGATGTAGACCCGACTAGAGATGTAAGGATTGACGAGGACGAACAACAGAACATTGGAATAATAACCGAAGTCGAGGAGGGAGTCGCTAAGGCAACCATGACATCATACAATCGGTTGGTGACGGAGTCGCAAAAGCCGTTGTACGAAAATAGTGAGGATACTTCATTAGCAGCAATGTTAAGGATGTTGTCCATCAAGCAGAGCACCGGGATGTCTGACGAAGCTTTTACCAAGGTTGCCAAAGATTATTGTTCTACGTTACCCCAACCTAATACGTATCCATCTAGCTATGCAGCGGCGAAGCAGAAAATGAAGGCAATCTAACTGCCACACGTGAAATATGATGCATGTCTGTACGGATGCACTTTGTACTACGGAACACAATCGCAACTCCATGCATGTGGCGTTTGTGGAGAAGCACGATATGCTAAAGTGGGAAAAAAATTAGTTCCGAAAAAGACGTTGTGGTACTTCCCATTGACTCCTCGACTTCAACGTTTATATCTTGCCACAGAGACGGCTGAGTGGATGCGATGGCACGGGGAGCGGGAGAATGAGGACGATGAAATATTAGTACATCCATCGGACGGTGCGGATTGGATTCATTTTGACGCTAAATACCCAATATTTTCTGGAGAAATACGGAACGTGCGGCTGGCGCTGTCATCCGACGGGTTCTCTCCATACGGGCCTAATGCGGCGAGTTACAGTTTGTGGCATGTAGTCGCTATCCCGTTGAATTTTCCACCGTCGATGGCTATGAGAAAGGAGTATAACATCCTCACCATGTTGATATCTGGTCCAAAATCACCGGGGAAATGCTTAAATAACTTCATGCGTCCGCTGATCGATGAGTTGAACCATCTGTGGGAGCACGGAGCTGTCACGTGAGATGGTTCTAAGAAAGAGGCTTTCATCATGCGGACTGATGTGATGTGGACAATAAGTGACTTCCCGGGTTTGGGAATGTTGGGGGGCATCCAGACTAAAGGCTATAAGGCATGTCCTTTATGCTTGGACGAGATCGATTCTTAACACAGTAACTCAAGAATCTCTTACCAAGGTGCTCGTAGGTTCTTACCACCGAAACATCCGCTGAGATTTTAGCCGCAGGCCTTTAACGGGAAGACAGAGACACGGAGAAGGCCTACCCGGCATTCAGGGGCTGCTGTACTCAGTGCGATTCTACGTCATCAATACCCACCGCCTAGTCTGCATCCGAAGTTCAGTAAACGAAAAGGGGGTGGTGTTCCTATATGTTGGTCTCATAAAAGCATTTTCTGGGAGCTGCCTTATTGGAAAACTCATAAAGTCAGACATGCGTTGGATTTGATGCATATAGAGAAGAACGTATGCGACAACGTCATAGGTACAGTTCTTGGAATTGCAGGGAAGACTAAGGATGACGTGAAAGCTAGGAGAACTTACGAGGAACAGGGTGTCCGGCAAGACCAATGGGTGCAAGACGGGGAGCTCCCAGATGCACCTTATGGCGTGGCGGGTCGTGTTTGGAAGGAAGTACTGGAGCATATAAAAACTGTTAAGTTTCCCTCTGGATATGCGGGAAGTCTAAAGAGCAAGGTGAATCCCGATGAGAAAAGTTTCTCGGATTGAAGACCCACGATTGTCACGTGTTGATGCAACGTATCTTCCCCCTTGTCATTCGAAAGTACGTTCCACCTTATGTAGCAGAAGCTTTAACAGAGCTGGGCAAGGCCTTTCAAGATATAGTGGTTCTAGTCTGTAAGTTGGAAACTATTTTCCCTCCTTCATTCTGTACAATTATGGTTCACCTTCTACTGTACCTCCCGGATCAAGTTTTGCGAACTGGCTCAGTTCATTTCACATGGATGTTTCCAATTGAACGGTATGATCATTGAATTCGAAATATCATTTCCAATTACCATTGAACTGTATAATCGAATATGACATTACCATTTCCAATTCGATTGTAGGCAACTTGGCGTGTACAAGAAAAGTGTGCGAAACCCGCGATATCCATAAGGTTGTATAGCCCAACAGTACTTGATGCACGAGTCTGTCACCTTCACTCAAATGTACCTTAACCGCGCCACTTCAGCCAGCGAAAGTTTTGTTAGTCCAGCTCTAGGTTTCAACTTATCAATTGTTTCCCCACATGTACAAGTTAAGAGCGTGGTGCGAAACGACAAATTGAGCACATCCGAGATGTTCTGTGCGAATTGGACAGTGATTGAGAATTGTGCCGAAGCAGATACATTCGTAGAATCACATCGTGCAGGGTTCCAACGAATACACCCTAGGAAATCTCTTCAGGACCGAGTCATGTCCTTTGTCTTCGAGTGGCGCAGAATTGTACGTAATAGACATCAGTTAACTTGAATTACCATATACAAATTTTAGGGATAACTCATTTATATTCCGTGTGCAGATGAGTGCTCCAGGGTGGCAACGAGAGTTGGTACTACTATCTAGAGGTCCTCGTTCGTCTGCCATTTATTCGCAGTGTACTGTTAACGGCGTCAAATTTTTATGCTTGAGAATCGACCAGGGCCGGAGAAATCAAAATTCAGGGGGTCATGATTGAAGCAAACGACTGTTGTGGGGTCAAAAGGTCTCGTTTCGAGACCGTTTACCCTCACAATTCGGTGCATTTGTGTCCGATAGTGGCCGAGTCAGGCCCGGGAGTACATATTTTATGCTTTTTGGTGTTTTGAGGTGCGTACGCAGGAACGGGAGGAAAAAGGACCAAAAACGAGGCACCGAGCAAAAAGTCAAAGGGCGTTGACCAAACAGCCGGGCAGAGGGCATTGGTCACGATCGTGACTAATGGAGGCACGATCGTCCCTCAGCCAGCCACGATCGTGCCTCCCCTTTAAAAGAATTGGCCAATTATATTCAAACTTACAATGGGCTCCCCCAATCTCAGTCACGACGGAGGCACGATCGTGACCCAAGGAGGCACGATCGCCCCTTGAAAACCCACGATCGTGGCTTTACGGGGTAAAGGATCGAGGCGATTCAAAAATATCTTACCTGCCCCGAGCCACGATCATGCCCGACGAAGCCACGATCGCCCCCATGACTAAGTCACGATCGTGCCCATCCAAGTCACGATCGTGACCCAGACAGAGGCACGATCGTGACCACCCTCAGAATCAGAAAACTATAAAAGGGGTTTAGTCACTTTTTGAAGGGGAGGAAGAAACATAGAGAGAGAAAACGAGCCAAGGAGATTTTCAGCCATTTTCTCAAGTGTTCTTGAGCGTTCTTCGTGGTTTCTCAAGCGTTCTTCATCTTCCTCAACACCAAAGGCACCGCTAGTTCCACCGTTCTTCATCACACATCGAAGACACACCTTGCTCGGGATTCCAAGAGCACTTTCTATCCATTTACTTTATTGTTCTTCGTGTTCTTCATGTCTATGTGTATTGCAACCATGTTATTGCTTAACTTGAGCACCATGGTTATGAGCTAAACCCTTTAGCCATGGGTGCTAGACAATATAGAATGTGAATGTGGAGTTTAATGAGATTAGTGATTTATTGAAGAACAAATGTGTTGTGTGGATTGTTATTTGAATGCATGTGTTGTTTAAGTGACGTTTTACAATATATGTTTGAGGTGTTCTATCCGATACCGAAAGGGAATGATTAGAACCCGGACTTAGCATCCACCGAGGGTTGTAGGCTCAAGACCGTGTCTTGGCACCTTTGAGTAACCCTTAGCCTTTTATTGTCGTTTGTATGCGATCTCGAGTTTACTCAATACCGAAAGGGCACGGGAACACTCGAGATTAGGCCAACCTCATTACCGAAAGGCGAGGTCGACATTTAAGACATAGGCTCGACCAACCGTTTAATCAATAGATTGCTTATTTCTCGAACTTGTTCACTTGATGATTTTCTAGCACCCTAGGCGTTTTAAATCCATACGTTATCATTATCGCGCTTTGTAATCGTTGTCATAATTGCAAACACGTTTATTAACTAATCGTAAACCCCATATTAATCCCTGTGGACCGACTCGGTATCTTACCGGATCATATAAATATTATTACTTGCGACCCGTGTGCACTTGCACGTGGAAACCATTGTGCGACGTTATCACGTCACATTTTGGCCCAACAAGTTTTTGGCGCCGTTGCCGGGGATTAATCGGTCTACGATTGGTAAATGCTTGTGTATGTGTTGTTGTGATATTGATATTGTTTAGTGTATTTGAAGGTACTTATTTGGTACATGACCCGAAGCTCGGGAGTGCTAGAGTTTAATTGCAACCCAGAAATCGAAGCTTTGTGTCGGAGAAACAACGCTTTGAGGAAGCGTATTAGTGGAAATCTGGCTCAACCAAGAAGTATGGACGATACTCCCGCCAGAGTGGAACAAAGACCTCCCATTTTGGGACGGGATCGGGAAGAAGTTCCCGCTGAGGTAAACAATAATGAAAGGTCGTACTTTGGATCCGAGGATCACGAAGACTACTATGCCGAGGAGGCATCCCCCTAGAGGACCGCGAGGGAGGAGGGGAAGAGGAACGCCACGGCCTCGTCAACCTAGACATAGAAGAAGGGTAGACCAATACCACCAAGCTCCGGACTTTGGGCTAACATCAGTAATGCTGAGTCTATTGAGGACAAACCCGCAGTTTATGGGCAACAATACCGACGCCCACAATCATCTCAAGCTTCTTGAAGACGTCGTGGAGATTACGGCCAGTGGTTATCCGGAGGATCTAGTCAAGACCAAGCTACTTCCCATCTCTTTGGGAGGGGCGGCAAAAGCATGGTACATGACGCTACCACTTCGTGAGAAGCGAGATTGGGCGAGTCTAGAAAAAGCATTCTTGTCGAAATATGTGCCGCCTCGAAAGGAGGGTTTACTTCGGAAGGACATCAACAACTATACCCAACTCTGGGGTGAAACTCTTGGAGAGACGTGGGAAAGATTCAAACAATTGTTGAGGAAGTGTCCGCACCTTCAAATCTGTGATGAGGTCTTGAACAAGACGTTGTACTGGGGTCTGAATCAAGCGTCTCAAATGGCGGTGAATGCCGGTTCGAGAGGGTCACTTCTATCAATAGCCCCGGGCGCAGTGTTTGATGTGGTGGAGCAAGTTGCGCTCCAAAGTTATGAGTACAATGAAGCCGAAGCGGTTCAGAACAACCAAGGACCCCCGCCGGCACGAAGAGGAGAGGAGCAAGAAACACTTAAAAGTCTCTCAGACAAGATGAACCGGCTATTAAACATGGCACAAGGAGACCAAGGAAGGAATTTGCGGCCTCAAGCGGGGGTGAATCGCATGGATTACAACAACAACAACAACAACAACAACAACAACAACAACCACAACAACAAGGGTAACTTTGGGGGATATGGAAGTGCACGGGGATATCAAGATCGACCGGTGCAAAGTCATCCCCAAGGGTACGGGAGCAACTACAAGCCAAGACCACAGGCCAATGCAAGTAGTTATGGCAAGGTTTATCCAGATCGTCCCCAAGGTGGCAACAATGGCCAAAACAACCGTCCGTCAAGCTATGATAAAGGTCAACATTCGAATTCTAAGAGTGATGAATCGCTAAGAGAAGTTCTTGAGGCTTTCATCAAAAGCCAAACAACAGTAACAGACGAGCTAAGGAGAAATCAGAGGAATAACGACGCTCGATGGGAACAAAACAGTGCGCCGAGACAAATGGGAACTCTTCCTTCAAACACCGAGGTGCCGAAAAATCATGGCAAAGAACATGTCAAAGCAATCACCTTGAGAAGCGGAAGCACATTACCAGGGCCATCGATCCCGGTGGGGTATGAACCGGAAGTGGAAGAGGTCGTTGTTGAGGATTTGGGGTTTGAGGATGAAGATCTTGGAAATGAGGAGGGAGAGCAAGACGCTCCTCAAGAAAGGCAAGACGAATCTCAAGAATGACCCCAAGTCGATGTCCCTCGGGCCAAACCTCATACTCCCGTTCTTAGGCCCCCGTTCCCTCAACGGGTGAAAAGAAAAGCTAAGTGCAACGACTTTCAATTCGCCCGATGCCTTGATGTGCTTAGGCAAGTCTCCATCAACATCCCTCTTATCGAGGCATTGGATGAAATGCCTAAATATCACAAGTTTTTCAAGGAGATTCTCTCTAACCGTCAACGTTTGCAAGAGTGCTCCAAGATTGCATTAAATGAGGAGTGTAGCGCATTGGTGTTAAACAAGTTGCCTCCAAAAGAGAAAGACCCGGGAAGCTTTACAGTTCCAGTCGGGATAGGAAGAGCAAAGGAAATGATGTCCTTATGCGATCTAGGCGCCGGTATTAATCTTATGCCACTTTCTGTCTTCAAATCACTTCAAATTGGCCACATGAAGAAAACGTCGGTCTATTTGCACTTGGCTAACCGACAAGTGGTATACCCCGAGGGGGTAGTTGAAGATGTGCTAGTGCGCATTGGGAAATTCATCTTGCTGGCCGACTTCATTATTCTTGACTTCCCGGTTGATCATGCAGTTCCGCTAATCCTAGGGCGACCCTTTCTTGCGACCGCCGACACGGTAATCCGTGTTAAGCAAGGCGTATTGGAGATGACGGTGGGAGGAGAAACTATTATGTTCGATATTCTGAGAGGGCTTAAAGCACCCGATATGGATTATTCGGAAATAGCGGCCATCTCCGTGATTGATCAAGAGGTACAACACGTTCTACCTTCAATTTGTTTAAGTACTAATGATTTTTCTAGTGCTTTCTTTGAACAATTAGAGCGTGAAGAAGAAGAGGAACGGGATGAGCAAAGGGAATTATGTGCACTTTGGTTTGTTGAAAGACGAGAAGGGTATAGGGGCTCTGAGCCATTGTTCACGGGAGATAGAGTTGTTCCCCACACCAAGCCATCGCTTGAGGAAGCTCCGAGGCTTGAACTGAAAGTGCTTCCCGAGCACTTGAAGTATGAATATTTGGGACCAGACTCGACGCTTCCAGTTGTTATTTCTTCTGCTTTATGCCCAGATCAGGAAGCGAGATTGATGAGTTTGTTGCACAAACACAAGGGTGCATTAGGATGGACTATTGCCGACATCAAGGGAATAGATCCAGCTTTTTGCACGCACAAAATTATTCTGGAGCAGGAGTGCAGAGGGTCAGTTGAGCATCAAAGGCGGCTAAATCCGGCCATGAAGGAGGTGGTGAAAAAGGAGATCTTGAAATGGTTAGACGCCGGGGTGATATATCCCATTTCAGATAGCAAGTGGGTTAGCCCGGTTCAATGTGTTCCGAAGAAGGGAGGCTTAACGGTAGTCGCAAATGCGAACAATGAATTGATTCCTCAACGCACCGTGACCGGGTGGCGTATATGCATGGACTACCGAAAGTTGAACAAAGCAACAAGGAAGGATCATTTCCCGCTTCCATTCATTGATCAAATGTTGGATCGGTTGGCCGGGAATGAGTTCTATTGTTTCCTAGACGGCTACAGTGGTTATAATCAAATCCACATAGCCGTAGAAGATCAGGAGAAAACAACCTTCACTTGCCCCTACGGAACTTTTTCCTTATGATGAATGCCTTTTGGGCTTTGCAATGCCCCGGCGACCTTCCAAAGGTGTATGATGGCCATCTTCTCCGATATGGCCGAGAATTATGTAGAAGTTTTCATGGATGACTTCTCAGTTTTCGGAAGATCATTTGACGAATGTCTGGAGCATCTGGGAAATGTGTTGAAAAGATGTGAGGAAACTAACCTGGTGCTTAACTGGGAGAAATGCCACTTTATGGTGCGGGAAGGAATTGTTCTAGGCCACAAGATCTCAAAAGAAGGCATTGAGGTGGACCGGGCCAAGGTTAGTGTCATTGAGACTCTTCCTTATCCGTCTTCTGTGGGATTGGTGAGAAGCTTTCTTGGCCATGCGGGATTTTACAGACGCTTCATCCAAGACTTCTCAAAAGTGGCCAAGCCATTATGCAAATTGCTCGAGAAGGAGATAAAATTTGAGTTCACAAGGGAGTGCAAGGTTGCTTTCGATGAGTTGAGAGCAAGATTGGTAAAGGCTCCAATAGTAGCGGCTCCGGATTGGGATCGACCATTCGAGATCATGTGTGATGCGAGCGATTACGCCTTGGGAGCAGTTTTAGGCCGGAAACATGATAAGATCTTTCGCGTCATAGCCTATGCAAGCCGAACGCTGAACGATGCTCAAGAAAACTACACAGTCACTGAGAAGGAGTTCTTGGCAGTGGTATTTGCTTTTGAGAAGTTTCGGCAATATGTGATCGGGTCAAAAACCATAGTGCACACGGATCATGCGGCCTTGAAATATTTGCTAACCAAGAAGGAGGCTAAAGCTCGGTTGATTCGATGGGTGCTATTGTTGCAAGAATTCGAGCTCGAAATAATGGATCGGAAGGGAATCAAAAATCAAGTGGCCGATCACTTATCTCGAGTGAAAAATGGCGAGAAGGAATGCGAGGAGGAGATCAAAGACGTATTTCCCGACGAGCATGTTTTGGCGATAGAGAGCGCATCATCGTGGTATGCCGATATCGCAAACTATGTTTCATGTGGGATCGTGCCTTTGGGGATTACTTCTCAACAAAAGAAAAGGTTCCTTCACTTGTGCAACATGTACTATTGGGACGAGCCTTATCTCTTCAAGCAAGGAAACGACCAAATCTTTCGCCGATGTGTAGCGGAGAGCGAAATTCCGGGAATTTTGGAGGCATGTCATAATTCCCTATATGGAGGACACTTCGCGGGTGATAGGACCGCTAGGAAAGTATTGCAATCAGGCTTCTATTGGCCAACCCTCTTCAAGGACTGTCACGAGCACATAAAACAGTGTGATAGGTGTCAGAGGGTGGGAAATGTCCCCCGGAGGCACGATATGCCTCTCACCGGCATTCTAGAAGTGGAAGTGTTCGATGTGTGGGGAATGGATTTTATGGGACCATTCCCATCATCTTATGGGAAGCTCTATATTATAGTAGCGGTGGACTATGTTTCCAAGTGGGTTGAGGCAGAAGCATGCATCGCAGCGGATGCGAGGACGGTTATCAAGTTCGTCAAGCGAAACATCATTGCACGCTTCGGAACCCCCCGAGCTATCATAAGCGATCGAGGCGCCCATTTCCGGAATAAGCTCTTCAAGGCTCTTGCCAAGAAATTTGGCATGAAACACAAAATGGCTCTCGCTTACCACCCCCAATGCAATGGCCAAGCGGAAAGCGCTAATAAGGAAATAAAAGGGGTCCTGGAAAAGATGGTCGGCCCAAACAGAAAAGATTGGTCGGAACGCCTTGATGAAGCCCTCTGGGCTTATCGCACCGCCTACAAAACCCCGCTAAACATGTCACCATATCGGATGGTGTATGAGAAAGCGTGCCACTTGCCGGTGGAGATTGAATATATGGAAAGGTGGGCGATAATGAGGTGCAATATGGATTTGGGAAAAGCGGGAAAGAAAAGGGTGCTTCACATCGAGGAGCTGGAGGAATGGAGAAGAGAGGCGTATGAGAGCAACGCCATTTATAAAGAAAAGACGAAGCGTTGGCACGATAAGCATATCATAAAGAGGAGCTTCGAACCAGGACAATTGGTGTTGCTCTATAACGCCAAGCTAAAACTCCACGCCGGTAAACTCAAGTCCAAGTGGTCGGGTCCATTTAGAATTGTTGCTACGTTTAATAGTTGGCATGATTTTTTAGCGCAAAAGTAAGAAGTCGAGTAACATGTTGTATGACATGTGGAGCGACTTGTTACGAACCGCAGATTAGGAAAGTCTGAAGCTTTCCTATTTCAACGAAGCTTGGAGCGAAAGAAGAAAGGCGGCACGAAGACTTGGAGCGCAAGAGAGTGACGTCGACAAAGTCAAACGACTTCCAGCTGTCAGTTACACGTCAGCGAAAGGCGGCAACTATACTTGCCTGATTTATTCAGGAAGTCATAACAGGCAAGACGACTTCCAGCTGTCATGGAAGACGGCAACAACTTGCCTGACTTTCCTGTTCCTGATCCGAGAAGGATTAGGAATGTGAGCTGCTATAAAAAGCCCTTGGCTTCCCATTAGCAGATCATCCGTTCTTGTTCTAACACCTGCAAGATTTCTCAGAGCTCTTAACCGTGCACCATCGGCGTGTTGAGAGGCTGATGAATATTCGCTAAGAACGGACCTTTTGCTCTGATCAAACCCTGAGTCGCGAAGACTAAGTGTTTGGGTCGGTTAGGGTTTTTGTTTGTGATTGAAGATTCACAACTCCGTCCAAGAAGACAACGACACCGAGCATGGACTTGCTCGAAGGATGGAATTGAGGGAATCTCAAAGACAGGGGGAGAGGCTCCTGGTCGAGGCAATTCACGGTGAGATTTATAGTAGCTTAGGACAATAGCTTGTGTGATAGCTAGTTGGGCTTGAAGTTGTACTATTGACTACCTGATAGTGAAAAACCTTTCCACTGGCAAAGTGCCCCCAGACGTAGGTGCGGAGTCACCGAACTGGGTAATCATCTCTGCTGTCGTGATTATTATCTGTCCATTACTTTGCTTACTGTTTCCACAAGAAGTCGATACACAAGTTACAGACTTTGTGTTCGACTTCCTGACTCGGCTACGATCCAGAATTTCAATTGGTATCAGAGGAGGCACCTTAATCTCTTAGGTGATTTTCCTGCAAATCTGAGTAGCTAATATGGATTCAAAGGAAGGAGGATCTGTCAATCGTCCGCCGGTACTCGACGGAACAAACTATGGATATTGGAAAGCACGGATGTGTGCTTTCCTGAAGTCCCTCGACAGCAAAACCTGGAAGTCTATCATCAATGGATGGGAGGAACCTTACTATGCTGATGCTCATGGAAATCAAACCAGCATCAAACCAGAAAAGGAGTGGAGCATGGAAGAAGATGAAGCCACCCTAGGTAATACTCGTGCACTCAATGCTATCTTTAATGGAGTAGACAAGAATGTGTTTCGACTCATCAACACATGCACAAGTGCCAAAATTTCCTGGGACACACTTGCGGTTGCTTACGAGGGTACTTCAAAAGTCAAAGAGCAGAAGTTACAGTACCTCACGACCAAGTTCGAAGCTCTGACCATGAATGACGACGAGACTATTGCGGAGTTTAATGTGCGCATCAAGGATCTGGCCAATGAATCATATTCACTTGGCAAGCCTATGACCGATGAGGATTTGGTCAGAAAAACACTAAGAGCCCTAAGTCCCAGATTCAAGATGAAGATCACCGCCATCGAAGAAGTCCATGACCTGAAGACACTGAAGTTTGATGAACTCATGGGCTCACTGATGACTTTCGAGCTCTCCCTACCTTCTATTGAGAAGAAACATAAAGGTATGGCTTTCAAAAGTTCTAATCAGAAGAAATCAACACACTCTGAATCGGATAGTGACATTGAGGAAACTATCGTCATGCTGGCCAAAAACTACAACAGAGTCATGAAAAGATTTGGCCAGATGACAGGAAGAAAAGTCACCGGAGAAGTCATAGACAAGACACTACACAAGTTTCAGAAGCTCGAAAACACAGCCAACGATGGAGGGCGAGGAGAACGATCAGGTAAAGGAGCTCAGTGTTTTGAATGTGAGGGGTATGGACATATGTAAAGAGAATGTCCCAACTTCCTAAAGAAACAGAAGAAGGGATTCATTGCCTCTCTAACTGACGATGAAGATGAGGAAGACAGTGACCTTGAGCATACAAGTAACTATGTGGCTTTCACTTCCTCCACAATAGATCAACCAGCTGAAAGCTCAAAGTAGTATGACTCTGATGATGAGCTATCCGATGAGACTCTCAACAACGCTTACAACGAATGGTATGTCAAGTGGCTTGAAGACTCTCAGGTAATCGAAAAACAGAACGCTCTCATTCTTACTCTTAATGAAGACAAGTCAAGACTTCTCGAGACAACTGTTGATCTCAAAAAGGAAGTTGCTCGACTGAAAGGCGAGTTAGAGTAGGTCACGAAGTCAGTAAAGATGATGAATCCAAGCACGGACACTCTAGATCAAATCCTGTCAATCGGGAAACCAGCCTCATCATTGCACACCATCTTCGTTCCTCAGAAGTCTGTCTCCCAGAAGTCTCGCCAGAAGTCTCCTAACTTCAGGGCTGACCAAGCGACCAAAAAGTCTTCTACCTTGACCGCGTCAAAAACCCAGAACAAAAGACATAACTGGGTTTGTCATCACTGTGGACGAAGAGGACATATTCAACCCTTCTGCTATCAGCTATATGGGAAGAGCTCGGTCAAGAAAAGGACCACCGTCAAGAAAAGCCAACCTCGGAAGGAATGGCGAGTCAAAGAGGTCAACTATCGAGCTAACATCGCATACACCGCTTTAAAGGCCTCAACCAGCAACGATTGGTACTTCGATAGTGGATCATCTCGACATATGACGGGTAATAGCTCTTTCCTGGTCACTTTAATACCATGCACAAATAGCTTCGTCACTTTTGGAGATGGACTCTCGCTCGGGAATGGAAAACTCAATCTTCCCAACTCTCCGCGTCTGAAAGAAGCTCTGCTAGTAGAAGGCCTCACAGCAAACCTCATCAGCATAAGCCAAATATGTGATTTAAATCTGGATGTCCACTTCACTCGTGACAAGTGCTCGGTCAAAGACGAACAACAGAAGGAAGTCATGATAGGCCACAGGTCCCTTGACAACTGCTATCTATGGTCTCCAACAGTCAGTACCGTGCCAACCAAGTGCCTTTTATCCAAAGCTCAAGAGACAAAACTATAGCATCAAAAACTTGGTCACATCAATTTGAGGAGTATGCAAAAGATTCTCTCTAAAAAGGCGATCATTGGAGTTCCCAACCTCAAGATCATTGAAGGAAAAATCTGCGGAGAATGCTAGATTGGGAAACAAGTCAAGACGTCACACAAGAAGGTACAACATCTTACTACTTCTCGTGTTCTAGAACTTCTTCATGTTGACCTTATGGGACCCATGCAAGTAGAAAGTCTAGGAGGGAAGAAGTACATATTTGTATGTGTAGACGACTTCTCAAGGTACACATAGGTAGATTTCATTCGAGAGAAGTCAGATACCTTCTCAGTCTTTGAAGCCTTATGTCGAAGAGTTCAACGAGAAAAGGGAGAAGTTATTGGGAAAGTCGTTCGACTTCGGAGCGATCATGGAAAGGAGTTTGAAAACATCAGCTTCGCAAACTTTTGTGATGCTGAAGGAATCGCCCATGAATTCTCTGCTCCCATCACTCCTCAGCAAAACGAAATCGTTGAAAGAAAGAATCGCGCTCTTCAAGAGATGGCAAGAGTCATGATGTTAGCCAAAGACATCCCGCAACACTTCTGGGCTGAAGCTTTGAATACGGCATGCCATATTCATAATAGAGTGACTCTTCGCCCTGGAACTTCGCTCACTCTTTATGAAATATGGAGGGGGAGAAAGCCGAATGTCAAATATTTCCACATCTTTGGATTGGTCTGCTACATACTCGCAGATAGGGAACCTCGACGCAAGTTGGACCCTAGAAGCGACGAAGGCATCTTCCTCGGATACTCCAAAAATAGTCGAGCGTTTCGGGTATTCAACAAACGCACCCGGACTATCATGGAATCCATCAATGTCGGAATTGATGATGACAATAACGAGCAAACAAGTGACGAGGACGAAGAAGTCCTGAATCTCTCAGGAGAAGTCAGACCAGAGGTCAGAAGAGAAGCCAGACCGGATGTCAGACCAGAAGTCAGACCAGAGGTCAAGAACGATGAGCACAACAAAGAGTCTGAAGACGAAAGCCAAATCATCCCGGATGAAGAGGCAAATCCTACAAGGCAAAGAGCTCCGTCAAGAAGAATTCAGAAGTATCATCCACCCAGGGATGTGATTGGAGACATTAATGAGGGAGTTCGGACTCGACAAAAAGCATCTCTTGACCGCCAAGAACTGATAGGTAACATGTGCTTTATTTCCAAAATTGAGCCAAAGAATATACAAGAGGCCATCAATGATGAATACTGGGTCTGCGCGATGCAAGAAGAATTGGTTCAGTTTGCAAGGAATGAAGTCTGGGAACTTGTACCTAAACCTGACAATGTCAATGTCATCGGGACAAAATGGATATTCAAAAACAAATCTGACGAACAAGGAAACATCACTCGAAACAAAGCGAGACTAGTGGCTCAAGGGTACACACAAGTCGAATGAGTCGACTTTGAAGAAACCTTTGCTCCGATAGCCAGACTGGAAGCCATACGACTTCTTCTCGGCATCGCATGTCATCTGCGCTTCAAACTCTATCAGATGGATGTAAAGAGTGCCTTCCTTAATAGAAATCTAAACGAAGAAGTCTATGTAGCCCAACCAAAGGGATTCGAAGACCATGACTCTCCGCACCATGTCTACAAGCTAAAGAAAGCTCTCTACGGTCTCAAACAAGCTCCACGAGCATGGTATGAACGTCTTACCCAATTCCTTGTACAAAATGGCTATATTCGAGGGGGAGTAGACAAAACTCTCTTTGTGAAGAAGGAAGGAAAGGATATCATGATAGCTCAAATATATGTCGACGACATTGTATTTGGAGGGAAGTCAGACAAGATGGTGGAACGCTTCGTTCAACACATGCAGTCTGAATTTGAGATGAGTATGGTCGGTGAGCTCACATATTTCCTAGGCTTCCAGATCAAGCAGACGTCAGATGGAATATTTATCTCCCAGAGCAAATACGCAAAGAACATTGTCAAGAAGTTCGGGTTAGAAAAGGCTTCGCACAAGAGGACTCCTATTGCCACACATGACAAGTGCACGAAGGACGAGATGGGAGACCCAGCAGATCAAAGTCTTTATCGAAGCATAATAGGAAGTCTCCTCTATTTGACAGCAAGTCGACCCGACATTGCTTATTCTGTGGGAGTCTGTGCTAGATATCAAGCCAATCCAAAAGTCAGTCACTTGGCTCATGCAAAGAGGATCATAAGGTACATCTGAATTGGGATTACTATATTCCTTTGAAACCTCTCATACTCTGGTTGGATATTGTGATGCTGACTGGGCGGGAAGCACACCAGATCGAAGAAGCACCTCTGGAGGTTGTTTCTACCTGGGGAACAACCTTGTATCATGGTTCAGCAAAAAGCAAAATTGTATTGATCTGTCTACTGCTGAGTCCGAATATATCGCAGCTGGAAGTAGCTGTACTTAGCTTCTTTGGATGAAACAAATGTTGGCAGAATATGGAGTCAAGCAAGAAGTCATGACTTTATTCTGTGACAACATCAGTGCAATCAACATCTTGAAGAACCCAGTGCAACATAGCAAGACAAAGCATATTGACATCAGGCACCACTTCATTCGAGAGCTTGTAGAAGAAAAGAAAATAAAGCTCGAATACCTACCCACTGAGAAACAAGTCGCAGATATATTTACAAAGGTGTTAGATGCCAAAAGGTTTGAAAGTCTGAGGTCGACCCTCGGACTTTGCTGTCTAGAATAGCCAGAAGTCAAGCAAGAAGAGGAAGAGCTTTTAGTTGATTTTACTCTTTCTCTCGATCAGGACCAAACATGGTCCACAAAATCAAGCCGGGCCCAAATCCTTTTATCAAAAGCCCGTTAGTCCTTTTTGAATTTTGGGAATGATTACGATCTCACTATCCACCTATCAGAAATCATTCTGTTCAACTCCCACAGACTCTGCACCTCCTCCATCATTTGAAATCGCTAGGGTTTCTCAGATCAAAAAGCTCAGCAAAAATTTGCTTTCCCCCACAAAGAACAAAATCCTAGCTAAATGGTTGGTACTCGCAGCGGTAGAATACCATCTGCTTCAAAAGTACTTCGAGCAAAGATGAGGGCAAAAGTCATTGCCAAGAAATTATCTGCCTCCAAATCGACTAGAACCAAGCATGGAGTAAGGATCCGAGGAGGAAGAGGCTTAGGGGAAACTTCGGCAGCACCTCAGGATGTAACAAGCTCGCCCCCATTTGTTACGCCGGAAGACACAATCCCCGTCGCTGAGAAGGATGACACTCTAGCCGCTTCTGCAAACATTGAAGAAGACGTTTCTCTCTCTACTCCGACTCCAACACGAGGTAAATCTACTATCCTCTCTGAAGAAAGCCTGCCTGTAGAGGGATTTGAAACCCTTGTTCCTGAAGTCCACGACACTGGCTCCGAGGACCAACCTAGCCTCTCTAAGTCGACACACACACCAGAGAAGTCCCCTCTAGACGAGGACTTGCAAAAGGAAGAAAGTTCCCATGTCGCCACAAACAGTGAGGCAGGGCGTGATGATAATCCTGAAGTCATTCCAGAAGTCACTCAACTTTTAGAGGAACCTGTCAAAGAAAGTGTCGATATTGAAACCATGGAAAAGGAAGAAGCTGTGCCCAAGAGGGCTGTGAGAAGGAAACTACCAACACAAAGGTTGGTTGATGAAGAAGAAGAACCTCAAGTTCAGAGAAGATTGACCCCAAAGAGAAAGGCAACAGAAAAAGGAGAAGCTTCGGCGTCCAAACAGCCGAAGAAGTCAAGAAAGAAGTCAGTAACCACAGCAGCAACCTCTGTCCCTTAAGAAAAAGAATCTGAAGAAGAAGACACCCTAATTATGCTACCACAGGTGAAGAAGACATTAGGAGGGCAGAAGCTCCCCAAGTATGTACCGAAGGCACCCACAGACAACGTCTCTTTCCACTCTGTAGACAATGCCGTTAAGTGGCAGTATGTCTATCAACGGAAGGTTTATCCAGAAAGAGAACTCTCCACTAAAGCACAAGGGATAAATGCGATTGTAGAGCTTATTCATAGAGCTGGCCTGACCAACACGGTCATAAATATTGGCCCATTCTACCCGACTTTGGTTAAGGAATTTATCATCAATCTATCAAGCGAGTTCGATGACCCTGAAGATGCTGAATACCGAAAGGTGTTTGTTCGGGGGGAATGCTTTGAAGTCTCTGCCTCAACCATCAACACATACCTTGGCAGAGATGACCCAGAAGTCACTCCGGAAGTCCCGCACTTGGACAAAGTAGCGGTCGAAATAACCGGAGGACGTAAGAAGGGATGGCCAGTCAAGGACACCATTGCGGCAACCGAGCTCACAGCAAAATACTCTATTCTCTACTGCATCGGTCTGGCTAACTGGGCACCCTCTACGCATGGGTCAAGCATCAAAACAGAGCTGGCAAAACTCATTTACCAAATAGGTACGCAGTCTCCCATTGATTTTGGTGCTTACATTATTGACCATCTAGTTAAGCACGCCAAATCATGTGCAATCAAACTTTCAATCGGGTTCCCTTCGCTAATCACCGGTATCCTTCTCCAACAATGTCCTAACATTGTCCGAGAGTCGGATATTCCGGGTAAAAAGCCACTGCCTCTAGCCATCAATCTCAAGAACTTTGAAGGGCAGCAGTTGAAGGACCTTGGACTTCCTATGGCCAAAACTCCAGGAGCTGGATCAAGCTCTCGTCCCTCAGGACCAATTGGCGCTAGGATGCAGGAAGAATTGGTGGAAGTGATTGCTGATCTGGAGAAGTCAATTGACACGCTCTCAACTCGCAAAGTTGCCTGTGAAGTCCTTCTGGAAGACCTCCGATCTACTACTGCTGCTGCTGCTACTGCTGATGTTCCTGCTGAAGAAGAAGATAACGACTCCACGTCGTTTTAGTAATTCTCTGAAATTTGCTATGATAACTTTGTCCCACACACACTTTTAAATTCTCGGGGTTTGTCCGAGTTACTTTCCGTACACTGTGACTATTTTTTTTGGGATATTTGCTCTTGATTGAGCTGGATTTGAGCTCATGTTTGAGCCGTTTATTTGCTCAAGGTGTGAGCTATTTCTCTTTTACCCTGCTGTTTAGACAAATCTAGGTTTTGAGATTGCCTTTGGCAATATTTTTCAACAAACAGGGGGAGATAAATGTACGTCGCCAGAAGTCGCGCGCCGAAAAGATGTACATAGAAGTCGCCGCTCAAAAAGTTAAGCCCCAGAAGCTGCTCCAGAAGATAAACTAGAAGCCGCACAAGAAGTCGCATCGGAAGTCACGAAACTTGCTGTGTACGTAACTGCCTCAAGGTGACGACGATGAGTCTGCTTGGAGTAAAGAAGTCACATCACTTGTCGTGCGTAACTGCCACAAGAAAAGTCACTTGTTGTGCGTAACTGCCACAAGATGACGATGGGCTTACAAAAGGGTGTTTGCCTAAAAAATTGCCAAAAGGGGAGATTGTTGCTACGTTTAATAGTTGGCATGATTTTTTAGCGCAAAAGTAAGAAGTCGAGTAACATGTTGTATGACATGTGGAGCGACTTGTTACGAGCCGCAGATTAGGAAAGTCTGAAGCTTTTTTATTTCAACGAAGCTTGGAGCGAAAGAAGAAAGGCGGCACGAAGACTTGGAGCGCAAGAGAGTGACGTCGACAAAGTCAAACGACTTCCAGCTGGCAGTTACACGTCAGCGAAAGGCGGCAACTATACTTGCCTGAGTTATTCAGGAAGTCATAACAGGCAAAACGACTTCCAGCTGTCATGGAAGACGGCAACAACTTGCCTGACTTTCCTGTTCCTGATCCGAGAAGGATTAGGAATGTGAGCTGCTATAAAAAGCCCTTGGCTTCCCATTAGCAGATCATCCGTTCTTGTTCTAACACCTGCAAGATTTCTCAGAGCTCTTAACCGTGCACCATCGGCGTGTTGAGAGGCTGATGAATATTCACTAAGAACGGACCTTTTGCTCCGATCAAACCTTGAGTCGCGAAGACTAAGTGTTTGGGTCGGTTAGGGTTTTTGTTTGTGATTGAAGATTCACAACTCCGTCCAAGAAGACAACGACACCGAGCATGGACTTGCTCGAAGGGTGGAATTGAGGGAATCTCAAAGACAGGGGGAGAGGCTCCTGGTCGAGGCAATTCACGGTGAGATCTATAGTAGCTTAGGACAATAGCTTGTGTGATAGCTAGTTGGGCTTGAAGTTGTACTATTGACTACCTGATAGTGAAAAACCTTTCCACTGGCAAAGTGCCCCCAGACGTAGGTGCGGAGTCACCGAACTGGGTAATCATCTCTGCTATCGTGATTATTATCTGTCCATTACTTTGCTTACTGTTTCCACAAGAAGTCGATACACAAGTTACAGACTTTGTGTTCGACTTCCTGACTCGGCTACGATTCAGAATTTCAAGAATCATCTCGTGTTTGAACCACGGAGTGATGGAAATCATGGATCCAAAGGACGAGACAACTTTCTTTGCAAATGGGCTTTATTTAAAGCTCTATCATGGTATTGACGGCAATGATATTGAGCCGGATATGGAAGAAGAGGTAAGGGAGTTTGGAGAAGAAGAAAGAGGAGAGTTTCCCGAAGAAGGCGGCTTAGATCGAGGGTAGTGTGTTGACTACCCCAGTTTCGTCGGGCTAACGACGTTAAACAAATGCGCTATTGGGAGGCAGCCCAAGTTTCTAATCCTATCCTTGTAAATTCTCGCATTTTAGTTTGTTTGGTTAATAGTAATGCACTAATCGTTGTTTGTTTATCGCATGAAGGAACCGGTGCAATCACGACGCCCATGGCGTACACCTCTACTTCGCAAATGAACAAGTCAACACCCAGGTCAGCCCATCAAGCCAAGTCAACCACACTATTTCGAGAAAGGTAGTATGTACTTTCTCCTAAAGATTATTGAGTTGAGTTGATATTGCTTAAGGCTTGTGATCGCCTTGTAACCTTGAATGGTTTGCCTCTCTATGCGGGTTGTTGTGCTATGATTAGTAGTATTGTCGGTTTTATTTGTTTAATCTTGTCACCGTGAAAGTTAGGCGCGGTTGAGTCGTAAGTGTGGTGTGTACGGGGTACACACCATTGTCGGGTTTAGTTAAGTTCGGGTATAGTAATACCATAAGTGTGGTGTGGGTCCCACACCCTACTACTGAGTCTAGGCTTTGTAGAGTGTGTGTGTATTTCTTTGTGCAGATGATTGGATGTGCTTTCATAATGAAGAAGGGAAAAAAGCAAGACAAGAGAGGAGGGTCACGAGAAAGTTTTGGGGGAAAAAGGTAGGGCCCCACCCATCATCCTTTGGTCAATAAAAGGAACCCCTTTCTCTTTCTCTCATTGTCATTACTTTAGCATTCTTACAAGTTCAATAAATCCTCCGAGTGTCAACTTCATCTTTCTCTAGTCAAAAATGAATCAATGGGAGATCGGCCTCAATGCCTCATCCTCATCGGATGACGACGAGGGAAACTCGCCGGCGCCAAGGTGGCCGGTGAACTCACCGGTATCCGAGGGTAGTCCCACCCCGCCGGAGGATCCTATGATCCATATTGAGAGCCGATTCGAGGAGATCATAGTGGATATCATGACGGTCCGAGAAGATATTAAGGACTTCAAAGAGGACGTGCAAGCGCAGTTGACGGGCATCTTGGAAATGCTTAGCAACTTGACTGCGATGTTGCATAGAAGAACTCTAAGGCCGCCTACGGCCAGGTAAGAAGGAAGAAGGCAACGCTAATCATTTGTACATATGTGTTAGTTTCGGTTTATGGAGTCTTAGGGTAATTCGACCCCGAGTGTGGGGTTAAGTGTGGTGTGTGTCTCACACACCACAATTGAGTCATTTGATGTGTTTGTTTTAATGGTCTTAGTAGGTGCATTGATACTCACACGAAGGTAGGAGGCATGGGTGACAAAGAAACAAACCAAGAAGAAAAAAAAAGGGGAAGATCAAGACTCACGGGAGTCTTTTGGGGAACCCACTTCCCATCCACTTTATCATAGAGGGGAATCATCCACTTTTCCACCAACCCCTCTATATCATCATCTCCTTCCATTATTGTTCATCCCCACACTTACAAGAGAAACCTTCCCTTGAAACCACCCAACGATCAAGTTTTCTTTCACCCGAGAAGATGAGCCGAAGAAGAAATCCGGTGGAAGTCTCCTCATCGTCCGACGATGACGAGGAGAACCCACCACTCCCAAGATGGCCGGCTCCCTCACCCGCCCGGACTAGTAGCTCGTTCATGCCGCCGGACCCAATGGAGCTCATAGAAGGAAGGATCGCGGATGTCACGATGGACATCATGCAATTCCGGGAAGAGTTCAAGGAGTTTCGCTCCGAGACCTCCAGAAAATTAGAAGAGATCATGGAGATACTCCAAAACTTGACCGTGCTAGACCGGGAGAGACCTCGAAGAGGGCCTCCTAACCGATGAAGTGTGGGTGAGACGCACCTACTTGTAGAAAATGTATATAGTTGGTCTTTAAGTTTTTTCGGTTGTTTATTTCTTTTGTGTGTCGTGACCCCGTTTGTGGAAGTAAGTGTGGTGTGTGTCTCACACACCACAATTGAGTCATTTAACAAGTTTCAAAACAAGTCTAAGTGCAGGTTAAGGGTTCGAGTGCTCTACGTGGGAAGAAGAAGAAGAAAAGAATGAAAAAGGAAAAAATTTTGGGTAAGGCACGATCGTGACCAAGTAGCAACGATCGTGGGTTGGGAGAAGCGTTGAGTCACGATCGTGCCCCTCCAGGGACGATCATGACCTGGGAAATTTCATGGAGTCACGATCGTGCCCTCCCCAGGGACGATCGTGGCTGAATATATTCGAATTAATTCCAACTTACCGTGGGCTCCCCCGATCTCAGTCACGGGGGAGTCACGATCGTGACCCAATGAATTTTGGCGAGTCACGATCGTGCCTCTGAGCGTATAAAGCGATTTCAGCCTCTTTCTTCTTCACTTTTTCGCGAACCCTACTTCCAAAGAGAGCCGCCGCCACCGTTTTTCGCCGGAAAACCTCCAGAACTCGCCGATTCTCGCCTCCAATCACCGGACAAAGGTATTCCTCTCACTCCCCACTCATTTCCTAGCATCTATTTGCTATTTTCACAAAACCTTATCCACAAAATCACTTCAAAACCGCCCCCACCATAGATTCCGGCCACTTCTAGCCGGAATTTGCTGATTAGACCGACCACACTCCCCTACACACTCATCACCCTACACCCTACCCAAACCTCCACATAAAGCCCACCTTTACCTTTTTCCGGCGACTTTTCCGGCGACATAGGCCGGTAACTTTAGGCACTCACTGTCACTAGCTCCACCTCCTTGCAATGGCACCTAAGAAACCTACCGATCAAACCCGTGCGAACCTAGTGAGCAAGAAGGCTCGAACCGGTGCCGGCACCTCGGGCACAAGAGCACCTCCTGCTCAACCAGCTGCCCGACCCCAGGTTGAGACGCCCAATATGGCATGTCTCAGGTTCAACACTGTAGGCCCGTACAAGCGAAGGTACGAGGCATTCGAAGACCAGGTGGTGATGACCGGCCGGTTTTTCAATGAATTTCTGTGCCGGAGCTTAGGCATTTGGAAAGAGCTGCACGAGAAGGCCATTCGGCTAGGATGGCCGGGGATGATGACATGGAGGCCTCCGGTCTTCGAAGACCTTACCCGGGAATTCTTTGCCACTGTGGAGCCGGTGAACAAGGAGAAGACTGAGATTTCCTTCCGGGTGTGTGGGAGGAAATGCAAGATGACGAGAGATGACCTCACCTCCATGTTCGGCTTCTCGGAGGGAGAAGCGCCAGAGTTGGGTCTTTCCAACAGCGAGATGTGGCATCACATCACGCTGAACCCATATTGGGAAAAGACCAACAAGGCCAAGGACATCCCCGAAGACCAGCCCGGGATGCTTATGCTGCAGCGGTTCCTCGCGGGAACCCTATTCTGTAGAGAGAACGGTCAGTACGACGTTACTCTCAAAGAATTGTGGATTCTGAACGCGTATCGCACGGACACGAGTGCACCGTGGGAGCGGACTATCTGGGACCAATTGCTCGAGATGCCTTCGAGACAGCCGGGGGGCATTGGAGCGGGTTGCTTAGTCACTCATATCGTTTGGGGGCTTGTCAGCGGGGTGAACTACCCCACGGGTCCTCCGATCTTCGAGAGGGAAGTAGTTCGAGGGCAGGAGATCAAGGGGTCGACCTTCGCGGAGATTGTGAAGGAGAGCTACCTTCGCCTGGAGCGGATCCGGGTCAAGATCTAGAACAGGCAACCGCTGCTGACAAGGATGACACCACAGGACAGAGCGAGAGCCCGGGCAGCTGCAGCACGGTCAGGCAGAGCCCAGGCGGGAGGAGCAGAAGCAGAGGAGGAGCCGCAGCAGGAGCAGCAGCCGCAGCCGGGACATGATGAGGATGTGCTCGCCATGATGAGGGAGATGCGCATTCAGCAGCAGGAGGACTCCGAGCGGTCTCGGCACGAGTGGGCGAGGATGCATGCCTTCCAGGGGCACGTGGACCAGACGATGTACCAGCAGCACCACGACATGTGGGGCATCGCGAGCTTCTACCAGTTGCGATTCCAGGAGCATCCAGCTTTCCAGGGAGCTGCTTTCCCGGCCCCGGCCGGCCCGTACATACACTTCCACTATCCGGACCCGAGTGGAGCAGACCCGAGTGGAGCAGGCCAGAGTGGTTCCCATGACCAGGCAAACGGAGGAGCAGGTGATTTCCTCTACGATGACCCGACGTATTGAGAGGTATCATCTTGTGTTGTCGATTTTAGACTTGTTAAACTTTGAGACTTTTGTTGAACTTTTGTTATTTTGGGTCAGTTTGGAGACTCTTATTTTGGTGATGTATGAACTATGACATGTTAAGTTATATCTATGCATTTGACATGTTAGTTTTATTTTGCTAAATTGAGAGTTGTTTAATTTTGAGCATGTGGGGCACTTTGCCCGAGTTGAGATTTTAGTGAGCATGATGTTGTGATGGCATATTAGTGTAAAGTCGAAGTGGGGATATTTGTGGAAAAGGCCATCGTGGGCCAAAGTGTATGATCACATTATAACACGTTGTGTGTGATGCTATGCTTTCTGTTTACATTATATGCATCCTCATCAATGCTTCGTGATTATTGTTAATGGGTTGACCACGTTGGCTTCGGCCAAAAAGACCATAGACCAAGGGAAATGATTCGTAGGCCTTCTATTGGACCGTTGAATAAAACACGAATAGACCCTATACCCGCCATCCATAGTACCCTCTCTTGCCAAAAGGCCTTGTTTATGAACCTTACATGTTGAAACCTAAACTCATTAGCCTAACTGTGACACGAACCCGAGCTTCTCATTGCTTAGTTGCTTCAACGAGTGG